>PVKA01000187.1:0-244252 GCA_004027165.1 Ctenomys sociabilis
CTCCACCCTTTTTTAATATTTTTGAAAATACAATCTTGTTAAAATGGCCTGGCCAGGCTGGGCTGGAACTTGTGATCCTATAGCCTCACCATCCCAGATTTAAAAACAACAACAGCAACAAATCCCAAGCATATTTTAAAACTTCATCTACTAAAAAGACCTAGAAATAATTTACAACCTAGAAATAATCAGTCTTCTCCCTTCCTCCCCACTAAACTAGGCCTTTTATATATTAAATATAAATATTTAATATTACTTTCAAAGCAGGATTGAGGGCCAGCCACATAGCTCAGTGGACTAAAGCACCTGCTTAGGCAGGCTCAGGATCCAGGGTTCTATCCCTGGTCTGCTGTGCTGGTCCCACCCCCAGGGCACACTGAGGTGGCAACTGAGACTGGGTGAGGTGGTGTATTCCCATAATCCCAGCACCAGTGAGGCTGTAAACAGGAGAATCACTAGGAGTCCAGTGTAGTGAGACCCTGTACCAAATACATAAACAAACAAATAAGAAAACAGGCTTGAACAAATAGCCACTGATGGTTTAAGATGAACATGAAGCACCTGCGACAGTTGATATGACGCACAAGAGGGCTATGTGATAAGGGATTATGCAGAGCCTCAGATCCCAGGATGAAGAAGAGAAAACTTAATACATACAGGAGAAGAGAAGAAAGCACAGCAAAACATTCTCCTTTTATGAAACATGAAGCCAAATAAACCTTGAAAGAAACACCAAATGATTAAATCATGTCCTAGGTTTATCTGCCAGTTTAGAGAAAACAGGAGAATACAGGAACACAGAAGGTAATGCTGGAGGAATACCACCAGTAAATTCTACAATGAATGGAGTACTACAAGATAAGAGGTTAAGTTTTGAATTTTTTTTTAATTGCAAGGAAAAAATGAGTGACAGATAAATTAAATGAGACTTGGAGGTACAATGAATTGTGTGAAAATTTTGGACCTTGTTCAAATCCTAACAACGACAAAAAACTAACTATGTAATTATATATGATGTGTGTCCCTGTGTATGTATATGTATTTGTGGAAAACTAAAGAAGTTTGAGCATTAAATAGTATCAATAAATAATTGCTGTTAATTTTTTTAGGTGTAGATAATGGTATTTTAAGAGATTTATTATATTGCGAAGTGTATGTGGATGACATGATAGATCTTAGATTCACTCAGTATAATTTAACACTGGGCCAAAGGGGAAGTCATAAACGAAGTGAGAACTGGTGATTGTGATGGTCTATAGATAACGTGTGGAGATTCATTGTTCTCTCTATTTCTGTAAATAATTGAAATTGTTGCTAAAATATTCTAGATGCCCTGATTCATTAAAATGGTGATTGTATTTTAGAGTTTTTTGAAATACAATCAGCAGATGACAAGTTGGCAAGATGGCTTTGGACACAAAATAACTAGATACTACAGAATGGCGAGGTAATTCAAATGTTGGTGATTCTCGGACAAATTTTTGTTGTTGCTTTGACACATGGTCTCACTACATAGCCCAGGCTGGTCGTGAACTTACATTGATCCTCCTGCCTCAGCCTCCACAGCTCTGGGATCACAGGTGTGTACTGCCACACTAGGTTCCAGCAAAACACTTCGCATAATATATTCAGTATCTTTCATATGCTCTGCTTGGTAATTTTTAAAATTTACTTATTTATTTATTTGGTACTAGGTTTTACTCCACGGCCTTGGACTCATAGTGATCCTCTTGTCTCAGCCTCCCCAGTGCTAGGGTTACAGGTGTGTGCCACCATGCCCATGGCCAGCACTGCACACCTGGGATTCCAGCACTCACACAGCATGTGGTACCAGGGATCAAACCTGCATCCTTGTTCTTGCCAGGCAGGTGCTTAGACCACATGGCTATCGTTCTGACCCTGTGCTTTTGACTAAATGTCCTTATAATACAATTTTCAAAATGTTCTCTGAATGTCACTGTGTCTTTACCATCAAGACAAAAGTAAAACTATCTGAGTCTTGGAACTGCTTGAGAGGTTGAAGCAAGAGGATGATAAGTATGAGTCCAGCCCACAAAAGAAAAAGAAAAAAAAATGATCTGAATTCTGTATTTACCCAGGGAGATAAATAGTTAATTACTGGTTCAGAGAAGCAACATTGCTTACATGGTTAGGGGCAAAGAGTGGAGTGAGATGACAGCCACCAGTCACTCTTTATTTCCTGTTTGCTAGACCAGTGAGTTCGCTATCTGCTCTGTCATCTGTAAATTAGGACCAAGAATGCCCACCTCTCACAACTGTTATGATTAAAGTTACAAACGGAAGTGTTCTGTAAAATTCTGCTTCAGTCCCCATCAGGTCAGGGACAGGACCACCGCTGTCTTCCCCAGAATTCTCAAACAAATTAAGTTCATGAATTGAGGTACTACTGTATTCAACTACTATAATGCAATTATTATTGGTGTTGTTATTTGGTGGTGGCTATTGTCTGAGAAGCTATGGTAGAATACCAAATTCAAGAGGAAAACAAAGAGAAAAGGAGAAAAGAAAATCCAGAATTCTTGAAAGGAGACATAAACTTTGGATCATCTCTAACAAATGACACTGTGTATTTTTCTGTGTTGTATGTTATGGTTCTCGTCTAGGTGTCCTCCCAAAGCCTCATGCACTCTCTGGGGCTGGCTTCTAGATTTGTGATTAATTTATGATCCAATCCTGGGATTATGGATGTGAGTGTCGCTGGGATTATGGTTTTGGGTGCTACACTTGCCCTGGGGCAGATAATCTGCATACAATTTAACGAAGGGAGAGGCTTGCTAGCCACTGCAGCTGCTGCTCTGTCCTTTGCTCTGCTGGTTTCTGCTGCTATGAGCTGCTGCCCTCTGCCATGTGCCACTAAGCCTTGGAGCCAGCTGAATAAGGACTGAAACCTCTACAAACTGTGAACTAAATAAACCTTTCCTTCCTTCATTTTGGGTATCAGGCATTTTGTCCCAATAAGCAAAAAGTGACCAAGATATTGGAGAAACTCCAAATGTCTTTCCAAATAGTACATGTTAGCTGATGATTATCTGCTGGAGACTTGAGTCCAGTGGAAATAACTTGCTGTGCAGCGATGCAAGATTAAAAGTGCATGGGCTGAGAAAGACTAGTCATACTGCCAGATCTAACTCACTATAATCTTTGATTAAAAATGCCACTGGTTAAAAAAACAAACAAACCTGGCAGCCTTGTATTTGTGTTGCCTCATTTACCTTGTAAATGGAAACGCAGACACACATAGTGGAGTGTACATAAAGGACGGATAGATCTGAGATTATTGGAGAATGTTTCACAGAAGGCATTGCTGTGAGCCTTGTCTGGAAAATGAGTGGGAGTTTTCAGGAAGAGAAATGGGGACAGCACTGTATGCAGAGGCAAAGGAACCATGAGCAGATCAGGACACAGGACCCTAGGGTCACTTCCCTAGTTCTCCAGGCATGTGCAATGGCCCTGGGTGTTTGGGGAAGGTGACAGAGTATGGCTCTTTTTTATTTTTTTGTATTTTAGGGAAGAGTCTACAGGGTGTTCAGGGTCTCACTATTAGATTGGACTTGTAGTGATCTGCCTATTTACAGCCTTCCAAGAGCTGGGATTATAGGCTCACGCTGCCACACCCAGTGTCATTTGCTGTCTCGGGAGCCAAGGGTGAAAATTACTCCTGATATAGTAGTGATTGAGAGAGGCACCTAGTGTCTGTTCATGGCAAATATACAAAATCTAGGAGAACAGAATCAGGGAGGCATGTTAGAATTTTTAAAAAACATTCTAAAAAAGATTTTATGAACATCTGGTGAGTGAATAGTAGCTGTGTGAAGGCAGTGACACATTCAAATTCAGCAGCTTCTTGGGAAAGAGGATTGATAGGACTTGGGTACAATTCATAAGAGAACAAAGCTTATAAACTGAGGAGTGAAAAATCATCTCCTCGACCATGCTGGAGGACGGCAGAGTAAACACACCCTTCCATAGAAAACATGCAGGGTTCAAGTCACACATACTTTTATTGCCCAGTCTTGGCCTCACTCACAGGTTAACTGGACATAGAAAACAGTGGAGAAGGGTTAGGCTGGAGCTTTTCCTATCATTTTCAAATAAGAGTTGGGAAATATAAATCTGAAGCATAGAATGCTATGAGGACTAACCTGATGATGCCTAGAAATCAAACTTACACCTGATCCAGGCTGCAGTATCAGGTGCTGTGGGAAAGGCACATTTTACTCAAAGGGCTATTCTGAATTCATGAGAGGATATATGTGAAGAAGTTTAAGAAATTCTTAGAAGAAACTTAAGAAAATAAAGTTCTAAGTAGCAAGAAGGAGTCACGTGAACAAGGAGGTTGTGCCTACTTTCTGAGGTTTCTGCTAGTGCTGCATCTCCTAGGGATGCAGATGGGACAACTAGGATCCAGGGACAGAACAGAGGGTACCCAGCCTTCAGGGAGCCAGGTAGGGGTTCTACAGAATGCATTGCACCCATGTCTCCCAGGGCTTGCTCCACCCACAGGTTCTCACATATATGCTTTGTTTACTTCCCTACCTTGCTGAGTGAGCCATTTACATACCCTGGTAGGCTCACTTTAAGGGAGTAAGGAATTCTGATTGATTAAAGGCAAGAACTGGAGGTAGGAAACATTGGAGCGTAACTGAAAGGGAAGTGGTTTCCAGGTGCTGGAGAATGTCAAATGCTAGATTCAGAGGTACTGATGATGCATTTTAGTCAACAAATACTCTTGAAGTATTGATTGTGGGTTGCTTTGGTGTCTCTTAGAACACTCGCTTAGAACATTATTGATCCTTGAAGGAATATGAGATTTCCAGTAGGGTGAGCAGAATTGAGTACATACTGAAGTCTCCATCAATTGTGAGCTAAACAAAACCTTTCCTTTCTTTATTTTGAAAGGAAGTATCTGAAGCAATACAGCACACCAGGAGACTGATGAGAGATCTATGTAGCTAACATCAAGTCGGCAACAAAAGATCTGGACAAAGCTGTTTGTGTAGCCCAGGGCAAGGTTGTAATCAATGACAAACCTTGAAAGCCTAGGCGAGGGGTAGGAATACTACTGGTTATAGCTGATATTCTCAGTCCATTGAAAATAATTGCCTGGAGCTTTTAGATAGAACATGAATGAGGATGCACCATGAGGCCATCTTTGGTGTAACTATGTCATAAAAAGGTTTTTTGATTTTAACTCCAGAGTCCCATTAGAACTGGTCCAAGATTTCAGGATTTCTGCAGAGCGGGCAATACTACAGTGAAACACAAATGTGTCTATTTAAATAAGTGAGGTCTCAGTTTCTCTTTGGTTGTTGGGAAAAAATAGCTGACACTCAAAATAAAGGAAGGAAAGGTTTTGTTTAGCTCGCACTTGATGGAGACTTCAGTCTATACTCAACTGCCTCCGAGGCAGAGCAGCACAGAATGGAGAGCAACCGTTTATGGAGGTGGCAGCAAAGAGCAGAGAGCAGAATGGAGGAGCAGCAGCAACAATGGCAACAGAGAGGAAGTCTGTCTCCCTTAAATTTCATGCAGGCTGTCTCCCCCAGGCTGGGAGTAGTACTTACACCCATAATCCCAGCAGCACTCATACCCATAATCCCAGTGGATCGTGGGTTAATCACAAACTTGTGAAGTCCACTCAGTTACTTACATGAGGCTTGGGGGGGGGACTAGACACAAACTATAACAGGTGACAAATATTAAATACACCCTTTGCATGTTTTGATCTTGCAGAGACTTTAAGAGAGCATGTACCATTTGATCATCTCAGTTTATAGAGAATAGGAAAAGATGTTATAAAGGTATGGCCTTACTTCCTATCAATGTTTTCAGCATTTTAACTCTTTGCTACAGCATTAATGCTTAACTATTTGATGCAATTTTCACACCTACATCCTGTTGAATATTAATAATTAGAGAAATAGAGCAGAAACAAGCCAATACAAAGAACTCGAGTTGTTTAGAAACTAGAGCATAAATCAAGTGGTGAGTATGCAGTTTCATGTGGATGGTGACAGAAAAAGTTACTGCAGTGGGAAGCTCTCTACCTGCACATCATTTATTCTCCTGTAGATTTGGCATCTGTCCACATAACAATCAAATTAAATTATTAAAAGGCCATAAATAGCAAGGGACAAGTACCAGAAACTGTTAGACTTGATACTAGAATCAACCTTTTGACTTAAGTGGCCAAGTTCCTTTGTAAGTACCTTTGCAATCACAACATACTTAGCACACAGTGATGTCCATGGGTGCCAGCAAGGGTGAGAAGAACCTACATACTTGGGAAACCCAGCGCCGCAAAGATTCACGGGAGTGACTTGGGCATGCTGCCAAAGTTGTGTAAGAAAGAAAATGATGATGAGCTGTGTATGGCTTTAAAAGTTAGTGAATAACTGTTCATGAAGGAAGAACATTATGTAGTCAATAAATAATTGAAACGGTACTTCCTCTGCACTTCTACTGACCTTTTAGTCAGGAAAATAAAAATTCTTTAATTTAGTGTATGATTTTTTATCAGTTTATTTAATTATTTTAAGAGAACTTCTTGGGTCTAATGTACCTAAAACTCTCATCGTCATCGGTAAAATATCTGCCAGTATCAGGACAGAAAAAAAGTAGGATATGTAATTAGAGGCAAACTTTATGGTTAGAAATTATGCAGACATGTCTAATTATCTTTTTCTTTATTTTTCATTTTTTGACACATCTAACCATCTCTTTAAGGATTTAGGTACAATGATATGCTTCCATAGTTAAAAAGCCCAACATCCAAAAGCAGCTCTATCATCTTCATAAGCAGGGCAAGATGTTTGATTTTCTGTATCTCAGTTTATCTCTAAAAAGGGATTGATGTTTGTCTTACAGGATAGTTATGAGTATTAAGTGAAATATGACATTAGGATTAGATCTGTCATATATGTTAGTTACTACTATTATTGCATAATGACAATATTAAATCTAGATTGGAGGGGTCCTAGTTGGAAGAATAGGTGAACAGGGTTGATTACAAGATGTGTTTGGTGCATTGTTCAAGGGTGGCCAATGCAACATTTTTCTTTTATGTATGAGTAACAAAGAGTACCACTTGATTTCATCAGATTTATTAGGTACAGGTCTTCCAGTGTCACAAGCAGTAAAAAAATAAGTCGATATGTGTGTCTGAAAGAAATGTTAGACAAAGGCAAGATTAATTACTAGGTAGAATAGCACATTTCTTAAAGAGACTGTTGCAGTATGGCTAAAAGATCACCCAGCAGGAGTCAGAAAATGTGACTGTCCCCCACTAGAGTGGCACTGTAGATTGTGGTGGCAGGAAATGTCCTCATCTCCCACAGCGGCTGGTTCATACCAGGCACTCAGCAATAGCTAAGAAAGTAGATGCATGAACTAAAATAGATAATTTCACGCAACTCAGTTTATATGATCCCAGTTTGAAGTCACTTTCCTTCTTAAAATAATGGAGTTGTACTAGTAACTCTTAAAGTTGCACAAGATCTTCGTATATTAAATATCTTAATTAGAAAAAAAGCAAGTGATTTGCTGGGATTCAGAATTGTTATCTCGAGTAGTGAATCTCAAATTTTAATGTTCACTGGAATTGATGATCTTGTTTAATGTGGATTCAGATTCAGCAGATCTTGGCAGGACTTGAAATTCCAAATTTCTAAAGACTTCCTATACATTATCATTGTTCCTGTTTCATAGAGCACAGATTTTAAATAGCAAGAATTTAGGGGTTGTAATGGAAATTTTCTCTTCCATTATAAAATTTAACAGAAAAATGTCTAAGACATACAAGTACATTACTATCTGAGTTCAGAGGATGGATTGAGGATCTTCTTCCCCTGTATTTAGGACAGGGTCTACAAGATCTACAGGGTCTCACTACACAGATAGAACTCATAGTGATTCTCCTGTTTTCAGCCTCCTAAGTTCTGGGATTACAGGCGGGTACCACCATGCCCAGTCTCAATCACTGTCTCAGTGTGTCCTGCAGGCAAGGCTGGCATGGCATGCTGGGAGTGGAACCTGGCCGCTGTGCTCTACCTAAGCATGCCCTTTAGTCTGCTGAGCTTTCAGGCCGGCCCTTGGATGGACAATTCTTGTTACTTAAAGACTTCATGAAAGTGATGGCATTTGGCCTTCAGTTGAATTCATAAACGATTTCTTCTTTTGTGTTTAATGATTGCTCATAGAAACTCTATAGACTAAAGCAAAACTCAAAATGTTATGGCTTAAATCGACACATTCCCCCCAACCCTCACGTCATTATAGGTGGGGCTTCTCAATGGTGGCCAGATCTAGGGTGCGTGATGCTTGGATTAGGGAGTGTGATTACTAAATTACCCTGATTTGCTTGGCATAGTTCTGGATGTGGAAAATGGGAAGGCCCTCCATGGGTGAGGGTAGCACCACCTACAGGGCTGGTAGAATGGTCAGAAGGAAGGCAGGGCAGCTACTGCTCCTGTGCTGCTTCCCTGCTTTGCTCCCTTCTCTCCCTCAGGAGCTCTTTCTCCCCTGTGATGCCCCTCTGCCATGCTACTGCCTTAGTTTTCCTCCTATAACTTTGGATGTAAATATTTTATCTCAGCAATGAGGAAAGTAACTTAGACACACCATAACTCAAAGAAGTAGATGTGGATGTTGAACTCCATTTTTTCCTAGTGGAAGGGAAAAAGACCTGTGGTGATTTTCCTAGCCAGGGAAAGCCATTCTGTGTAACCAGACAGGTCTTCTGATTCATAATCAGTGCTTTGTTCAAACCTATCAAATGTCCTTAAGCTTAAAGCATTATGAACTTATCACTTGTGAAATGTAACACTGCCTTCTGGGCCTGGATTGTAATGAAATCTTAATAAACAGCATCGCCATACGATGTGAAGAAACTCCAGGTAGTTTTCTCCTTATGCACTAGCTATTTTCAAAGTTCAAAGCATCAACTTGAAAATTCCCAAATTAGGTTTTAAATAGACAGTAGCTACAAGTTGAGATAGATCAAATTCTCAAAGAGAAAGAAAACCACAAAAAAATCAACATGTCCAAGACTTAAGCAACCAAGAATTATCAACAGATTTGTTCTCTAGTTCTTCCTCTTAGGCCACACTGATGCCCAAGCAGTTTGTTCCAAAATTTTGGTGACATTTTGCACTTCACTATAGTGAGCTTTTTTTCAGCATTCATAAAGGTACAGAAATAAATATGTCTGAGAAAACATCACACATTAACAGCATATTAGTAAACCATCCTAGCTCAGGTATTGAGGCATTACTTAAGTTTTGATAAATGCTTTCTTCAAAACCTTTTGTTCACCTGATTGATCTTAACCAGCTTTGATTTCCTAGAGACTTACCAGTAGAGTAAAGTCTGAGTTTATATTTTACTTTTTTTTTCCCCCTGTTGCTCCTGGTAAATGTCTCTGAGAAAACAAAAGAGATTGTATTAACTCTTATAGGTACAAAACAATCCTCATGTCCTTTACTTAATTCTAATTTTGGTTTGTTGGGTTGCCCATTGAAATCAACTCTGAAAAATAATATATTCAGCGACAGCTACATATCAGTATTGGCCAGGGCAAAAGTTCTAAGATTTCAGGTTCTTGGTTTCTTGGCCTACGACATTCTGAAATACACATTCAATGTGAACTTCTAATTGCCTGATATTTTTCATTTGTACTGATTCCACTTTTGTGGGTTTGCGTGTAAAAAATAATCTGAGCAGCTTCTTCAAAAGTCGAGAAAAATCTTCTATCCTTACAAATGCTCTCTGAAGCAACAGGGATGGTACCACAGGCTTTGAGACAGATGGTAGCCAATCCAAATTCAGTATGGTAAGCAGGCACCACTCAATAAAACTTTAATTGCTGCATATGGTATCTGCTAACTTGTTTAGAAAATGGATATGCAGCATTAGCTCAAAGCATTTAAATGGCCTGATAGCACTGGACAGCATGTTGGGCTGCCACCTGGAAGACCCAAATTTCACAGCAGATGTAACACTAGAAGAATAAAGCTGGTGCTTGATAGTCCTGGAATGGAGATGACATAGTCAGCACCCAGCTGTTCCCCCCACGCGTGCTGACTCCTATTGCTTTGGTGTCACTTCCACCAAGTCCTGAAATCACTCATGTATTGTATTCAATTCTCAAAGAGGTGGGGAGAATAATGAAACTATACCATAAGGCTGAAATGCGAAAGGGTTTATGTCCCCACTATAGCCTGGGAAACGTGGAAGATGCTTTGAATGCAGTTTCAGGGAGGGAGGGACGATCAAGATCTGGATAGAGAATGCCCGACATATGTGCAAATTTGTGCCAAAAGATGGGAGCCAAGACAGAAGAGAAGGTTCCTTCTGAGCATGCTGAAGACATCCTTGCAATTTATCATTTGCATTTGTCTTGCCCCTGTGAACAATAACCTTCCACACGTCTAGGGAGGTCAGCTTATCACTGCCCTGGCTTCAGACATGGAGAAAGAGTGATCCTTCCCATTTCTCTAAACAGGGACTCTTTAACCCCCTCCTTTCAAGTGAGGTGGCAGTGGAAGGAGGAAAAAGAAAACAGAATCTCAAGATCTCAGTCTATTTAAAGACAGGATATTAAAGGAAGGAACAAAACTAATTGTTTCTCAGGAAGATTGTGGAGGAATATTCACTTTTGGCCCTTAGTGTTCTGATTACCCCATCCCAATCTAAATTAAGAAAACCCACAGATGCACTGCCCAGACACACTATTGATTTCTGACCTGTAAATTACTCTCCATCAAAAAGGTTTTGGTGCAGACTAGGGGTTTGAAGTAGCCTGGGTACTTCTCAGCTGCAATCTGCATAATGTTTAGTATTCAGTGAGTTAAAGCAGGCAATGAAAGGGAACTGTCAACGCAATCTAGAAGATATAAAGAAATGAAGGGGGGGGGAGCCGTATGCTAATAATCCACTCAGTAATTAAGTGAAGATCGCTGCCAAGCGCCACTGCCACTTTCAAAGGGTAATTTGTACAGGAAATCATAGAGTCATTGTCAAATCATTTCAGGATAAAAGGAAAGCCATCAACTGAGATAAGATAAATGCCGGGTGGCTGGCAGCACGTGCCCTAGGAAATGCCTTTGCTTTTTAATTTTTTTTTTCCTTTAAAAAAAAACGCTTGCAAAAGTGGGGCTAGAAAAACTTGACAGGTTGAAATGTACATTTACTATTAATAATAGGGGCACTCTATGCATCGATGCATTTTTAAATAGGTTACTTGAACAAAAAAAAAATAGTATAATAAATCAATTAAGAGGACTTAACTCATAACTAGTATACTATATGTAGTTTTTTTCCGTTCCTCTTCCACCTTTTTGAGGCATGGAAAAGTGCTCAACCATTTCCATTTTGTTGCCCTGTTTGAGTGGAATTATAGTATTTTCAGAGTATTGTGAGCATCCTGTTCCTTTAGAAAGACAATGCTTCCATCTCTGGAAAATTAATTTATTTTAAAAACCCTAGGAGGAAGAAAATAACCCTTCCCTATTACGTTTCCCTTTATGCTCTTAAGCCCAGTGTTTCAACATTGCTGTTGCTTTATTTCACAGGAAACACTGCAACACCAGTGTATGAAGTTTGCGAGGACTGTATCCTCTTTCTGAAAGAATGTTGAGTACAGGAGTTTAAAGATATTGTTGTTAGGGAGGAATCTCCGCAACATGGGGTATGCCCTCTCTACTTCCCATTCAAATTTGCGTGCCCCCTCGTTGACTTATTCTGACTTAAGCTGTGTTAGACGAACATCGCCAAAAAGCATAAATTGATGTGTGCATTTGTGGGTTACTATTTTTAGACAGCTGAATTGATTCTTTGGATGAAATGTTTCACACAAATATTTCCTTAAAATTGATGTCTTCCGTCATACTGAGAGAAAAGTTGGTTTGCTCTTGGGACCAAAATGCCCCCTTTTTGAGGCTCATTGTTGGAGGTCTCTCCATACTGCGGTGCTGCTGCATCCACAGGAGCGTGGGGGGAGATAAAGTCAAGACGGGTTCATCGTGGGTGACCAAGCACAGGAGATATGCAATGTTTGTTCTCTCAGAATACGTTCTTTTGTCTGATTTTTGATCATTTGACAAATTTTGGGGGGGGGGGAGCACAAGACCATTATAATACATAATTGATGAAATTTCTCATTTCAACAACACATAAAGAGCACCTGGCTTTGCACAGTCTCTATGTGTAGGTGTTGACTCTCCAAGAGGGGAGATCATTTTGATGAAAGAAGCAAATAAACTGGTAAATAATTCATTTAGCGGAGCAATTTCATTTTCTAGACCTTTTCTTTATTCTCACCTATTTGCATCGTAGGGTTATTTGGTTCTTAACTTAAGGGGACATTTGACTGATTTATTGTTGAGGTTTCAGCAGAATAGTTAGGCACCTGTAAGTTCTGTCCAGGTCCTTCTCTTTGTCCCTTTCTCTCCTCCCATTCTTCCCTCCTTGTCCTTCTCTGGCTTCAGTTTCTCTAGGGAGTCTATCATCCATTCAGCGCTTCCTCTCCCTGTCAGGTCAGTTTTACTAAGCAACTGCAATGTAATAGGAACAGTGATGTTGGAATGCTAAGCATTGGTGTTTTTGAAGTTAGAACTTCAGGAATGCGTGATAGGAAAGAGGATATGAAATCAAGAAATCAAATTTCTTGAAAACAAGAAACACCTTCAGAGAACATGGTGTTCTGAGGAGTTAGGCAGCTGCCTTTTGGGCAGAGTTTGTAGAATTCATTTATAACATAGAATTAAGCCTATTGATTGAACAAAATTGGTTATATTACACTCCAGGGCATCTTCTCTCCTTTGTTAAATTTCAGGAAGATCAGTGTAGTTGTGGAAAATCTAAAACAGATATATGAATAGATCAATACAATGACTATGGAAAGCTGCTGAGCTGACCGTAAGACAGAAAATTTATCAACTATTAAAGCATCGTTTTCTGGGGCCCTTTAGACTATGGCAAATAATTTTACCCTTTGTATTCTCAATACAAAATATGATGAATTTAATAATGACCCCACACTGCTATAAAGCTTTAAAAATACATAATAATATTAGTTTTTATTGTAAGATGGTATCTTTCTTTCTTTCTTCTTCTTCTTTTTTTTTTTTTTTTTAGTGTTTTAGGGAAGGGTCTACAGGGTGTCCAGGTTCTCACTACTAGATCAGAGTCAGAATGATCCACCTGTCTGCATCTCCCAAGAGCTGGGATTGCAGGTGAGCGCCACCACACCCAGCCTCGATTGCCTTCTCCGTATGCTCCGGAGGCGGGGCCGGCATGTCAGGCAAGGGGATGGCCCATGGGGCTGTTTGCAGGTGCTTTAATCTGCTGAGCTATTTAGCTGGCCCTAAGATGGTGTTTGTATTTATTTATTTATTTATTTATTATTTTATTGAACTACAAATGTCAATCAGACAGTTTCAAGACACCTTAACAAGACAGATTCGATAAATTAATACATTGCAAACTGTTTTCATAATGTTTTGGTATTGTACAAGGTGCATACATGATATTATATTTACAGATATTATTTTAGCAGATATCTCTTATCAGTGAATTAAGAGTGTAGCTGCTTACTTATTTTTTATACCTGAATTATATCAAAAATTCAATAATTATTTTCCTAGTGGATGACCTTAGTAATAGAAGCCGACATATAGTCACATTTTAATCGTGCTTCCCTTGCATGAAAATAGAAACCAGCAGCGAAAGGCCACATTTATGTAGATTCTTTAGAAAGTTGGTTTGTTTTGGTCTTATGTTTTAATTCAATTAATATGTTTAGATTTTACTGGCTTTTTGAGATGCTAAATGATTTGAAGATTTTCTTAATTTTATCCATAATATATCAGAACCTTTAACATATATTATGATTTTTTATAGCTGAAGTAATAATACATATTTACCAATCTGGACACAAGATCCTGTATTTAAAGAGCATTTTAGCAGTCAGTGAGCATTCTACACATTATTTCTTGTTTTTTTTGACAGGGTCTCACAATGCAGCCCACATTCACAGTGATCCTCCTGCTTCCTGCCTCCCTAGGGCTGGGATTACAGGCGCGCGCCACCACGCCCGGACTCCATCGCCGGCTCAGCACACCCGAAGGCAGGGTCAGCATGGCATGCGGAACCAGGAATTGAACCCTGGCCGCTGCGCTTACCTAAGCAAGTGCTTAGTCTGCTGAGCTACACTGCCGGCCCTCTACACATTATTTCTAATGTACAATAAAATTAATTGAACTACTATTTTGAGGTTTCAGGATATAGGAACAATCATCATTTTACATCTACATATTTGACCAAAAAATCAATTAAAAATAGGCCATTTATTTAAAACTCTTGACTTGGAGCTTAGTATTAAAAGTTTTATTCGTAGACTGCTAAATTTTATTCAGGAATGAACAAAGAAATTTTGTCAAAAATTCTGTATAAAAACTTAGAGGCTTTCTCATTTGAGAAATGAATGTACAGTGCTTATTTACTTATTTTTAGATGTCTTTAAAAGCTTTATATCAGGGCCAGGGAGATGGCTTAGTGGAATAAGTGCTTCCCTGGCAAGCTCAAGGGCCTGAGTTCAATCCCCAGTTCCACCAAAATAAATAAAATCAATCAATCAATCAATCAGTCTTATAACTGGTAAAACAAGATTTTTAAACCATGATCTATCTGGTGGCAAATGGAAATTTTGTTATAGGGTTCTATAGTAGTTGTTAAAGCACCAAAAATTGTTTTAGAAGTGAACTGAAAACAAATAATTTATTTTTTGTAAAATTTTATTTTAAAGAGAAAAACTCAATGAAAATGATACAGAATTTCAAAACAAGATAATAGGAAATGAACAATGGCTGTTATACGACATTGTTATCATCAAAGTATTTGCTCAGGTGACAAGATACAATATGAAAAATTGATTAAAATTATAAGCACAAGCCATTTTTTGACAAATGGCTATAAATCAGAAGTATCACCTTAGCTATCATATATATATATATATATTATATATATATATATAATATATATATCTTATAAACCTATCAGAATCATACAGACTTCTCAGCACAAATTACTTTATTAGCATATTTAGAAATAATTTTGAACCTAACCTATAGAAAAGGCTCCATGATACCACTGGGAAGACTAGAACCTAGAATAATAATAAATTCTTGCATCTTTGAATAAAAAAGCAGCATAAGGTCACATACATTGCTATAAAAAAATGGACTCTGGTCTTACTGACCCAAGCAATGAGCGATTCTACAGTAAATGGCCAAAGGAAGACGTTGTCAGGGATAGCTCTTCAGCTGCTCAAGATGGCTACTGTCATGAGGCTGTGGGGAAAAGGAACCTTTCTCTATTGGTGATGAGAATGTAAATTAGTAAAACCACTATAAAATCAGTGTAGAGATTCTTCAAAAAATAAGTATAGAAATTCCATTTCACCTAGCAATACCTGTTCTGAATACCTTTCTGAAAGCGTTACAGTTATAGTAGCTAAATAATGAAAGCATCCCATAAACCTATCAGGAGAGAAATGGATAGAGAAAATGCACCATAAAGAAGGCCTAACTTTAGTCAAGGATAAACTTGAGTAGGAAAATGGGTGATCTTGAGACCATATGATATGTGACATAAATCAGACCCATAAGGTTGAATATTACATGGGTTCTCTTATGTGAGAAACCTAAAACATAAATAACTTAATGAGCAAAATAAAAAAGAGATGGTAAAAAATTGGGAAATAGATTCTATGGATATGGGAAGGCACTTTAGGAGGAGAAAGAGAGGAGGGTGAGGGGAGGAAGAATGGTCAAGACATACAGATGGACCAAGCATTAGCTTTGCTAAGATGATGTATGTACTGATTCCCAAGATAAAAGTAGAGTCTACATGTGATGAGCATGTACTAATTATGAAAAAATAAGATGGAATGAAAAGGAAAAGGAAAAAAGACTGGATTCTTAGAATAAAACCTATTTAGTCACAATATATTTATTTCTTAATATAGTCTTTATTTTGGGGATTTTTGAGATAGGGTCTTGCTATGTAACTCACACTGGCCTTGAACTCATGGCAATTCTCTTACCTCAGCATCTTAAGTGCTAGGATTGCAGACATGCACTATTATGTCCAGCTCTTTCTTTTTCTTTCTTTCTTTCTTTCTTTCTTTCTTTCTTTCTTTCTTTCTTTCTTTCTTTCTTTCTTTCTTTCTTTCTTTCTTTCTGTCTTTTTGAGACAGTTTCATTACATAGTTCAGGTTGGACTTGTACTTAGTTTGTAGCCCCAGGCTGACCTTGAACTTGCAACAATTCTCCTGCCTCAGCCTGAGTGCTGGGATTGCAAGCTTGTGCTCCACCCTTGACCTAGTTATTAATATAGTCTTAATGTGTTTTTAATTCTAGTGCCTGGTTTATTTTATGTTTTGCATAACTATTCCTAAATAAGACATAGGAAATTTTAATTATCAAGACAAAATTTACTAAAAGAAGAAACAGGTATTAGCAAGATACCTCAGCAAACTAAAGTGCCTGCCTAGGCAAGTTCAGGGATCATGGGTTGGTTCCCTGTATCACATGCCACACCAACCCCACCCCTAGGGCAGGCTGAGCCTGGCAGAGTCTGGGCATAGTGGTACATGACTGTAACCCCAGTCCTGGGGAGGCTGAAAATAGTAGGATCACCATGAGTTCAAGCTATGTAATGAGACCCTGGAGCAACCAAACACATGAAGAAAGAGGAGGAGGAGGAGGAAGAAGAGAAGAAGAAGAAAGAAGAAGAAGAAGAAGAAAAGAAGAAGAAGAAGAAGAAGAAGAAGAAGAAAAAGAAGAAGAAGAAGAAGAAGAAGAAGAAGAAGAAGAAGAAGAAGAAGAAGAAGAAGAAGAAGAAGAAGAAGAAGAAACAATCTTTCAAAAGACCAAAGGAAAACCACTTTTTTAGAATACTAAGGTTAATGTTCTCTGTCCAAATTAGCTCTCTTGGAAAACATTTTTAGAAATTACTGCACAGATAAATTTTACTGTATCTTTCAAAAAACAAACATTTTTAAAGTTTTAAAACACATTTATCGATAAACACAGGTAGGTATAGTCAGTGAATGACATATAGATGGACCAAGAATTTGCTTTGTTAAGCAAATATTGTTATCATCTTTCCCTATGATGTTAACTAATAAAATTAAGGAAAATTGATGATTTTTATCTGGATGACATTTTTCTTTTAATCTCCAGAAAGTAGGCAAAGAATTTCTTAAAAAGTGTGGAGATAGTTTTTAAGAATGGCTCCAACCAAGTCCTCCTGCATACAAGCCCAAGCCCCTCACCCATGAATGCATCTTGATTTCTGTGTGTCTCTGAAAAGACTTTACTTCCTGTCCTGTTGAATCAAATGCAGCCTTCAGGTTGACCTGTATCAAGAGCAGACGGACAGTGGCATTTGCCCATGTGGGTCTTATCATTAAAGGGATCAGAAGCTTTCTCTTCCTGGGGAACTCAGCCACCAGGAGAGGGGAAAGGAAGGGAAGCAGAGGAGAGGGAGGGAAAGTGAGGACAGAGGAGAGCAGAGCAAGGCACTATCTGAAGAAGCACTAGAAGACGGCTACGTGGCCCATATGGGTTAAGCTTTTTCAGGTGCTTCAGCTCAGCCTAGTGTCAACTGAAGCCACCTGAGTGAACAATTTCAACCTATGCCAGATGAGGTAGAACAGTTCAGTGGAGACCTGCACAAGTTCTGGATCCTTAAGATCATAAAAAATTATGGTAAAGACAAAGTTAAGTGACTTACAGACTGCAGGATGATTTAAATTCTTTATTATATTCTGTAATTTGAATGTCAATTCAAGATCCTCAAATGAGATTAAAACATAATTAACCAAATTCATATTATCAAAGGTAGTGCAGATTCCCCAAATTAGTCTTTTTTTTTTTTCTCTCTCCCTAACCCCACAAGGGAGGTTTTAGATGAAAGAAATTAACAGGAAAAGAACTCGGATATTATTAATACAAGTATTCCAAACCCAAGAGTCTACAAAACACAGACAAGTGATGCCATTCTGAATTTATTCAGGTATAAGAAAATAGGAGGTGAAAAATGAATTTTGACAAAATATTAGCAACACATTTAAAAAATGCTAAAACTTTTTGCACCTTTAAAAACTAAACTATGCAACTGGTATCCCTTAAAACTGTTAAGGCCTGGAACAAAACAACAAGGTTTAGAATCAGCAAACTCATGAAGTGTTATCCTTAGTAGGAGTATATTTACTTCATAATTTAAGTGAATATCTATTAGACTAAAAGCATCTCAGTATTATATCACAGCTAAATTTCTTCAAAGAACTGTAAGGAAATACATTTAATTTGAATTAATTATGACCAATTTTCTTAGTCAGCTAACTCATAAGCTGTCAGTTTTCTCAAGTATAGATGGGCTGGTAGATGACAAGCATATTTGAGAGCAGTGATTTTTAGAAATTAAGAATCCTAAGCAACTGGCACAGTGCTCTTAAATAATTGCAGTTTTCCCAACAGAGAATTTCATTTAGTGTGGAGGGTTTGCCAGCTCCACTGGCAAGGTGACATGTGCTTCTTGGTTAGTAAGGCATGACCCGAATCAGTAAAGAAAAAAAAAAAACTCACTGTTTTTCTAAACTTGCCTACTACAGACTTCCTTGTCCATGGACATAACTTCTGAGGTGGGCTGGTACCCGTGGTACAGCGACTGTCCTCCTCATTTACTCATTTAAAAATTAAAATGATGTCCCTAAGCCTCTTGGAAACTCAAGGTCTCTAGCTAGTGCCAAACATATTGGAAAATATTAGCCCAGCACTTCTCTTTGTTTAAGTGGAAATTGATGAAAATCATTTTGCTTGACCCTAGTGTTAAATAAGAGTAGGTTTTAAATAGCACCTTTTAGTCTCAAGGTGTCAGGGAAGAGGTTTACAAAGCATCGAGTTAAAACAGTGGAAGCAGCATGACTAGGCTGGCAAATGGGTCAGCCATTGTGCACCCAACAATAGCTCGTGCACGTGTGAGTAATTAATGTCCTTCAGATGTACTTTATCATACTTACTTTCTGCAGCATTAAATTATTACCCTAATTTTTATTCCTAAGACTTTCCTGTTTATTGGCTATTGAATTATTTTATTGAGCATATTACCATTTATTTTAAAAAATCACTATCATTTCAATTATTCTTGAAGGAGCTTTCCAGACCATTGCCCTGCATATAATCTCATGGGCCACTTATTGGATGTTATAAAAAAAAAAAATTAAAAGTAAGAATAGGCTACAATTAAAAACCCAAGTAGGATGAGATCTGTCAGTTACTTTGTGTTTCTACCCACTACCACAAAGCTAGATAGATCTTTTCAAAACTGAAAGCAAATACACTGGGTGTGAAATGTGTGTGGTTATTTTTTCCACCAAGTAATAACATCTTCTTTTATTATGCTTGAGATGAAACACACAAGAAAATGCACACATTGGATCATTTATTAAAGCATTTTTGGTGAATGAAATGTGCAGCTAGTTGGAAGGCAAGTCACCAAACGTTAAAGGTTCATCTTTCAAAATGGATGCAATAGATTTTTGCCCTCAGCACACAGCCAGAACTTCACAGAAGTCATCAGCGGACACACAAAGTTGAGAACAAGCCCCAATACACAGAACAATAAATGCTGCGGCAATGACTAATTATCATTCTCACAGACTCTCATCCTCTTATGGTTTATCTTAATAACAGTTAACTATGTTCTTCGAATTCCTTTATCTGTAACAATATTTAGATTTTTTTCTCCCCAGCTTCTGATGGTGATGTTTTCCAAATCAAGTGAAGGAAAAGAAAACTCAGTCATTAGAAAACATAAAGCAATCAGTAAAATGGTAAAGCTTCCCTCCCCTGCTCGGCTCCCCCCATCAAATGTAGACCATATGCCAAGGCCACTCCTTAACTATAACTGACTGTTGTTACTGTAGTAATCAGTCTCTGTCAGAGCAATTACTTAAAATCATCCGTCCGGGTTGTTTTTCACAATCCATAGCACACTGAGCAGAACAATGCCGCTGACAATCCGAATGGCACAGATGGAATTATCATACCTCACACCCTGCCTGACTGACAGTTACCTGCAGGAAGGGGGAAGGACCCTATCATCTGGAGGGGCGACTTGCTTGTTGTCAAAGAGTGGGAGAGGGAGCCCTAGAGGCACCTTTGTCATCTAGGGAATCAGCAGACACTTCCTCTTGGCATGTGCAAAACAAACAATGACATTATTCTCCCAGACAGGCAGTGGGGTGGGTACTCTCTGTGTTGAGGAGCTGCTTTTATGATATTAAACATTTTAATCAATAGGAGTCCCAGCCTTGGCAAGACCCTCATTAGCTGGCCATATGGACTGCAGTTCGCTAGCTCCCTTTGCCTTGAACTCGATCAATATTTCAACCAACTCTCCAAAATACATTGTTTAAAATAGTTTCTTTCTTACATTCCTATAAAATAGTCATTGTGTGTGTGTATGTGTGTGTGTGTGTGTGTGTGTGTGTGTTGTGATAATTGTGAAGTGAGGGTTAGGAGGTAGATAGAGCTGACCCAGTTATACCAAATGGTACAACTGTAAATGTATAAGGCACATGTTTTTGGACAAAAGTGCCTTTTGCTAAGCAAATATTATCTTTACTCATCTTATCTTTTATTAAAAACCAACCAACCCGACAAACAAAAGCAAAAACAAAAAAGGGAAGAGAAGGCTTGGGGGTGGGGAAGGCAGGATTTTACTAGGGCAGCAAACAGAATCAAACAAAACAGCATTTTTTTTTTTTCCTCAAGTGCTGATGTTCCTGAAAGACCTGTCTCTCCAGAGCAGTGCGGGCTTCAAACAGCCTGCTGGGAACCTGCAGAGTCCAGCAGCCTGCGTGGGACAGGCCATCTGCTTTAATGAAAGTCACTGCAGGCTTTAGGTGCCTCCACCATCCTGAAAGCTAGAAATGTATTCAGATTCATTCTCAGTGAATTCAGCTCAAAATAATTAGGGAAAGGAAGGAGGGATAACTTTTGCATTTCCCTCCTCTGCTCTTGATCTATCTATACCAAAGGAAGCTGAGGAGGAGCATAAGCTTAATGAGGATAAGTTTATAACATAGGGACGTTTTGATACATAACACCTCCACACATGTAGATTCTTTTCGTAAATTACTTTGACTGACAAGACTCAAAACACTAACAGAGAAAGAACTCATTTGTTTCAACAGGGACAAATAGAAAAGGAAAAGAAGCCAATCCTTGTGATGCTCTGAAGATCAATTTTACACGCACCATAAACATCCATGGGCCACCAGTGGGATGTGTTCAATGATTTTGGGACTGGAAGGTACTCTTCTGCTGGACTTCTCTTAGAAGAATTTCTTTCTTGGAAGTTGGTATAATAAGCTTATATGGTACTCCTAAGTATTCAGAATGTACTCCAGAAGTGGTCCAAGACACAAGTTCCTAAAGCAGTACCATCTAAGATAGGCCTTCTGGATTTGTTTCATGGATTTAAATATGAAAAAGTGCAAGTATTGTAATTTTGTATTCAGTTAAGTTTGGACAGTACAATGGGAAGCACTTTATAAATGAAATGCTGGAAAACCCCATTCTGTGTGGACAGGAGTTAGCCTCTGCCTGCAAACCTAGTAAAAGTGTAGGTAGAAGGAAGGGCTCCTTACTTGGATGAGGAGTCAATGAGCTGTTGGGACAAGAGCAAATGGGAGATCACCGTCCACCCCATTGTAGTTGATGCATGCCACAGATATAGCTCAGTGGTATAAGTCTGTCAAGTGGAAGGTCACGAGTTTGATCCCTGGTACCACAAAGAAGACTGTATAGCTTTTGCATATGTCATGCAGCTGCTGGGCACTGAAACATGGCTAGTCCATGTAGAGACTCACTGTACAATCCAAAACTTTGAAAATTTAGAGAAAGAAAGAATGAAAACTCTCACATGGACCATTTCTGATATCATCTACTTTTTGAAGTGTGTAGAGTATACATAATTAACTGCAATGTAAGATTTCATTTTTCTGTTTCTCTTTACATTGTTTTTTTTGGTGTTTTAGCATTCCTAATTGGATAATTTAGAATTATACACATAGCTTCCATTGTATTTGTGTTGGATTGTTTCTACACAATACTTCTATACAACCTGTGCCCTGAACTGGTCCCTCCAGATATATTTTCTTTAAATCTTCATAGCACCTTTATGAGAGAGTTATGATTATTTCTTAATTATTGACAAAACAAGATTCAGAGACATCAAGGAGTGTCTAAGTAAAAGAACTGTGTGACAGGAACACGGGTCTCATTTCAAAGGGTCTTCTCTTTCCAGCAGGTATAGCCTCTTTCAATGCCCTATTGCTGGTTTTTGTGAATTAGAATAAAAATAAAGTTTTTGTTCTTTTTTTTTTTTTTGGCCAGCTCGGCCCACCCTGATGGGGGTACTGGCACGGCATGTGGTGCTGAGGATTGAACTGCAGTCCCCTGTGCTTGCCTAAGCTTGCCTAAGCAGGGACTTTAGACTGCTGAGGTGTCTCAGTGGCCCAAAGTTTTGATTCTTGATTGCAGTGTCTCTCCCGTTTGCCCCATTCTGTGATTCTCAATGGCCTGGCTATTGTCATATGGAGTAGGAAGTTCTAGTCTAGATGAGTCCACTGTAGGATCATCAGCATCCCTGAAAGACCCATTCATCGCTTCCCCCAAAACTTCTCTGGCTGTTGTAATTTTAAAGACATCCCTCTTTATTCCATATCACCCCTAAAGATGGGATTGCGCTCTGTTTGGAAATATTGATCTAGACCAGGAGTCTACAGGCTGTGGTCTGAGGGACACACTTTGTTTCTTTAAATAGAATTTTCTTAGATCATGGCTGGCTATGACTATTTATTTCCATTTATTCCTGCTTTTGCACTAAGTTGAGGGCAGAGTTGGGTAGTTGAGACAGATAGAATGTAAAGCTAAAAATATTTATTATTGAGTTTTCTAAAGCAGAGGAAAAGGTACATCAGGATCCATTCTCATACGTTGTTCCATCTTAACTCGTATCCTTGATTCAGAACTTGCTTGCTCTCCCTTTGTTCTTGTCCTTTGCGTTTTATACTTCTCTGTGCCTTATTACCTCTCCCACAGACACAGAAAGTTCTAAGCTTGCTCTTTGCAGCTCCTTGCTGACTCTATAAGGGTGTGGATGTAAAGTTTGAATTCTGGCATGGACACTGCTGCGTGTCCTTGGGAAAGTCCTTATTTCTCCTTTCTGAGGCTTTCTCTGCCCACTGCTATGGAGGCCTACCAGTTCTTACTGCCACCATCATCCTAATGAAGAAAGAACCCCATGTTATTAGAGCCCTAAGTAATACCAGGGACATGCCAAGGTTTCTCTTCTTTTCCTGACCTGGATTCCAAACCAAGACTGACAGATTCTTCTTTTATAATCCTAGATGAACACTTCTGCAAAACAGTCTCGTCTTTTTCTAAATAAGCTTTACTGTTATTCCTAGTGTTTCTTCTCTGCTTGCAAGAATGTCATGATACTATGCCAGTATTTGTCTTACTAGATGCATCTGTCCTGCATCACACAGGTCGGTGGCCACTGGTACTAGCGATCTAACGGAAGGACACTGAAATAAACTCTTGGGCGAAGAAGAGAGCACTGAATTCAATTTATAGTTGACCAGATGCTTAGAAATCAAAGAGGTGCCATGTTGCCTTAATGCTTAAAGCAAGTAAATAACCTTGCAAAAAAGTTCAGAATTAATTGGAGTTGAAATAATTAGAGATGATGATAAGCCAGCCACCAGAGAAATGCAATAGTCAAGCTGTGTGGTAACAAATGCATTGATTAACATATGTCAGGACAGCACAGAATGTAGCGGAGAAGCAGAATTATGAAGGTGAAAAAAAAATCACCGGTTTCAATAACAGCTTTTAGTTATAGCTCCAGTCTTTATTTCTGAGATAGGAGATGCGGCATTCTGAAACTCTTTTGTGAGAGAGTACGCTAGCCTGAATGTCCAACATGCCACATGACTAGCTGAGCCACTGATTCAGAATAAACAAATACATCAGAACATCCAGAAGATGTACTTGGGTTCTGTGATCAGCTGATTAGTGAGCCATCTCCAGCTCCCGTACTGAATGAGGTTCAGAAGGGTCATCTCTGCAAATGAGGGCCTCTTTACTCAAAGCATAAAATGATGTATTCCAGCTGAAATGCCCTTAGCTTTAGAACTTCAGGAAAACCACTTCACCTGAAATGAGCTTGGTACGTACAAAAGGCCTGGCATGTGGCCCACTTGTGGCCCACTACTGAAAAGGAATCCTAGAGCAATACATATTTGCACGGCATCGGAATTTTCAAAGCCTTCCTCTGCGTTAGCTCCTATGTGACATGACTGGGTGTCTGAAAGGGTGGAGAGAAAGTGATCACTCTACAGAGCTAGACCTCTTCCTGCCCTCCCCAATCTCTCCACAAAATTTAGGACATGACTCAGTTTCTTAACACACTGGGGGAAAATTTCTTCAAAGAAAGGAGTTATGTGTGAAATTAAGAAACAGAAGGAGCATAAGGAAGACAATATGGTAACACACAGTTAAGTTTCCAAGACTTGAGAATATATCTCTTGCAAAATATCCCTGTATGCTAAAGTGCATTCTGTTTATTCTAGCTTGGTGGCTCAGCTGGTCATGTAATATGTTAGCAAATGGCAGACTGAAAATGTAGAACAAGGTTGGGCTAACAGGGGTTTCTTCAGAGGAAGTGCTGGGGTTCAGGGGTAGTTTGTACAGGCCGGGAGGGATTAGGGATTGACTAAAAATGCACAGTGGGGGAGAAAAAGAATGGAAAACAAAGAGGACAGAATAGCTCTTCCCATTTAATCAATAGTTATCATCCATAGTCCCACACAGAACCATCCATATTATTAAAACATAAATAAATGGTCTGAGAATTGCAGCTTAATTGGGCCTCTTATTATCATAGCCAGTGTGGGCTGACCTTGGAACAGAAGTGTCCCAGTAATTGAACAGCCCTTCAGATTTAGACTGTGCTCATGGAAGGAAGGATGCTGTTCAACATACAATGCATGCAGGTAAGGAAATGCCACTTGGGTCGAGCAGTTTCTAAAGAACTGAGCAAGCCACATCATTTTATAGGAAGTAAACTCATTACTAGAGAAGTGATTATCTACAGCTTATATTTTGCAAAATAGCCTTACAGGCATTTGATGGAATGTGCCCTCACACCCGCCTGCTGGTTTTACCTTCTTTTATAGATTAGGAAAGTGAGATTCAGTGACTCTGAGAGACTTTCCAGGTCAATAGTAATTCAACAGAAAAGTTTCAAACTCACAATCACAATAACAGGATTTAAAAATGGCCTTCTGATACAGTTGCAGAGTGAATTATACCTGCAAGGCTTCTTTTGGGTTTGAAGTATGGGTGCTTTTCTTTACTCCTTTATGCCAATTTCACTGCAATTTTAAGGTAATAGATTTAAAGAAAAATATTTCACATCACCTATGTCATTGAAAATTCTATTTTAAAAAAGCCTATGAATTAAGAAGAGCATATCCCAGATATTTTAATTAATTTTCTCAAGTCAATCATTATATTAATTTAAGAAAAATAGGTACATTGCCAATATTTATTTTTCAGAGTTGAGTTAATATCTTCCTATTTGACAGTTAATATCTAACTATTGAATCCTTTGTATTTCAAAGGACACCAGATAGTTAACTGTTTCAGTTAGGATAAATATTCTGTAGGCTGTCCTAGCATTATCTTTCAATAATTATATTTTAATAGCATGAATTTTGTTTTGAAAATTTCCAGATACCTGAGTACTCATAATCAAGTTCCATGATGTTAGCACTATGTGTCATCGGGTAATCAAATAATTGACTCTGCACATCTAAGTAAGTAAATAGATCATTGGAATTGTTTTTGTAGGCATAGGAATCATTCTGACAAATCATAGTTGGTGTATAGTTCACAAGGAGAAAAGAATTCATGGAAAAGAAAAGTATGGCTTGATTACAAGATATCTTTTAGAATGAAATATCCCAGACACAGGATTCTGAAATACTTTGACAGTCTCATGACTATTTTCTAAATTTTATTTTTAGTACACCCTTGGTCTACTAATTTTCACTCTTTTTGCTCTTCCTTTCAAAATATTCAGTGGTTCCCAGAGACTCACAGATTGTCAGGTTCCTGATTGGTTTACTACTGAAGGCCCTTAATTTTCTAGTTCTTGGTTCCTTCAATGGATCTCTGTCTCTGTCCCTCAGTCTATCTTTCTCTCACTGCCTCTGTATATCTTGTCTGTATGTCTTTTCTTTTTTCTTTTCTTTTCTTTTTTTTTTTTTTTTGGTGGAACCGGGGATTGAACTCAGGCCCTTGTGCTTGCGAGGGAAGCACTTACTCCACTGAGCCATCTCCCCAACTCCTGTATGTCTTTTCTTGTACTCCCTAGACTCCCTGCCCCGTCTCTCTCTCTTTCTGTCTCTCTCTCTCTGATGGTACAACTGGTCAATTCACTGTTCCCAGAATATCATTAGTCAGTATTTCCATGATCTAAAATGCTTTTATGCTTTTGTAGCTGTCTTCTCTCATCTTTGAAGTCTTAAGTCCTATTTTTCTGTGAGGAAGTCCTCCACAGAGACATATCATTCAACAATTGCTTCCTCCAGTGGATCCATGTAATTTCTTTTACACATAACAACCACTTAAGAACTAAAGCATGTGACACTATCTTATCATGGAGCTCAATATTTGTACATTCAGATTCTGTTTACGTGACAAATGCTATGTTCCTGGCATTCTTTAGTTCATAATACCTGTTGGCATTGATAATTGCTAACACTAAAATTATGTGTAGGTAAACCTCAGAGTAATCCTAAGATACAAACATCATATTATTATCTCCATTTTAAAGTTGATAAAACTAAGACACAGAACAAGTAAGGTTTTGCTGTGTGCCACCTACTTGGTAAGTGGTAGAGTTGAGACTTGAGCTCAGGTGGCTCAGCTCCAAAATCTTATCACCTTGGGTAATAGCACCAATGATGATATTAAAGAAAAAAATATGAAATTGCAATATTAGGAGTAACTTTTAATACTGTAAGAGATGAGCAAATCTAAACTATACTATATTTTAGCTTACAAAGGGGTTTGTTTAAAGACTACAGTTCTAAGAATTTACTTTTCATGAATAGATAAAGATGTGTTAAGTTGCATAAAATTGTCTCTCTGTCTCTCTCTCTCTGTCTCTCTCTCTCTCTCTCTCTGATGGTACAACTGGTTGTCTCAATCCTCCAATAATTTACACAACTCTTCATATAGTTGCCCGACTTCCCATAGACATGTTCACTGCCTCCTTTTTGTTCAGGTCTCTACTACTCATGATAAGAACAAGGAAACTGCCACGGATCTAAAGATGATTGATTTATTACTGAATATGTCCAATGTATCTCTTTTTCAAAATGATAAGGATGTTATTTTAAAGTTGAGAAATAAAAAAGATTTTGCTTTTTTCCTTCTTTTATGAAAAGACACACAAATTGGATGTGTTATGTCAACCTGGTCCAAACGTAAGTATATAAATCTATTGGTAAAAGGAAAGCTGTCATTCATGAGGCATATTATTAGGATTAGGATTAAAGATACATTTAAAATTTTCTATAAATTGTTTATCATGTAAGTCTTTAAGATGTAAACTTATGAATGACATCTATTATAATTTAATATTTTAAATTTTATTATAGATTGAATAATCAATATTTCCTTTAAAATATAATCATGTAAATTGGTAGATACCACAGCTTATTTGGAAAGTGATCAAACAATTGTACCTTGTGACCATTAATGCCACTTATAAGAATGTCTCATTAGGAAATAATTATAAATGCAAAAAACACTGGAAGTAAGAATGTTTACCACAGCATTACTTATGCAGTGAAAAATAAAATCTCCTTAAATATCCTGAATTAGAGGAAGTAAATTATGGTACAGTTGCACAATAGAATATTTATGTAGTAATTAAAAATGAAGAGTGCTTTAATGACATGAAAATGCTTTTAATAATCTGTAATGCTGAGCAAAATGCAGCACACAAAAATATATATACAGTGCCATTACAAATATTAAGTGAAGAATGGAAAGGAAAGAAATCAGAACAAGATGTGATGACATACGAACGGCAAAGGAAGAGCCCTGTGGAGAGGACAAGAGATAGTTATACAGCGCTGCTTCCAGGGCGCGGCTGCGCAAGAGGGTAACGGCTGCCACACTAGTTCTTCTTTAGATAATTGTTTATGTTCAAATGTAATTTTACCACTTTTATCACCAGAAAAATCTTCGTTTCAAAAATGTTAATGCTAATTCAATACAGTTCAGGAAGAAGAGACAATAAAATATGGGTTGTGATTTTTTTTTTTTTTTATTTTGTGATGTTATTAGTGGTCATTTCTCTTCAGAGATGTGAAAAAGCCTAAAAGGCTTACGTATTAATTAGTAAATTTAAGAGAGCATGTGGGTAGCTTTTAAAATTTTGAGTCACTCTTTATCAGTATGTTTGTTAATATCTAGGGATTATGGAAGAATTTCTTCTCTTTGTACAATTCTTTTGTGAATAAGTATCAGGTTGGCTCTATTATTTGTGAAGCAGGGACATGAGTATTTCACTGCTAAAATATAGAGATGTCTCGGTAGTATTTGAACCTTTAGTTTTGGATTAACACATAATTGCCAAAAAAGAATTTTTACATAGCTATAGAATTCCAATACAGTTTTGATTCACAACTCAATTCAGAGAATTATTCATTCAAAAAAGATTTTTTAAATCAAAACTTAACTATCTCCAGAAGCTCAGGAAATAGATGCCACGAGAAGGAGGACTTGGTTATTTCTGAGCATCTGAGTGGAGCACAGGTGGTCACAAAGATCTTCCGTAACAATTTTACCTCCACACTGTTGTTGTATAAGGACATCTCTGAGTAATCCATGGCCTACTAATGCTTTCAGTGCCACGGTGAAGTGAAAAATAGATTTTTTATAGGAGCCTTTGAAACTGCTTCTCATGCATGTCTTCATATGAAAATTTTTGCAAAGGCAAATAAAAATTTTCAGGCAAGATGTTCTTTTCAGTATTGTTTATGCAATTTAAAAAGGTGAGCTGTCTAAATGCTCAGCATAAGAAGTAAGGTCCATAAGGACTTTAAGTTATCATCACAGTGTTTATGGAGTTTTATTGAAATATGGAAATAATTTCAATAAGAAGAAATGTAAATAATTTCAAGCCAGCAAGTAAAACTATTGACAATTGTTTATTAGTCAATAAATTCTCAGATCTTAGTTTCTATTTCTTAATAGAAAAACAATGTTACCTTTGTTTAAAAATGAAAACACTGTAGTAGTGTTCTAATGTTTTCTAATGACCTGAATGTTTCAATCTATATTTCTGAATAACAAAATGACCCAAAAAAGCAATTGCAAAGAATTTTTACAGGTCAAAATTATAGTAAAAATTGAGGTAAATCAAAAAGCATCTATGCATTCATGTCAGTGGAGGAGAACTTGTATTCATCTACATAACTCATAATACAGGTGAGAAAAAATAATACCAGCTATTTCAAGAAGGAGGCATTCAAAAGCTAATCTCTTATCTCTGTGCTCCGGGGTCATTCCTGATATAAAGAGACAGAGGAGTCTGTGTAACATGCCTCAGACTGAGAAGCTGGTCCTTTTAGTCCACTGCTTTTCAGTTGAGCTTGAAAATAAAACACAACAAAATAGAACAAAACAGAAAGCACCATGTGAAGTGAAATTACAAATGGAGCATCGGTTATTTTCATTTATTTTTAATTTTCTGCCTTGGTCTTAATTGGCAAAGACAGCGTAACCTTGTTCCACACAATTAAGAGCAGTTCTCCTGCAAAGAAAAAGGGAAGTCCTATTTTAAAATTTCCCTGAAATGACTCATAATTCAGTATGCTCCATGAAAATTAGAACAAGTATAAACTCATTTTTACTAATGAGTTTTAGTAAAAATATCCTCACAGAATGAAGTATTCAGAGATTTCACACAGTGAATTTGTAGTCTATTAAGTTTCTTCTGTCACCGTTCACACAAAGCAGAATTTGGAAAAAAAAAAAAAAACTAGAATATTTTGAATTCAATTCTCTGAGCTGTCATCTCAAAGACTTATAAAAATATGTGGCAGAATTGTGTGTAGCTTTTCTTAAAAGGAACTAAAAGTACATTAAAAATGCTATGGTGAAAGAAATTTTCTAGGAGTTAAAGGAAATCAGATCATGGTTAATGAAGTCATGCAGCAATTCTGAAGTCCTTTCCACATTTAACTTTTGTGGGAATCAGAGTTTGTGAAATTGTTTATCTAACAACTGTTTTTTAAATCCAAAATATATAATGAACAGAAATACATACAATAGAAAGGAAAGGAAATTAGCATGTTTAGGTACCTATTCATGTACCAATGGCAGGCTTGAGTGTATGTGTAATGTAATTTAATATAAACAGAAGAAATCACTATTACAACTATGCATAGTGTAAACATAATAGAATAAATTCAATGTTGACCACTAACAATTCATATTTCTCCACTCCGTCATTCAGTTGTGTAAGGAATTCCATTAAAAATAGTATATAGATGAGGCATGGCCAAAACATACAATGAATATTTAAATTAAAATTATACTACAGTTAAAGATACATGCAATTAATCCTCCTTCAAAATATTTACCCTTGGGGGCCAGGGAGATAGCCCAGTGGAATAAGTGCTTGCCTGGCAGGCACAAGGGCCTGAGTTCAATCCTCAGTTCCACCAAAATTAAAAAATAAATAAATAATATTAACTACTGTCTAGAATATATAAAGAACTAAGATATGACAGGGCCCTCAAATTTAAAGACCCTATTCAGAAATGGGCATCTGAGATGAATACACACTTCTCAGAGGACGAAATTAAAGAAGTGAATAAATGTATGAAAAAATGCTCCACATCGCTAGCCATCCGTGAAATGCAAATAAAAACAGCACTGAGATACCATCTCACTCCAGAAAGAATGGCTATCATAAGGAAATCAACCAACAACAGATGTTGGAGAGGTTGTGGGGAAAAGGGAACACTTCTCCATTGCTGGTGGGAATGTAGACTAGTACAACCATTGTGGAGGTCAGTGTGGAGACTCCTCAAAAGAGTAGGACTAGAAATCCCATTCAAGTTGGCTATCCCCCTACTGGGAATTTTCCCAAAGGAACTGAAAACATTATATCATAGTGATATATGTGTACCTATGTTGATAGCAATGCAATGTGTGATAGCAAAATCTTGGAAACAACCAAGATGTCCATCACATGAGGAATGGTTGAAAAAGATGTGGTATTTCTATATAATGGAGTATTACTCAGGTGTTGAGAATGATAAGTTTGAAGCATTTATACTGAAGTGGATGCCACTTGAACATATACTCATAAGTGAAATAAACCAGACACACATGTGTAAATATCATATAGTCTCCCTAGTATAACAAGGGAAAAGCAGAAATACAAAAGGAAACGTACAACAACTAAAATCAATTGAGTCACATAAGGCAAAGTGAATGGCACATGCTGCAGGGCACTAATCAGCTTTTCCTCTGGATGGTTAACAACCTAAGTTCACAAATCAGAGTTGGAGAAATAGAAGAGCCACAAGGCCATCCAACATTTTGGCCCTAACCTTTCAAAGTCAGCAAAGACTCAGGACATAGGTGAACCTGTACTGCAACATCATGAAACTCAGCTGACCTCCAAATTTTCTGAACAAGGAGTTTATGGAGCAACAGAGGAAAGAGATTGAAGTTCTACAGTATGCCTGGGGAGAGTCACATGGAGAGAAAACTTTCTCTCAGGCTCTCACAGAGAGCAAACTGGTCAAGCATTGGCCGTGACTCATCCACATGGATGACACAGACAAAAGATCTACAGAATAATGTACAGGACTACATGATAAACCTTGAGGGGACTTCACTGACCACATAAGAAACATAAAGTACATGTTTGGTATATATGTCTTGCTCTATCTAGATCTTAACCATCCAGCAGAAAAGTATAAAAATGAAGTATACATCGCGGGGCCATAATATTAAGCTGAGCTGTAAATGGCTATGGTCGACAACTTCTTTGAATAACTCACTATTGTTGTGGAATGCTGGACTCTGTTGGTTTGTGTTGTCGAGTTCCAGCACCTAAGTTAGTTGAATGACAATAGAGTGCCCACCTTTAACAGGTGTAGACAAAGGAAGGGTATAGAAAGAAAAAATCATGATGTATGTGTATAGACAGTACAGTTGGGATAGATAACGCTGTGCTTCTACATAATCCTATGACAGGCAAGATTTGCACTGATGGTGGTTGGACAGGATATTATGTCGGCTTCTAGTACTATGGTCATCCCCTAGGAAAATAATTATTGAATTTTTGGTATAATTTAGGTATAAAAAATAAATAAGCAGCTACACTCTTAATTTACTGATAAGAGACATCTGCTATAATAATGTCTGTAAGTATAATATTATGTATGCACCTTGTAAGATACCAAAACAGTATGAAAACAGTTTTGCAATGTATTAATTTATCGAATCTGTCTTGTTAAGTTGTCTTAAAACTGTCTGATTGATATCTGTACTTCAATAAAATAAAAAATAAAAAAAAATAAAATAAAAATATATATACACACACACAAAAAAAATTTACCCTTGCTTCAGAGAGACTTGTCTCATCATTTTTGCCACTTTCCAAAGCAGTTGTAGAAGTCTTTCATGTGTGTCTTTAGTTCTGTTATCATAGCTGTCAATGTTCTGAGTTGGTTTGAAACATTTTCCTTTTACTGTCATTTTTAACTCCGAGGAAGAGGCAAAAGATTCATGGTGTTAGATCTGATAAAAAAGGTGAATAAGGAACAGTGTAATGCTTGCCCTTCCACTGGATGGTACTTTGCAGTGCTAGCCATTATATTTTTTTAATCAAATGAAGACAGTCACAAAAATGACTTCCTGGACTGTTTCAGAAAGTGACAAGAGTGATGGGATAAGTGTTTCTTTTACTATATTAAAGTTTTAAAAATTAAATATTCATCTAATATATTGATCTCCCAAATACACACACACACATACACACACACCTTGTGAGCTTAGGAGGGAGGGGCAAGGAGAGAATTAACATTTAGTAAGCATCCCATTTTCATTTTGTAAGTGGATGTTTAGTAAGTGCTTACTATGTACCAAGCATCTTGTATATATTAGGGAACAAAGTCATTATTCTTTGGGGGCTTATCATTTGCTCTTGTAACATGGATATTAAACAAGTCAACAAACACAACAGATCATAATAAATGCTAAACAAAGACTTAAGTGATAGCCCATCAATTTAGAGGGACTATGACATTGGATGGGTAGAGATAATTTTCTTATGGAAATAGCAATGTGCGATGCTTTATTTCATTTTACTTTTATTAGTACATGCTATACTCATCATGGGGTGTTGGTGTATATGCAGAACATATCTGAATGCTTTTTACTTCCCCTTCCTTCCCATCTTACTCCCTCCCCTCCATCTCTAGATCTTCTCATTTGCAAAAGATCTATCTCCTGTGCAGCATTTTATCTCTGCCACACCACCAGAGAGCACGATGCCTTTCTTAATTTACAAAGTAAAGTAAGGGTAGGTACAGGTTAAAAGTCACATAGCTATTATATTTCTTTTATTTTCTTTCTTTCTTGCTTGCTTTCTTGCTTTCTTGTTTTCTTGCTTTCTTGCTTTCTTTCTTTTTTTGCAGAACCAGAAATTGAACTCAGGCCCTTGCCAGGGAAGTGCTTATTCCACTGAGCCATCTCTCCAGGCCCCTAGCTATTATATTTTCTTCCCCAAATTCATATTGTATTCTCAAAATTTTTGAATATGTTTACATAAATACTGGAGATCTATTTATTTAGTTGATTTCTCTTCACGATTCTAAGTTTTTTTAAAAAGTAAAGCTTGTAGGGAGGGAGCAAGGTGGACATTCCATTCTAATTACTAGAAAATGCCAGGGAAATGTGGTGGTTTCTCTCTTTCAATGTAGCAAAATAACTAATGGGTGGAAATGTTGCTTATCACTATTCTTAAACCTTTCATCAGATATCTTCCCCATGGTAAACACTTAAAACAAAGATCCATTTTTCTGGCTGGCTGATTTGTTTGTTTGTTTTTCAAATCTTTGCCTCTTTGGAAAGCATATTTGTCCTAGAATGTAGGAGTTTCTGCCAAAGTCCCGCACTGAACACTGCGCCTCAGGATGGCCTTGTACAGAATGTGTGAATTTCCATCGTCAGCTAAAATGTGAACTTGAACAATAGACAGTTGGCTCCCCTCCAGCCCTAAATAAAGCTGTGTAAGAGCCATATAAAATTCGCCATGGAACCACATGGGAGGCAAGGCTGGAAGCTTACAGTTCTGAAGTGGTTTAGGGCCTCTTTTCTCAAGAAAATCACCTTTTTCACCTATTGCAGAGAACTGCAGGATTCCTGTTTCCCCAAGTGGCCTCTACTTGCACTATATTGTGGGGTACAATAACAATGAACAGTATTTCATTTACAAAGTAAATGTACTTTACAAAGTAAAGTAAGGGTAGGTACAGGTTAAAAGTCACATAGCTATTATATTTCTTTTATTTTCTTTCTTTCTTTTCTTTCTTTCTTTCTTTCTTTCTTTCTTTCTTTCTTTCTTTCTTTCTTTCTTTCTTTCTTTCTTTCTTTCTTTCTTTCCTTCTTTCTTTCAGTGGATCAGTGGTAGCCTCTACATTTCCAGTCTCTGAATTTCTCCTGGGAATTCCTATCCACTTGGTTCTTTTAAAAAATGAGCACAGTACAATTTTGTAGAGCTTCTAGATTATTCTATCATTGGTCCTTTCTTTTTCATTGTTTTCCTTTCTTCTTCCATGAAATATGATCATATTTTGGAGTTTAGTACTGTACCAGCTACCTTCCTATACCAGAGGAAGCACAAGTTCATGGAACATTTTCTTTGCATACATGTAACAATCTTATTGTACAGTTTCAATTACTGTGCTTGGGGTGAGGGTTCTTCAAAATGAAGTAGACCACTGCTTTACCCAAAGGTTCTTCTGGTCCCTAACTTTTCTTCAGTGTTCATCCTGTGGCATCAGCTGTCTATCGGTTGTCTTCATCCAATGTCTAGTTCTCACATTTCTTGTGTGTTTGTTTGTTTAGTATATTAGGGAAGGGTCTAGAGGATGTTCAGGGTCTCACTACTAGATTGGACTCATAGAGGTCCACTGTTTGTAGCCTCCCAAGAGCTGGGATTACAGGCTTGCGTCACCATGCCCAGTTTCAATTGCCATCTCAGGTGCCCTGGGGGCGGGGCCAGCACACCAGGCCCAGGGATCAAACCCCTGGCCCCTGTGCCTGCTTGCAGGTGCTTTAATCCACTAAGCTGTCTGGCTAGCTAGTTCTCACATTTCTAACCACTGTCCTCATTCACTCCCTAAACCTGTTCTTGCCTTGCACTTCTGTTTTCTGTCAATGGTGCCAGCACCCTTTTAGTTGTGCCTTGCCATGGCCAACTCTTTAAATCTTGGGCACTGTCCTTGCTTAGTTATGGCCCTTCGTCATGATGTGTCAGCTTGCATGAATCAAGAAACACTCAGAGGATTAGGGAAACACAATTTTGGGTATGTGGGGGAGTCATAGAAGTGTGACCCAAGACATTATACCTGGTCCCTGGCACCTTCTTCTCTGACATTTGTCCCTGCTCTTATTCTTGCCCCACTGTGTTATATCTCCTTGCTGTTCCTGCTTTGGAATCAGTTGACCCTAAGCTGAAAATCTCTGAAACTGTGAGCCAAACTACATCTCTCCTTTTTACAACTGTGGATCCTGGGTATTTTTCCCTCGCAACAACAACAAAAAAAAAAACAACTGACGAATACAATATGTTTGCTATTGTCTTTCCACTCCAGCAGCAAGGTCCTTGAGTACAGGCCTTATTGAGGTAGGAGATATATCAAGGATGGATAAACAACAGGAGCCATGGGAGAAGAATTGAGAATCCAATTGGAGCCTGATGGTGTGTACCTGTAATCTCAGCACCTGGGAACAATAATCAGCCAATTCTATGGCTTCCTGACATACATAGTGAGTTCTGAGCCAGCCCAAATTAGACCATGTCTCAGACAAACAAACAAACAAACAAAAAACCCAAACAAACAATCAATAAAGATTATTCCCCTACCCCAAAAGCCTCCAAGATTGAGAAACCAGACAGAGCATGGAGGCTATGTCAAACATGTCAGAAAACTAAGATATAAAGTTGATTCTGTTCCCCACAATGACCCACAGGCATATGAAAACCCAAAATACATCACTCTGGCCTGTGTATGATCTTTGGATGCTGTAACACTTCTTAAAAAGACCTTATATGGTCAAAACTCCCCCTCCTGATGGGTGGGTCAAGTTAACCACCTGTTGGTCCATGACTTCTGTGAATCCCCAGCTACAGATCCTTGTGAAAGCTCAGGGCCTTAAGAGCACCTGCCCCATTAGAGCTGTAGGCTTGTCTCACTGCCCACTCATTGTGGAGTGAACTTTCACTTCATGTAAGTACTCAGAGTCTTGCCTTTTTTGTAAATCTTACTCATTATTCCTCCTGACTGTTCTGCTCAATTATTTGTTTAGGATTCCCAGAATCTGAGACAACTCCTCTGAGACCCCTATGTGATAATAACGACATCACCACCTTGACTGAGGCAGTCATCTCTTAATTTGTCTCTCTGCCTCTGACTAGCTTCTCTTCCATTCACCCTACCCACTTTCCACCACCATCTTCAGCTCTCCAAAGCACCATATTTTCTATCACAAGACTACTCATAAACCTGTGTGGCTGGACATTAGCTTGGCCTTCACAGTCTTCCATACTAGCCTGCCATCTCCTCCCAGTCACCCTTGGAGGTTTTCTACTAACCAGCTTGGCATAATTCACCTTTGTTTTTCTTCCCTTGTAACACACGAACACCTTCCCTCATAACACTCGAATCATTTGTTGTTTCATTCCTGTGTACACACTGATAGCTTAATTCATATCTCTTGGCTTACACTGGGCTTGTGCTTCCAAGTCTTCTAATGATGCCTGCTATGGGGGCCTCCTCCCTTCTCTCAGCTCCTGTGGCTCTTATCTTGGCTTGCTTTGGATAGCTATCATTATGGTGCCATGATATCTGTTACACTTCTTCCTCCTTGCTCACTTTCCGGGCCTTGTAGGGTCTTCCCAATTTCAAGGACACACTGAGCATGCTCTGTTGGGGGAAGGGAAGTTTTCTTCTGGTGTCCTCTGTATAGAACACTCCTTGAGAGCTTCATTAGAACAATTCCCACACCTTTTGCACAAATTCCATCCCAATTGTTTTAGATAAATTAGCAACTTCCATCAATATTGTTCTTTATATAGCTTTGTCTTCATAGAAAATTCAGCATTGTATTGTTATTTTTTTGTCAATCTGTTCAACATTTCTTGCATAAGAATGAAGACTTGTCTCAGTTACTTTTCTCTGGGTGCTGGGACAAAATAACTAACACCCAGAATTAAGGAAGGAAAGTTTATTTAGCTCATAGTTTGTGGAGGTTTCAGTCACAATGAGTTGAATCCAAGGCAGGATGGCACATGGCAGAGGGCAGCAGTTCATGGTGCCAGAAAACAGATAAACAGCAAGAGCAAAAAGGGAGGAGAGGTAGTAGGAAGTAAGCTCCTTTCTGCCCTTACATTGTGTTCAGACTATCTGCCCCAGGGTGGGTGTAGTGCTTACATCCCCAATTCCAGCATTGGATCATGAGTTAACCACAGACTCTAGAAACTTAGCATGACCACATGAGGCTTTGGAGAGGCATCTCGACACAAAGCATTATAGGACTCCATGTGGATTGTACTTCTGCCTACTAAGTATTTCTCTGTCACCAATGTTTAAGGAATATCTGTCTCATGGTGACCGTACATATTTATTTACTAAAGTAGATAACTTTACGGTTACCTAGTTTCTCCAGAGCCAGAAAGTTTCTTAAAAGGATGGCTAACACCTTATAACCAGGTTCCTGGTTGCTTCTGTTGCCATTGTCCATGCAACTAAAACTGTTCCCTGACAAGTGATGGATAGAATAGACACACCCAAGCCCTAGTGTCTGGCCTCACTGTGCATCCTGAAGCACTGTATATTGTTTGACGTCCTCTGCTTCTTCAGTTCTCTGCTGGCTGCCATTTCTCCACATGCTCATTTACCAGCTCCTCCTTTCCTCCCATCTGAGTTTTTATCCTGTGTATGCATCTCCAGCTTCTTGTCCTCTGGGATGATGTAAAGCACCATTTGGAACCCCTACATTGATCCTGCCCATCCTTTTCAGTTCATTGTGGACATGCAGCAGTGGTATAGCATGAGGAGCTGACAAGTGTTCCCTGCTGCAGTAGGACAAGGCTACATCTTACCTTCCTGTTGTAGCTCTCATCATGGATGACATGGTGCTTTTATAGTCATCATGCATTTTGCCTTACTGTGGGTTACTTTTGATGATTTCCTTCCTTCAAATGGCCTTCAAGGGAGGTACTGCACTGCTGTCTCAAGCTCCAGCATGTAAGGCTGTGATGTCCATAGAGAGAAGGACACACCTGATAGCCTTCTCTTAGGCAGAGTCACACGACACTTCTAATGAACTGAGTACCTATCTAGTCAACTGCCTTTAAACAGAGACACACATGAAACATAGACCAGCTGATGAGATTGTGACAAAGAGGCTCACTGGCACATAATCATGTACTTCCCCAAGAAGTGATGTCCTCCTATTCGCTAATTTATCCTTTTTTAGGGATGAGTAGTGGAACAGGTTCTCAATAGATTCAGTGTCTCAAACCCCTGATGGTTCCTTTTGCTAGAGCCTCACAGGAAGCTGCTATTTTAAGTGTGGATCACTGCATCTGGCCATGTTATTTTCTTATTTAGTGTTCACACTGAATTTAGAGAAAATAGTCACAGCGAATAATGCAAATAATCCCATACCTTCTCCTCTTCCTCCTTCAACTTGGTCATGACTCACAAAGCCCTAGCCCTAGTCAGAAGTCATAATGATGGTTTTCCAAGTGCTTTACTCAGATTTTCCTCTGGCTCCCCAATTCCAACTTCGTTGAATTCATTCTGTTTACAAACTTCCAACGATCCATCCAACCATGTCATTCTGTATTTGTCCTCTCATGGCTCTGTCTGGCCTAGGATTGTGTGAGTTTTATGACTCCACTCATAATTCCAGCCTTATTTTACATAATCCTCCCCCAAATCCTGTTTCAACCAGACCTCTCCCCCTGCTCAAGTGCCAGAGTCTGTGTCTCTGCCCCTTCACACACTCCCTTTTCTACCCTTGAAGCCCCCTCTGACCTTCAGTATGTGCAGAGCTCTTAATTACCCGTTAAGGGGAGATTAGGTTGTCACTTTTGCTCCTGGAGTTGGTTGCTTCCTCATCCGGCCTCTGACACCTTGTTGCAGTAGCTGTGTTTTGTGTGCTCTAGGTTTTGCATGTCTGTTTTATGTTAGACTCCTGCAACTTCTTCAAGGAAGGGACCAGCTAATTCTTCTCAAATGGGCATCTAGCAGCAGTCTGCAACACCTGCAAAGGGCTTAGAGAAAGAACATTTGTGAGTAGTGCCAGACCATACAGCTGCTCTAAAGAAATATTTCTTTGGATCTGGATAAGAAAACTCTATTTATAAATTATCATTAAATGAAGTAATTACTATTAATTCTCTTTATCCTCCAAATTAGTCATAGATAAAATTCTCTGAGAACTTACCAAATGAGGCCACAGCCATCAAAAAGCCTTATTTTATTTAGCACAAAAATAGAATATGTCTACATCTGAGGCTTGGGGTACAAATGTAATGATACAATACTTAAGGATTCTCTTTTGTGAAAAACAGTAACACATGCTATAAAAGTCAAAATAAGGATTTAAGCAACTAAGCTTAAATAAAAGGGACAATTCTACATCTAATGTGATCAATATACCAATCTCTTTCATCCTAATATTGTAGCTGCTTCACAACTTGGCTCAGAAAAGCAATTCTGCCAAAAAGACATAGCCTGTGTTTGGTTCGGCGGAAATCTCTATATGCTGAGCATTTCATAGATGTTTTACACAATGACAAATAGTTATTCACAGACAGATGCTGGCAGTGTGTTTCCCAAGATCAATGAGAAATGCCAGCAAATGGAAACCTGGAAGGAGACAGAAGGGATACTTCCTGAAGCAGCACACCTCCCCCCCAAGGAACCTCGGAATCCTTGTGAATCTCGACAGCAGTGCCGTGGATCCACCAGGGCGTGGGCGTGGCTCTGTGCAGCTGACTGCAGTGTAACTCAATTAGGAAGCGCTGGGTGGCGGGGCATCTGGGTTCTAAAATGGTTGTTTATGTTCTCCAGATGGTCATGGCGAGCAGAAAGGATATATTTTAAAGGAAGGAATACAGAGTGGGGAAAAGAGTTAGAAAATTAGCTAAGCTGTTTTTGTCAGTTTTGTCTTATTATAATCTGATTTTGCAGATAAGGTAATAAAGCAACTGTTCCAGAGAAAAATGCTTTCCTCTCATTTAAAAGTTCTCAAACATTCCGGAGTGTTTCCTCTTTGTCAAGGAAGCTGTCCTTACATAGATATACACAGTGTAAAGAGGATAACATGGGAGTGGTCTCTTTTAGGGACAATAAAAATGCTGGGATTTTTCAAAAATGGTAAGTTTACATAAATGTATCTTAACACTGGTGATTTTCTTTCCCAATGAGAAAAGATGGTAATGAAAGAGTGTAGAGATATTTTTATGGGAGATTAGACAAAATGAAATGGAAGAACAACAAAATGCCAGGATCTACGGAGGCAGCGTTGAGTCAGAATCTTAGGATCCTTTCACCACAGCCTCAGCAACTATCAAATCAGAAGACCCTCCAAGATGGGGAGACTGTTTGAGGGGAGGCATTCTGTGACTGAACAAGGTGTTTCTCTGAAGATAACCATTGTCATTCTTTGAGGAAATTGATTCTCCTAAAGTGTTTATCTCAGATGCTGTGTTAAGTGATATCAGAACTTAACTATGCACTCTGAAGATAACAGACCCTAAATAAATGCTTTTACCTTTGAAATGGTCATTCACTCACCCACTCATTCATCAAATACTGCCTAGTGACTTACGCACTAGGTGCTGTTTCAGTTTTTGGAAACAAAACAGAAGTTTCTCAGCTTTTGGAGACTTTTATTCTAGCTTAGCTATAGTAATAATAGCTCCCTTTGTTGAATGGCTACTCTACACTGTCATGTCTTATAGATTTCCTCTTATTTTCCTAGACCTCCTGTAAAGTCTATGCTATTATTACATTGGTAAAAGGAGGCACAAAGAGATGAAATGACTTTCTCAAGATACAAAATTACTCTCAGAGCTGGTTTCTGCCCACAGGTATGTCTTACCTTGAAGCTGTTTTCTCTTTCACATGTGCACCACTTCTCTATGGTGACCAAAGGCATTTCTCCAGATAGGGATATTTTAAAGATTTTATGACAAGCTGCACATATAGTGCTGTTGTTATGGTCTGGGTCTGGATGTCACCCAAAGCCTCATAGGGTCCTAGCTGGGGCTTTTTCAGATGTGACTGAACTAGAGAGTTAATGCTGGGATTCAAGGTTCAACCTACTGATTGCTTTGGCATTGTCCTAATCCCTATAGTGCAGGCAGAGTATAAAAGGGGCAGAAAGAGATCCATAAAGTCCCTTGATGTTTTGTTGCCTTCTGCCCGGCGTGAATTCTTACTCCTGTGATACCTGTCTGTTGTGCCACCTTAACTTGTGAGTGTTGGGTATTTTGGTTCAGCAATGAGGAAAGCAACTATAACAGCTTCTGCTAAAAGTGGTGATGATGAACTTTATATCTCCTGACAAATCATCATTACTTCTTACCCTTTCCTGTTGGAACTGTGGGACTCTGGAACTGGAGAAGGAAGGGAGGTGGCTCATTTCTGTTCAGCATTTCTGATTGTTTTGAGAGGCAGCAGACACCACCAGCTGCATGTTGTCCTATGCATTTTTCTCCATATGCTCCACTTAATCTGCTGAAGGCTTAGCCACAATAGGGTCGTGATTTTTTTTTTTTTCATGCTCAGTCTCTATTTATTAAAGATCTGCTATTCCTAGGCCCTGTCTTAACACACTGGAGATAAAATGGTGACTAAGGGAGAATGACTGACTGATGGCCTGATTGATTGATTGATAGACTGATTGATAGATTGCCTTATGAAGACAGAGTCTCTCTATGCAGTTCAAGATAGCTTTGAACTCACTATGTAGCCGAGCCTGCCCTCAAACCCATAGTGGTCCTTTTGCGTCAGTCTCCTGCATGCTGGGATGGCAGTTGTGTGTCACCGTATGCAGGAACATTTTTTTTCCACAATAAAAATTATACTTTTATTTGAGTCACCAGGAGAAAGATTCACATGTGTTTCAAGTCAAATATTCAAAATCATAAGAAGCCCAAAAGATTTGATTCAGAGCACGAGCCTTCAAGGGAGGGGACCAAACAGACCAAAAAACGATGGCAACCCCATATAAAAAAGTGAGCAGGCTCTTCACACACACAGTGAGATGTCTGGGCAGAAGCTAATCTCACAGGGTCACTTGTTTCTTTTTAAATATAGGCTTGTGGGGAGGGACTGTTTCATTTTCTCCATCTATTAAAAAAAAAGCCCCCAAATTGTGTTATGCGAAAGAAAACAAGGCAGAAATGAAGCACTAAAGGAAATTTTCCTGGAGGGAAGTGAGGAGGAAAACTAGAAAGCTGTATTGGGAAAGTCCACGGGTGTCACCATGGAGGATTGGTCCCAAAAGTCATGGTCACAACTATCTAGAATATATAAAGAATTAAAAAAAAATTAAGGCCCCCAAATTTAAAGACCCAATCCAAAAATGAGATGAATACATACTTCTCAAAGGAAGAAATACAAGAGGTAAATAAATACCTGAAAAAATGCTCCACATCACTGGCCAAGAGAGAAATGAAAATTAAAACAACATTGAGATGCCAGGAACATTTTTTAAAAATAAAAATTTTATCAGTGTATTACGTGCCTGCAGTTTAAAAAGCCAAATAATGCTACAAAGCTAATAAGAAAGTTGAGCAGTGTAACTATGACCTTTCATTACAATCAGAACCCGTCCACTGGCAACGTTTTTTTGACTTTTTAAAATTTACCTGGCATTTATACACTCATATATCTAAGTAAGATGTGTGCTGCTTTGTTTGTTTTATATAGCTGCTATTCAGTTTCTAAACTTAGTTCTCTTCCACTAACCACTCAGCTTCCTTATCCTTCCAATATCATTGTATTGTAATTTTGATTGAATTGTTATTCATTATTATTCATTATTATTCATATGCAAATATTTACAGAGGAGCATTGCTACATTGTTAAAGTAATTTTTTTTATTGCAATCCTCTACATTTTTTTATTAGCTTTTCAGCATCATTTTCTTTTCTTTTCTTTTCTTTTCTTTTTTTTTTTATATTTTAGGAAAGAGTGTACAGGGTGTTCAGGATCTCCCTACTAGATCACACTGGTAGTGATCCGCCTGCTTACAGCCTCCGAAGCAGGCTTGTGCCACCTCACCCAGTCTCAGTTACTGTCTCAGTGCTCCCTGGGGGCAGGGCTGGCATGGCCATTTTCTTTAGTATTAGGAAACTTTAGTTAACTTTTTTTTCCATTTAGACAAAATCGTCTTTGGAAATACCTCATTATGCTGCTTCTCATTTTTGCTAACAACTTTAGGGTTTTTGTTATTATTTCTATTTTCTTTTCCCCTTCATTATCTATGGTCAATGCCCTTCTTACTAAATTTATGTGAAAGTTTTTCTTTTCTTTTCACAAAAGCAAGCAATGTGAAGACCTTGATCTGTCTCTAAGAGGCCTGAACTGTCCACGTGGAGAACATGCTGCTACTGAGATGGCAAAACTAGCTGCTAAACCACTAAGAGTCTCCTGCCTCTCTCCCGACCATGGGCGCACATGCGTGCGCGCGCGCACACACACACGCACACACGCACACGCGCACACACGTACTCATATGTAGAATCAAAGTGCATGATTTCTTTCATATTCCTGGTCTGAAGTTTATGTCACTTGCAATGAATTTTTGAGCTCTGGTGCCCCTCCCTCAGGCCACTAGTCAAACTTTTAAGTTCTCATTCAGGCTACAAACTCACATTACTTGTTTCAAATTCTATTTTAAAATAAAGCGAGAACTCAATAATTTATTGGCTAATTTAGATAACTAAAAAAGAGGGCTTTGCATGCTCTACCCATAGTTAAGTGACAAATGCGTAAGGTGATACACTACTTGCCCTGATTTAACCATTATGTGAAGGACACATGTATTGAAATGCCACACTACTTCAGAATAGGTATAACAATTACAGGTTAATTAAAAATCAAAACAAAATAAGGCTAGCAGTAAATCAAATTGTATTCATAGATAACAAATGCATAGTCACAAGGTTTCTAAGTAGATAAGGAAAAGAGGGGAAAGGAGAACATAGTCCATGAACCCCAACACTATAAAATAAACACACATGTGCTCCCATATGGAGCGATTGAGGGATTCTGGAGCAGTACAAACAAGCACACAGATTTCCTAAGCTGCCTGGCTGATGACAACTGAGGCTGAATTCAGGGAACCTGTGTCTCTGTGATTCGGAAAGCTTCTCCCCCACTTGCCATCAGCCCTATTAGCATTCACTTCTTGGGTTCCCAGGTGAATAGTGTGGATGTAATTACATTTTGTGTAATCTTAGCAGAACTGAAGGAGCAATACACTCAATTCAAATGCAATGGGAAACACGCTATGCGGTATGTTAGCACCGATCTTTGTTCTTCTTCAGAGGTGCTTTCATCCTCTGCATCAGAAGATGGAGGTGAGATTTCAGCAGAGTACATCTGCTGCTAGAGAGAGAGGCATTTGAGAAGAGGTCATGCTCTCCCTGTAATGGTTCTCTCTTCAAACCCCAAGCAATAGCACCTCCAAGTTTCCTCCTTACGCTATTCCTAAATGACCCTGCTCGGGTTATACAGGTGGATGTTGTTGTGCAGCTCCTACAAGATGAGAGGGAAGCTCACGCCAAACCAAGCAGGTTCTCTGTGCCCTTTAATATGTAAAAAGCAAAGCTCAACAAAACAGGTGCCTGTGTTAATTGCGACTCTCAAGGGGGTGAGCTGGGGGCAAGAGAATGCCCAAGCTTAAAACTGTAGTCAGAGCAAAGACCTTGAGCGGCAAGGTTAGCCAAGAAAGATTAAAAAAAAAATCATCTAGTTAAAACCTCACCAGTTGAATGGATGACAGATGAATGATGGATGCAGGTGGGAAAATGGGATTCCCTTCAAAGGGAAGAGTGTGATGAGCAAGACAATGAGGAAACTGGAGGTCCTGGTGCATGGCGGGGAGCAGATAATGCCTGTCTGTGTGTTCGTTGTATTGTCAGAAGCTGCTGAAATAATTCCTCTGGGGAGATGCTATAAAAGAAGGCAAAAACCAAGAGAGGCTTTTTCCCATTTTGGTATAAATTTAGAGAATTGTAATTGTCATTGTGCTGCTGTTTAAGGTCAAGTTTCTAAGAAAGAAGGGACAAAACAAGTAAAGCTATGAAGGATAAAGGTGTTTGAACAAAGCTGAGACCCTCTTCTTCTATTAATGAGACATGGAGATATTTTTATCCCCACTCAACCTTGGCTTTTTAGTCTGTAAAATGGGAGCAGCAATTTCTTTTCCCACTTTTTAACAGGAAATCATGATAATGAGGTTTAAGTATATAGCACTGTGTTTTGACCTGCATAAATGCTCCAAGAAGGGGAGGTATTATTTGAATACTAGAAATAAGAGAAGAATACTTTGGTTGAAGTGTTTAAAATAAATCAGCTCTTGAACAGCCACTGAGCCTTATTTTGTGATTGTTAGGATGAAGGGGGTAGGACTTTGGTGTGGCTGAGTGAAAGCTATGGATTATAAATGGAAAACAAACTAACAAATATCACATAAGTAACAAGAATAAATCTCCACATGCAAAGAAAAAACACGGAGGGGCTGGTTATACTTTCCCTGGTTTGCACACTGCAGTGTTGACGTATCTTAAAACATCACATGATACCTCATCAACATGTCTAATTTTTATGTGTCAATTTTTAAAATTTTGATAAAAACACTAAACAAACATTTTCTAGTGTAAACACACTTGTGGGAGTTGGAAAGATACTGGAGCCTCTATTCTGGTTTAAATATTTATTCTTGAAAACTGAATTTCATCAACAGTCCCCAGTCAGAGAGCACCTTGTCTCACGCTCCCTGAGTGAATGAAAGAGTGAGCCTGCACTGAGTGAGTGGACTGTGGTTAACTTGCCTAAGTTGCTGTCATCACACCACTGTGCCCTGGGCCCAGAAGCAAGCTCCTCGTGTCTGGGGTGTACCAGGTCTCCAGGACTCCCAGGCAACAAGGAGAAGGCCGAGAGTAGAGAGGAAGACAACACCCCAGTCTAATGAGTTCCCGCTACCTTGCTTTTCATCAGTAGGAAACACTCTCAAAGCATCTCCTAGGCAAGGGACCAAACTGCATCACTGGCATCACTTTCAACAAATACATTATTCTTCTCTTTAAATCAAATTAGTCCTAAATGTGCAGCTACACTCTTCAGAAACCCTGAGCTGCCGGCTTTGCTTTTTTCTCTCCTGTTGGGACTTTGTCCTTCCATTCCTTAATGTGCAAACTTGTCTGTCAGTAAAACCAGCTGCATAGGAAGCTGTCAGGGCTTTCCACAAATAATTAAAACATAAAAATAAATAATAAATAAACAGTGCAAAAGAATGCATCTTTTCTTTCCATAATATGTTCAGGGCTAGAACACTGGAGACCCACAGCAATCCGAAGTGTTCAACTGCTGCCTTTTACACACACACACACACACACACACACACATACACACACACACACACACCCCATTCCTTCATTTTTGTTCTGCAGTAATTATTGCCATAAAGAGGAACACCAGCATATCTGTGGCAACACTGTAAGTTGACTTCTGTTCCTTTAAAGGAAGAATGGGGCATGTATGCTAAAATGATCAAAAGGCAATTTTGGAATTAAAAAAGAAATCCATCCCGTAAATAATGTGCCTCCATTCTGTTTGATTTCTTTCTCTGGCTCTGTCTCTGAAACTTCTTCCTCCCACATTTCTTTCCTATTTGTATATACCTTCTGTTCATAATAGTAGAGAAAAATGAAATGGAATCAAAAAGGAGATTGGCAGGTACGGAATTAGCTGTTTATGAAGCACACTCAAAAGGTTTATGTCATTTCAGCTCAACTTCAGAGTAGGAGCCAAAGGGTCTTTTGGGGTCCCCTCTGATTGCTAGGTCAGGTATTTTCTAGGTGATGTAGAGGAAAGTGAGTCATCTGATTTCCAGAGAAATGGAACAGCTTTCCAAATGAAGCCAAACTAGTAATTATTCATTCAGGAGACATATTGGCATCTATTTGTCTGATCCTTTCATATTGAAAGCTCCACCAAGGTGGTGATCGTACTTGATTTGCTCCTTAATGTGTGTCTGGTACCTGTTCAATGAGAGGTGCTCCGCAGCCTGCTCCTAGACCGCTGTAGTTAATAAACACCTGGCCGTTGATTAGGGAACAAGTAAAGTGTTTCCCTACTCTGTACTCTCATGTAGCCACTTGTCACTCCAATGCCAGATATGTGGGCCATTTCGTGACACACCAAGTTCTTCAGTTGAGTCTCTAATCAAGTTCTGCTCTGACACTCTCTACGTGGAGGTAGCACCAAATGCCACCGGTCGAGTCCCGTCCCATGGACTTTTTCTCCACTTCCCAGGCCTACAATCAGCACAGATCATGGCCCGTGCTTTTCATTTACTGGCTCTTAACCAAGGTGCCCACAACCTCTTCTTTGGGCTCACAGAGCCCAGGGAGGTGCTTTCTTTATATTAACCAGTTCAGCCTAAAGGACTTTACAAGGGTGGCGAGACAGTAAGTGCAAGAGATGTGGAGGCTGCGTACACAGGAAGGAGAGAGCGGGGCCTCCATGACCTCTTTGGTTCACCAACCTATAGATTTTTAAAACTGTGTTTAGAACACTTAAGCTGGATTTGGGGTTAAAATGAGATGAAAAAAATTAAGACATTTTATGTGTATCTGCCAACTCCCCGGGAGGAATGTACTCATGTACTACAAATACATGGCAATAAAAATTAAAAATGCACCAATAAATGATAAAATGTTGAAAGCAAAAGCTGAACTCCATCAAGAAATTTTAAATAAATAAAATTGTATGAGGCAATCTTAACTGCTTCCTTTTCTAGTTAAACAACTTTGATGTCTTCCTGTCATCTACTTGTTCTAAGTCTGCTAGGAGTTCAGTGAGTAAATAGTAAGAGTGAATGTGCTTTTCTTGTTTTTGATTTTAGAGGAGCAAGGTAGGCTTTCAGTTTTCTGCTGTTGAATATGATGTTAGTTGTGGTTTAGAATATATGGGTTTTATTATATTGATGTATTTCCTTCTATACTTTACTTGGTCGTAGTTTTTTTTTTTCTGAAAGGAAATTAAATTTTGTCAAGGTTGTTTTCTCCATTTATTGACATGCTCATATGATTTTTATCCTTAATTCTGTTAATATGTTATATCATATTGATTGATTTACTGAAGTTGAGCCAGCCTTGCATTCCAGGATTAAAAAAAAAATCCCATAAACCCTGAGAGGACTTCACTGACCTCATAAGAAACAAAAGTACATGTGTTGGTATATAGGTCTTGCTTTATCTAGGTCTTAACCATTCAGCAGAAAAGTATAAAAATGAAGTATACATTGCGGGGCCATAATATTATGGTGAGCTCTAAATGGCTATGGTCGACAACTTCTTTGAATAACTCACTATTGTTGTGGAATGCTGGACTGTGTTGGATTGTGTTGTTGAGTTCAGGCACCTACATTAGTTGAATGACAATGGAGTGCCCATCTTTGACAGGTGTAGACAAAGGAAGTAGTATAGAATGGAAGAATCATGATGTGTGTGTATGGACAGTACAGTTGGGATAGATAACACCGTGCTTCTACATAATTCTATGAGTGGCAAGATTTGCACTAATGGTGGTTGGGCAGGATATTATGTCAGCTTCTAGTACTATGGACAACCACTAGGAAAATAACAAGGTAGAAAGTATTAATTATTGAATCTTTGATGTAATTCAGGTATAAAAATAAGATACGCAAAGAGCTACACTCTATTTACTAATAAGAGACATACAGTATAATAATGTCTGTAAGTATAATATCATGTTTGCACTTTCTATGATACCAAAACATTATGAAAACAGTTTGCAATGTATTAATTTATCAAATCCACCTTGTCAAGGTATCTTAAAACTGTCTCATTGATATTTGTACTTCAATAAAACAAAAATAAAAATTTTTTAAAAATCCCATTTGGTTATAATACACGACTCTTTATTGTACCATTGGGTTTGGTTTACTAGTGTTTTATTGAGAACTTTTGCATTCAGATTCATCAGAGATAGTGGCCTGCCATTTTTCTTCCTTTGTGTGCTTGTCTTTCTTGGGCCTTTATCTGTTTTGTCTATCTTGCGTAAGACTAGCCTCATAAAATGAGTTTGGAAATTTCCCCTCCTGTTCAGTTTTTTGAAGTAGTTTGAAGATTTTTAATAGCTAGCCACAAAATGTTTGCTAGAATCCACCATGGCAGAAATCTGGCTCTAGATTTGTTTTTTTCTTTTTCAGTAGTATGTTTTAAAGTACTTCCTTGTGGAGAGTTGGAACATGGACAAAACCATCTCAGTAATTTTTCTCAGCCTCTTCTTCTCTCTTCCCTCCATCTCTTGGTCCTATTTCCATTTAAAAGCATCTATTTCCTATTATAAATCCTTTATGTTGCCCTTTATTTATAATTCAAATTTCTCATATAAAGGAAACAATGTAATATTTAAGCTTGTTTGTTTAATTTATTTCAGTTAACAGTATGGTCTCAGGGTGTGTCCATTTTTCTACAGATGATTCATATTTATCCTTTTGTATGGGAGAGTAGCACCTCATTGTGTATAAATACTAAATTTTCTTTATCCACTTATCTTCCGATAGACATATCAAGCCACTTCCAAGATTTAGCTATTCGGAATTGTGCTGCTTTAAACATGGGTTTGCATGTGTTCCTGTAATATGATATCTAACACTTTCAGGAAGATTCCTGAGAAGAGCTGGGTCAAAAGAAATTTCTAGCTTTAATTTTCCTTTCTTTGGTACCTGGAATTGAATTCAGGACCTTGTGCTTGCCAGGCAGGCACTGAACTATACCCCTAGCCTTAATTTTATTCTTCTGAGGAATATCCATAGGCTTGTCTTTTTGGAAAGGTTTGTAAAAATTATTATTTTTTCAGTGAATCTGCTTACTCCTTATTAGTCTGTTCAGATTTTTGATTTCCGGTTCACTTTTGGTAGATTGTGTGTTTCTAGGAATTTTATACATTTCTTTTAGCTTATCCAGTTTTCTGACATATACGTATTTGCTACCCTTTGTATTCCTGTGGTTATCACTTGCACTAGTTCTTTTGTGATTTTATTTAAGCTTTTTTCTGTTTTTGTTCCTATAAAGCTTTGTCAATTTTGTTTAATAGGAAACTTATTTTCATTGACTTTTCTATTGCTTCCTTATCTCTATTTCATTTTCTGCCTGCTGATCTTTGTTGTTATTATTATTATTTTAATATATTTGGTACAGGGTCTCACTCCCCAGCCCAGACTGAAAGTAGCCTCCCCTTTCCAGCCTCCCCAGCATTGGGATTACATGTGTGCACCACCACATCCTGTCTTGGTCTGGCTCAGCACACCCAGAGGTGGGACTGGTGGGGCTTGCGGTGCTGGCAATTGAACCCCTGTCCCTACCTTGCCTTAGTAGGTGCTTAGTCTGCTGAGCTATCTCACAAGCCCTTGATCTTTGTTATTTTTTCTTCTCGTTGTTCTAAGCTTCAGTGTGTTTTTTGCATTTTAAGAACCTTAAAAATATGGGAATAGGTTATTTTAGATCATTCTTCCTTTTACACAGGCATTTGCTACTAACTTTCCACTGAAACTGCTTTTTGAATCACATAAGCTTTGGGATGTTTTTCCATTGTTGAATGTCTCAAAATATTTTCTGACTTCTTTTTTGTTTATTGCCTGTGTTATAGTCTTGATTTGAGTCTCTTCTCTCTGATATAAATTCAGCTGCCATTCTTTTCTTTTGGTTTCCATTTGCATAGCATATCTTTTCTTATCCTTTCACTGATAACCCTTCTGTGTTGTTAAAGTTAGAATACATCTTTTGTAGGGAATGTGTGGCTGGAGATTGTGTACCTGTTTCTTTACTCTATTCAGTCACTCCTGATAGGAAAATTTAGCCTATTTAATTTAAAGTAGTTTTTGATAAGGAAGGAATTACTGTTGATGTAAATTGCTGCCTCACTGTGTTGCAGTTTCTTTGTTCCTTTCCTCTCTTGCTCACCTCTCTGTGATCTGATTCTATACAGTGATATACTTTGATTCTGTTGTGCATCTATTACTGCAAGATTTTGCTTTATGATTACTATTCATGTGAGACTTGCATAAAATATCTTATAATGATCTACTTTAACATTGTTGACACGATGAAACTGCATTTTTACTACTCTATCAATATCAGCATTTTAACAATTTTTCTTTTATATTGTCTATTCATTAAAATTATTTTAGTTATAGTACTTTTTAGGTATTGTTATCCTTTTACATTGAAATGATAGCTGCCAGTGAGTTATAGATTATCATCCCAGTATGATGGCAGTTTGAATTTGAATATTTACCTGTACCAGAGTTTTATACAATATTTACTACTGGTTTTCAGTGTTTTTAGTTTCAGCATTAACAATTCTTTGGTATTTCTTTTTTCATTTTGTTTTTACTTTATTGAAAAACAAATAGCAATGAGACATTTTCAAAACTGATTTATAGGATAGCTTCAATAATTAATACATTGTACATTGTTATCTTCTTATTGGCTATCGATAGTACAAGAAACAGACAGGATATCCTGTCCAAACACTAGCAGTACAAATCTTTCTACTCACTGAATTAAGCACGAGTAGCTGTATACCTATTCTGTATATACATATACAAAATGATCCTTCTTTTGTATCCCCTGTCAGAGATGAGTATTCCATTGGCATCTAAATACTACAGGTACATGAGTTCAGCAAAACAATCCAACACAGTCCAGCACTCCACAGTAGTAGTGGGTTGTCGGCAGAAGTTGTTGACTTGAACTTTCACAGCTCAGCGTATTAATATGGCTTTATTTATATACCTCGTTTTTATACTTTTCTGCTAGATGGTTAAAACCAAGATAAAGCAAGATCCATATAACAAGTAATGTAACTTTTGTATCTGACAAGGTCAGTCACATACCCTCAGGATTTATCCTGTAACCCTGTACCGCACTTTGTAGATCCTTTGCCAGTGTCATCCTTGTGGATGAGTCACAGCCATTGCTTGACCAGTTTACTCTCTGTGAAAGCCTGAGAGAATGTGACTCTCCTTAGACACACTCTACATCATGATCACTTTCCTCTGTGGCCCCATAATCTCCTTGACCAGATAATTTGGGACACAGCTGAGTTCCATGATGTTACAGTACAGGGTCTCCTATGTCCTGAGTCCTCACTGACCATGAAAGTCTAGGGTGCCTGAGACTGGGTGTAGTGATGTGCGCTTGCGATCTCAGTGCTTGGAGGTTGAAAACAGAAGAATCATTAGGAGTTCGGTCTGTGTACTGAGATCCTGCAGAGCCTGTACTAAATATAGAAAAGCACCCACAAATACTTCTCTGTAATATACAATATGTTTTCCACTACTACAAATAATATTTTCTGTTTAATTTGTAAATAAGAAATGCAACTAAAAAGGAGCTTTTGTAAAATTACAAAATGTTCTTTTATAAGTGTACTAAGGTATATCTTTCTCTTTGAAATTTATTAGGGATTTTATGAGTAATTTATATTAAAAGATTCTTTTTCTGAGTGGTTAAAAAAAAAACTGGTGGGAAGCACAATTCCAAATGGTTAAATTTTTGGAGAAGACTATATGTCCATCAATAGATGAATGGAAGAAAACACAATATTTATGTATAATAGAGTACTAATCCATAATAAAGAAACATACACTTGAGTTATTTGTTTTCATTTTATTTTGTTTTTTGGAAGAACCAGGGATTGAACTCAGGCCCTTGCACTTGCCAGGGAAACACTTATTCCACTGAACCATCTCCCCAACCCCACACTTGAGTTATTTGTAGAAAAAGTGTATGAACATGGAGGTTATTATTTTAAGTGAAATATATCAGACACATAAGCTTAAATGTCACATGTTTTTTTCTATGAAAAACCAAAAATATATCTACATAGCAAAGTAAAAATAGATAACTGGAAGCAGAGAGATAGATCTTTCACAAATGATGAGGGAATTCAAAAGATGGAGGAGACAAGCAGAATAGGAAGATGGGATGAGTAAAGAAATTAAGATGTTCTATGAACAAGCTTCAACTCCTTAAAAGAATGAGAATATTATGCAGACAAACATGTAGCACATGTTCTTTTTTTTGTATCACATGTTCTAAAAATTGTTTAAAAATTTATTGTTTAAAAAATAGATTTTAAGAAATGGAATTTGAAATTGCAAAATCAAGCATATGTAATGGGAATTAAAAATACTGAGGGACTTTGAGTCTCATATACATGAGGTTCTTCATTAGGTTGTTTATTTGTGCTTACTCTCTTTTCCTGATATGGAAAATTTCCATTTTAGGACTGCTTTCATTGTGTCCAAAGTTCCTGCACATTATATTGTCATTATCATTTAATTGGAGAAATATTCTAATTTCTTCTTTAATTTCATTTGATAACCAATGGTTGTTCAGGAGGGTGCTATTTAATTTCCATGCATGTATGAAGTTCTTGTGAAATTGATTTCCAATTCCATTACACTTTGAACTGATAATATGCCTAGGATAATTTCAGTTCCTTTACATTTACTTGATCACATTTTATGAGCTAGTATGTGGTCTATTTTGAAGAATGTCCCATGTGCGGCTGAGAAGAATTTGTATTCTAATGTTTTGCAGCGGAACTCTATAGACATTTATTAAGTCCATTTGTTCAAAAGTTTGCTTTGGTTCTAATATTTCATTTTTGACTTTTTGTACAGTTTATATTTTTGTGACAGTGGGGTAGTGAGATGTCCTAATACAATTGTTTTAGTGCTTACTTGATTTTTCATGTCCATTAATATTGTTTTTAAGTAGTTGGGTACACTGGTGTTTGTTGTATATATATATGTATGACTGTTATCTCTTTCTCTTGGATTGTTCCCTTTATGAGGGTGTAGTGACCTTTTTCTCTCTTAATGAGTGATAGATTGAAATTCATTTTGTCTGCAAATGGAATAATTACCCCTGCTCTTTTCTGAGTTACATGAAGCATTGTTTTCTATCCATGACTTTCAGTCTATGAATATATTTTTGAATTAAATGTGTTTCTTGTATTTAGCATATTGCTGGATCTTGCTTCTTGATCCATTCTTTCAGTCTGTGTCCTTTCAGTGGTGAATTGAGACCACTAACATTGATGGTTATAACTGATATGTGTTGACATCCTTGTCATATTATTTTCTTGCGGTCAGCTACCCATCTTTCCTTCTCTGTTTAATTATTTGCCCTCCTATTGGGGCTCATAGAATTGTAGTCCTTGTTATCTCTTTTTAGAATGTTCTTCAAAACATTTTGGAATGCTGGCTTGGTGGTTATAAATTTCCTCACGTGTTCTTTGTTGTGGAAGTATCTTATTTCTCCATCAGTTTTGAAAAATAATTTTGTGGGGAACTTCAACTTGGCTTGAAAGTTGCTTCCTTTGAGATCTTGAGATACTTTATTGCAAGCTCTCCTTGACCTGAGAGTATGTGCTGAGAAGTCAGCTGTGATTATGATGGGTTTTCCTTTATAGGTGATTTGTTTCTTTTTCCTAACAGCTTTTAAGATTCTGTTCTGGTGTTGAATTTCTTGACTATGATATACCTGATTATAGATTTTTTGATCATGGCTAAATGGAGTTCTATATGCCTCACTTACTTATGTCAAATTCTTTCCCTATGAGGCAAAGTTTCTGCAATTATTTCTGAGAACAGTTTTTTTAAAATGTTATTTTTGTTATCTTCTTCTTTTTCAATCTTAAGTTATTCTTTGCTTCACCTACCTGTGCTTCTGGATTGATTGCTCATAGTCTCTGGCTAGTTTTAAGAAATCTTCCTTTTCATGGCTGCTATCTACGAACCTGTCTTCCATATTTGACATCCTATCCTCACACTGGCTTATTCCTCTGTGGCTATTTTCAATGAAATTTTTGTTCTTGGCATCTGCTTGAATCTGCCTTATGGATTCCATTTCTTTCCTATGACAAATATTTACAGCTTCTATAATTTTCTTATGCTCCTCTTTTTTATCTTTATTTGCTGTAGAGTAACAAAACATGGTTTTCATTGTGGATACCAACTCTGCAGTTATCTGAGAAATTATTTCTGATTTACTTTTTTCTAGAGCCTCATTCAATTGTTCTGTTATTACCAATTCAATGAAGCCAGGTGGATGACTTCTGCATTGTCCCACCTCATTGCCCCGAGTTTGTCTGTTTTTCTCTTTCTTTCTTTCTTTCTTTCTTTCTTTCTTTCTTTCTTTCTTTCTTTCTTTCTTTCTTTCTCTCTCTCTCTCTCTCTCTCTCTCTCTCTCTCTCTCTCTCTCTCTCTCTCTCTCTCTCTCTCTTTCTCTCTTGCTTGCTTGCTTGCTTGCTTGACTTCTGGGTAGGTTTTTCAAATTGATTAGGGCATGTGACTTTATTCCTAGAATTTAGCACCCTTAGGAAATGACTAACTTGTAGGGATGTCTCCCAGGTGTGTCTGGTTTTAGAGAATTGAATCTGTTGCAAGCATGAGCCTACTGCTTGAATTTATTGGAGTTGAGAAGTTACTACATGCTAGGTCCAGCTCCTGGTTCTTTGGCACTGTGCCACAGCATTTTCTATGGCCTTTAGTCAGTCTCAGTCTTGGAATACTAGGAGGAATAGCTTTTTAGAACAATCATTATCAAACACAGCCTAGAAAATGGCAAACTGAGGTAACCATTAATTTATCACCTTTAACTCGATTTGTGTTTATATAACAGATTCTAAGATAAAACAGAAAGTTATGTGCAGTATATAATTCTTTAAGTTGTCAATTTTTCCCTTGGGGGTTAAATTTTAAAAGAAGTTAGGGAAAAAACCAAGAAGAAGAAGAGAAAGAGATTAGAAATAAGGCTGGAGAACAAAGGGAGATCACACTAACACTGAGAAACTAGGCAGAAGACTGAAGGAAAAGAGAGAACAGAAATAAAATGAAGAGCAGCACACAAAAAGAACAACAAAGCAGCTGGAAATCACATTCGCTTCATATTAAAAACCAGATCAAATGAAGAAGGTGAAAACAAAACCACAACAACCAAAAGCAAACAAAAGAGAGAAAGAAAAAAAGAAGTTCCTTTCCAAATTTGTCTCTGCTGTCACTGCTACACAACACGTTGGAGATACAGTCCCAATATCTGTCTCTGTGTGTCTGTCTGTCTGCCTCTCTCTCTCTTTGTTTTATCTCACCTAGCAGCAATAACATTTTGGTGGGTTAGATCATAACCTCAATTAGCCTAGACCTTCTGACCAAGACTGGACTCACTCAGCATGCAGCTATCAGCACAATTGCCACCACCCTCAGCCCAGCCTGGAGCTACTAGATAAAGCTACCTGCCACGCTGATTTCTAGGCTCAGCTGTCTCCTCTCCAAATGGCTCTTGGCCAATCACTCTATCTCATGGGGCAACTGAACCTTCAGCACTTACCACCAGCTAGTGTAGTACTTCATATCACCTCTCCTTCCTACTCATGTGTTGCTCATTGGAGGCCTCTGGGGTCACCAGCAGTCACTGTGTGTCCACAGGTATGAATCTCTTGTCTCATGCAGTGAATTTCATCTTGGGAAGAAGGTGTTGCCAGCTACCTCCTTCTTCTCTGTTGATGTTTCTCTCATCACTCTCCCTGGGCTTCAATTTATGCTGCAGATGCTTTTTGAGTCCAGGGGATCCACTTTCCTCTTTCTTGTTCTGGTCAAGGTACTGTATTTCAGCATCTGGCTGGCAACTCTTTGAGAGGCTCTTCTTTCTGACATATTATATGGAGACAACAAACCCTGCTTTCTTGTGCCTTTGAAGGTGGGATGTCTAAAGATTGCATGCTTTCTTCCTACATTGCAAAGTCAGGCCTCTTACTGAAGATCTGTTTGTTTTCTCTGTGACAGGGCCCTGAAATATCCATGTTTGTCAACCTCCACTCAATCCCACAGAGTTAAGCTGGCAGGCAGTGTATACTTACAAGCTACTGTATATTCTAAGGCTTAACACTGCTTTCCCGAAGATGCATTTGGGAAGCCAGCCACCAGGGGTATGGGTAAAGCATGTTGAGTACTAGACGTGCATGTAGGCCAGCTGAGGGGAGAGAGTGAATGTAAGGCATCCCAAGAACCTTGTTGGGAGTCCTCCTATTGGAGTCCACAAGGCAGTTGGATAAGTGCACCTTTGTTGAGTTGTGACTGCTCTGATTTTCTGTCTCTCTTCCTTGAGGCCAAAACTTCTTTAGCGACTGAGCCATGTTGACCCCTTGAATGATCTGGATGGAATGCAAAAGACATGGGATATTTTGGGCAGTGTCCTCAACAGCTGGAGAAGTCACTCTAGCTCTGATTTTGCTTACCATAATGGAAGAAATCTCATACCTAGGGAGTGTTTCTATATACTGAGGAGTCTACTTTGAGTGATAGGTGACAGAGGTAAAATGAAATTATTCTTTTTACCTTTTTCATTGTATTTATTCTCAGAGGTTTTGTTTTTTTTTTTTTTTTTCTTAGTTACTTTGGCTTTGATTTTTCTCCATGGTGTGCTGAAACTTTTCTGCTGGATTTTACACCCCTACTTACAAAGGTCCTCTCATCCACAGGTGTTAAAAACTTGGTTCATTGTAGGAAAATGATAAAAATGTCTATCCTGGAGTTTTCCAAACATCATTACATTAAAAATGATGACAAGTGGGCTCCAGCCTGGCACCACAGGCCACACCAGCCCTGCCCCCAGAGTCCAGGAGTGGTTGTGCATCCCTGCAATCACAGCACTGGGGAGGTTGAAAGCAGGAGGATTACTACGAGTCACTAGTGAGACCCATTACCAAATACATTTACAAAAAAGCAGGGGACCAGGGAGATGACTCAGTGGAGTAAGCCTTTGCCTGGCAAGCACAGGGGCCTGAGTTCAATCCCTGGTTCCAAAAAAAAAAAAAAAAAAAAAAAGATGACACAGTCTTACTATTTGCTGCTTATCTTGCAGAGCCTCATTGTGAAAGGAAGATATTTCCTTGCCCATTGGCTTGAACCCATTATAGGAACTGCTTTTTTTAATGGTACATGAGAAGAAATTATATAGGCGATGTTGGTGAAAAGGCTCAAGGTCATGTCCCGATTGTTCTTGCCTCTTTTCTTTTACCAAGAAGTCATGATAGAGGTCGTTGTTTTAGCTGGGGGCCTCTCTGACTGTAGTTGCAAATGAAGACAGCAGGCAAAAGAATGAATCATATTGAGCCAGCTCTGCACTGCTTGAATACTCTATAAACAGCTCTTCAATTTACAAAGAATGCAACACAAAAAATGTATGTTTTGAAATTTTGGGGTTCTGTTTTTATATCTCAAACTGGATTGACATGTTTTTCAGTATTGGGCCATCTAATTACTAAACAGGAGGAGTTTTTTGTGAACCTCAATAATACCTCACAGGTTTTCTCTGTATCTTTTGATATTAGTGGTTATTTTTAATTTGTAAATTGAAAATGTCATATTTCTATGCCTATGGGTATTATATAGATATTTACTAACTTTAAAATACTGATAGCTAGAGATTTTATTAAACTTATTTTTCAAATATAACTTATCTATAAATTATTTTATAGTTTCTATAAAAACTATAATCTGCCTTCCCCCTTTTGTTACACACACAGAATGTTGCACAGTCTAACTCAGGCTAGTATAATACTTAACAGAACAAAATACTAGACCAATGTCTGTTAGTATTGGAGGTCTTTTTCAAAATAACCTTTCCTGTAAATAATTACTCCATAGGTTTGTGGAGGGTTTAAGCATCTATTCTGAAAAATTTCCAAAATGATTCTGATGTAAAAACTTGGCTGTTCTATATGAATTAGATGGGAATTATAAGTTAATTTTCTGTAAATTCAGGGCCTAAATGTATTTAATTTCCAACTGTCTGAATATCTGAATCAAAAAGATGCATTGCTTTGGACATATTTGCTTGAATTTCCCTTTGGTTTTGATTTGATCAAGGTGCAAGATGAAGTCCATCAATATAAATCTAAATATTAACTTTTTTTCTAAAAGAAAAAAAAATGTAAAAGTGAGATTCTTTAAATTTTGTAGAGGGATTGTGGTAGAGTATGCTCAGCAATGAATGTCTGGAGAAAGGGTGGCTGAGTGTTCCTTCTCTTGGCTAAAATCTTCACAAACAACAAGCTACAATAAGTAAATCATTTTTAAATGGATGAGACTGGGAATCCAGATGTTTGGAAGCAAGATACTAGCTGGTAACATGATGTAACCCATCATCCGGGCCCTTCCTGAGGGAAAATGAGAGCAAAGCCAGACTCTCTGCTTTCTAAATATCCTCTAGAAACCAATCTTGTTGTCATTGACATCACAACTTTGTTTCAGCTGGCAATTTACCAACATCTGCTTGGCAAGGACTTTTTTCCCTCGACTCTTAGATACACATTTTCTCGTTTTGAGGCACTGAACCCAACACACAGCTAGAAGAGACTATTGGAATCACATCAGCTACGTACCAACGCATTTTTTAAGAAAACCTGCAATCTTCTTATTTAAATTATTATTTTTACCTGCAAAATCTTGGCAGCATGAATCATCAATGTGTGTATCACTGTTTGGACTTATCTAATAAGTAAAAACATATGCATATCTCACTAGCTATGTAGATCCTCACAAATCTTTTGAGTGTTGCAAGAGAAGTGGGTTAAGTATAATAGTTTTAAAGGCAGAATATAAAAATGTGAAACTACCTCTTTAGCTCTAAAGGTCTTTCTGGATTTAAAAAATGAAATGCTTAGCAGATGAAATGTTTATAAACATTCTAAATCATCAATAACAAAGGTTCAAGGACACCTTTTCAGTTCTGTGACCTTTTTTATGATTGTCAAACTTATGTCATCATTTGCTGAATGCAAAATTACATTTATTAGGGAAGCGACAGAGTGGTTCTTTGGCGGCTCATAGTCCAAGTTGGACAGATAAATTATTTTGGCATTGCACAAGCCAGCTAAGACATAATTAAGTCATTTGAATGGGAGGCTTCTTGGCTTCCCTCTCCCATTTTTTTCCCAATCTCTTATTGGATGCTGTCACCATGGATCTTGTTCCATGTCCTTCTTTTGACTGTTCTTAACATTTCTCCCTCCTCCTTGAGGTCAGGACATAGCAACTCCTTTTTTGACAAGAAAGTAGTCACACCACTTGCTAGGAATGGTTCATAAAAGAAATCTGAGATTCCTAAAGTGCCTGGTAGATATATCTTTCTTGTCCTCCTATTATCTGAAATTTAGCTATTTATGTGTGCTTCCTCTTTAGACTATAAATTCCTCTGGGGTAGGCATATGTTTTATTCATCATTGTATTCTTAGCACCTAATATAACAGGGGAACAGGAAATGTTCTTTGAATAAAGTTGAACTAAAGGTAATCTTGTACAGCTCCTGTATTTTATAGCTAAAGAGAGACCCAGAAGGAGAAGTGGTTTGCACACATTTCCAAGATAGTTAAAGATAATATCTTTCTATTTTGTGGAAGAACCTTAAAACCTAGGTTTGCTTGTTTATTTATTCATTTATTTATTTATTTATTTAGCCAGACTATTTGCTCACTCTGTAGCGTATGGACTCAGCCAGGCAAAAACACATTAAGCATATGAGGCCACTTGGAGGCATCGTAAGATTTTGGGCAGTGGGACCATCATTTGGCTGGTGGTCCTCAGCTCTCCACATTCTGTTCTCCTGGTCCCAGATGGTGGCATAATTTTACATGCCCAGTGGCTGGCTAAGTGATTTTTCCTGAACTCAGTATCATGAACGTAAAATGATGCAATTTAGGTGGGACAAATGATTTGAAGCCTGCAACATACTCTCTACTACTTTAATGAAATGAAGTTATATCTGGCTGTGTGAAATCTAAGCATAGTTCATGTATATGTTTGTACATCTTTAAGTTTAAGTAGTTTTGAAAATGTAGGCATTTGTGTATTTGAAGGTATTTAAAACCATTTTCTTTTACTCAATGATATTATATTTCTTTGCATCGTGCATCAGAGTCATCTGCCAACAGAGTCATTCGTCAAGTAATGGTGTTTGGATCAGTGGTCTACTACAATATGGTGGGCCCCAGAGAGCGTAGGTGTATATTAGACTATAGCCATCTGTATTTGTTTAAGGAGGTTATATGATGCTCACACAATGATAAATTATCTAATGACATTTCTCTGATTATATTCTTGTCATTAAGTCAGGCATGGCTCTATATACATATGCAAAATAAAGTTAATTGTGTTAGCAGTGTTAAATGTCCTAAAATTAATGATGTTATTTAGATATTTCTTTTTCCTTCTTTCCTTTCCTTTTTTTTTTTTTTTTTTTCTTTTTGGAAGAACTGGGGATTGAACTCAGGCCCCTGTACTTGCCAGGCAAGCCCTTATTCTACTGAGGCATCTCCCCTGCCCCCTAGATGTTTTTTATGCATATGTCAGAATGGTAAGATTTCATTTGTCAGTCTCAAAAGGATAATATCTTCTAAGGAGTTATTTTGAGGTATTTTACTACAAGTTAATACCCTTTAAATATTTGAAATGTTTTTCGTACATAACTAAAGGTTTGAGTTACTTTCTATAAAAATAGAATGTATTATTTGAAATAAAAGACATTGGTTGTTTTCCAAAAAATTGGTATCAACTATTGAGTTCACATCCGTGCTATAATATAGCATTGTTCCTGTTTTGACTGCTGTTTTGACTTAAACAGAATCATTTCCTATTTAATCGCCAACAAATGTTGAATTTGGAGATAGAATTACATACATTGGATGAAATGCAGTATACAAATAAATACAGTATGCTGCTGTTTAAGGACTGCTGGTGCGATCTGCTGCCAATTCTTGAAAAATTAAATCCTACTACTCCTCTACTAAGTAATAATGCAGTCGTGAGGTGCACTGGAGAACAGGAGGCAATGCAGCTATTGAAAGCAACTGAATCAGGCATCCAGTTGCCAATTTGTGCTGGAAATTTGCCAAGGTAGATTCAGTTTTATTTCTTTCACTAGTTCTAGTACTGAAAAAAATTAAAATTTACACACACACATACACACTGCACACACTCTATGATGAGGAATGCAAACAAACACCAGCTAAGAGGGAGGGATTTCAATTTCTTCTCACACTGTCTTTGGACTGCCTCTCTTTGGACTGCATACCTGTCCCAGCCATTGAGATAACTACTTAGGAACAATGGAGCTATCTTTAAATGTTTTAATAGATAGCTGCCTTTTGAAGCCAATGATAGATCCTGTAGGTGACAGTTACAAAGTTGATGATAATCAAATTTAAAATTTAACAATTAAAAAGCAGGATAAACTTTACAGAAATAAAGTCACAGACTTATGGCCCATCTTTTTTTCCCTCTCAACAGCAGCGGATAGTAGAACTGAAATACTTATCACCTTCGTGCTGTGGTGTATGGATTCTGTGCTAGTTGGTAGGATTTAGCAAGAGAAGAAATTCTTGGCTTTCCACGAGATTTTACTTTCATTATCTCCAATACTTTCAGATTTCAAAGAACAGTTTTAGTGCTAATTATCAGATTTTGACTTTTATGAAAACCCCACACCACATGTCCTGATTTTATACCCAATTGCGTGTGGAATTTGAAATGTGATTTTTATCAAAATAAGCTCACACTTTGGTGTGTGCAATTTCACTTGTAAAGTAGATATCATAATTTCAAAAACAAACACAATTTGCACTTGGTTTTGGTTGAAAAAATAAAATGCTTGGCTGTGATTAGCTGAAAAATGTTTCTAGTCAAGTATTGGCTTTCTTCTGAGCAGCATTTGCCATCAGCGCCAAGTGGTCGTGAGCAGCCTTCTTCCGCGCGAGCACCTTGGCGCCTCTTTATTTCACTGCTGTATTTTAGAAAAGCTTTTTGGGCCTTTTACTTAAAGTTATTTTATTCCTCTTTATTGAATCCAAACATCAGTGATAATATATCCTCCTTGTGTGGGTCAAGAGCGTGTTTGTAAAGGGACAAATGATAAGGAAAAAACTTTCTTAAATTACTGAAACCAAAGGAAAAAAAAATCACACTTTTGGCTCATGCAGTTACGTCCTGGGTGACAGCAGCCATAGGAGCAGACAGATCCCTGTTTGAATGTTCGACCAGCCTCCTGGCAATGTACTTACCTTGAGCAAGCTACATACCCTCCGAAATTCTGGGCTGCTACACCTAGGACAGCAGTAACCAGCAATGAACTGAGGATACAATGAAAGTGAGACATCTATAGTATGTGGTTAAGTATTTGGAACAAGGCAGATGCTGAAAGAAGCTGTTCGCATCAGTGATAACATTTCTAGTCCACAGGAAAGGGATATAAAGCAGACGTCATCCAAACACAGGAACTACTTGGCTCTTTAATCATGAAATTGAGAAGCCAGTTTGTGCCACTATTATGTATAATGAACCTTATCAAAAATTCCTGATTTCATTAGATGTTAAAGTAATTCTAAGAAGTAGACCTCGTGATTTAGTAGTCCCATAGTCTGTATGGGAAGCATATAAACAGCTCTTGGCAGAATGGAACATGCATTGGGAATGTGTTTTGTAACTCTCAAGGTACCTGCAAACCCTTGGGAGGGCTCTGAGGACAGTACAAAGAAGAAAGCAGAGTGTAATGTGGCCCTTTATCAGTTAGGTGTGTGGAGAGCCACTTTCACCACCGAGTGTTATAAACCTTTCACCAGGTCAATTAACCTCCTGAAGATGAATAGCAGCATGTATCCCAAAGAATTATTTTCAGAATCAAATGAAATAATACAAGCCATCTTAACAAGGTCACTGGCACACAATAAATATTCCAGAGATGGTTTAGCTTTCAACAGGATTATTTGTCCTTCTTTTCTCTGTGGAGTCCTTGCTCAGAGGCATCGTCTTGTTTTTCTGGAAGGAAAACGAAATCGAGTCAAATGTACAATTTTGCTTTTGAAGTCACACTTTTTATCCAAGACCTTTGTCATTTTCAGTTAGCCTCATTCTACAGATCTCATGGTTACACAGACAGCTACCTTCTGTTTTAAGAGGAATTATTACACCTTAATTCACTGAATTATATGATCATGATAATCCACCTCCAGGTTATTTGTTTATCTTGGACTTGTGTGGCAATGTGTACCCAAGTATCCAAAGGCTTTTAGGCTTCATCATGAACAACCTTTTATGAGTCTGTTGTTAAATCTTTATCTTTATGAGATTCATCACAGTGAATAACACTGTTAGTCCTGTAAGAGTCTCTTACCCCATGAATGATTTATACCAATGAGGAGCTATTTTATTAAAAGGTTCTTGTGCTCCAGAGGCTCTTGTGAGCTCAAGGAGCTAAGAGTCACCATTATTACATTAGAAGAAATATATGTTTATTCATGAAATATAAGAAAGCCATGGGAAATTTATCAATTTGTTGGATAGAACCATTTTTACCTTATACTTCCTTTCTTTTGTTTCTTTCATTTAGTCTTTGTTTGGTACACAGTCAATGATTACTTTGTGCATGGTACGGTCTCCTCAGCCCAGCCACTGGGATGAATGAAGATAACAGTTTCTGCCTTTACAGTGATGGTAATGGTACCCAAAGGGAGTTGGAGTGGAAGCTTGTTGGAACCCACAACCAATCATAGTGGAGTCTCCAGGATGGGAGAGAAAGATCCCTGTGGCAGAAAGAGCCTATGACATTGAATGATTGGTAAGGAGGTCAATAAGTTGTCATGGTCAGGAGATAGACACGAGTTAAGGAAACTGGGACCTGACCAGAGAGCAGTCACTATGATTCTGAAAACTATTCCTTAGAGTAAAACTGATGTGAAACCATTATGTTGAAAAATAAGCCAGATTTAAGAAATTAAAATTTATATATTTTTCTCTCATATTATAAATCTGAAATAAACAAAATAAAGGAGACATGATGAGAGTTTAGAAAGTACGTGTTTTAGAAATGGGAAGTGGTTTGGGACAAGGGAAGGAAAGAGAGGAATGTAAGAGGACTGAGAACAATCAAAATATGTTACGCGCATGTGGCAATATGCTGAGAAAGCTCATCATTCTATAGTTCTAATAAGCACTAGTAAACAAGACACTGAATTGAAGAAACTGAGTTTCACAGGAAACTTATTCAGATGATCAAGTGCTATCCTTTTTAAATTTAGAAGAAGAACAGACCAAGAAAAAGATTTTGAAGAATTTATGTTTCATTTCAAATATGTGCTGCAATTTGAAATCTGATTAGTATGTTCTTTGCATTAGTTTTTCAATGCAAGGCAATTGACACCTCAAGTGTCTGTAGTGAAAAGTTTTTAAATTACTTTATCATAGCTGTCAACTCTTGCATTTCCTTTTCCTTACAGCATTTTATTCAAAATGTGGCTGATTATTAACTATAGATTAGGGTAATATGTTGCCATTTTATGGGTTTTTATACATAGTTTTCTTACTCTATTAATTTATCATATGAACTCAGCTATCACTTTTTTACCACAAAGATGGAATAAAATTATCAGATTGGATATTATTCAGATTGGATTGATATGGCAGTAGAAGTGTAGGATCTTTTTGGTATGTATGTTTCCTGAAATTTAATTGTAATTATATCTTGGTAAAGTTATGAGTTGTGGTGCTTTTAATCTCCAGTTGTGATGTGGATCTGGTTTCAATTGATTATTTAGAAGGATGGATGGATGGATGCATGAAAAGTCTTCTAATGGTCTATTAGAACATTGATTTGTTTGATTCGTTAATACATAATGAAATGTGTAACATAAGGAATTAATGAAACATATTTCTTTGACTATAACTCAAGAATGCTTACATGATTGAAAAGAATTATTTTTTCAGGAGAATAAATTTTAATGGTAATCAGATGTTCATTCTGGAAGCATAAGGATAATAATAATATTTTTTAAAATGATATTCAAATGTTTGCCTTACATTTGGCCCTAGTGAAGAAGCACAGTGATATCCAGAATGTACAAATGAACAAATTATGTGTTTGTGAGACTTTTTATTGAAACCACTTTCTAAAGTCTGAATATTGGCTCTAGAAGACGAGATGGAGTTAGACAAAGAAATTTGAAAATCACTACTTGAGTATGTTGAAACACAGGGCAAAATAGCAATATCCCGTGGCTCCATGCAACTACACTTGACTTTTTCCTCTTACTCTTCCTCCTCATCTTGTTTTCTACCAGGGATCAAACTCAGGAACTTGCACTTACCAGGCAGGCATTTCTGCCACTGAACTTTCCTCAGCAAGAATTTTACTTCTATGGCACATTCAAGTGTATGATTTTCCACATGACTGAAGAGTATCTTTAATGTATGTTTAGACAGTGAACTACAGTTGACTGGGTATCAGTTTAATCTATGTTATATTTTTTCCATTTTAAGTGGTGAAAATGTAAAGAAAAGGAACATATTATATTTCTAATAGAGAGAAGGATAGGCTTAGAAAAATAAATAGCAGAGAAAGTTAAAGACACTCTCTGACAGAAAGTTAACAGATTATCTGTGCTGAAAACTGGAAAGGAAGAATAAATTAAGCCCCTCCCCCAATTCTATACCTTATATTTCATGATTTCCTTCCTGTTCTGAATTCTGTTTAGATGTCTCCTCAAGGCCTCATGAAGCCATGAGGGTGAGCTTTTAAGTGGTGAAATCTAGAGTTTGTGATTGATTCATGATCTCATGCTCAGATTAAAGGTATAAGCACTACACTCCCTTTAGGGCAGGTAGCCTACACACAATGTAAGGGACAGAAAGAGCCTTGTCCCCTCTCCTTCCCTTGTGGCTTTTGCTCTCTTCTGCTGTCATGAACAGCTGCCTTCTGCCATGAGTCACCTGTCTTGGAACCAGCTGATTATGAACTGAAACATCTATAAACTATGACCTAAATAAACCTTTCTTTTATCATTGGGCATTATGTATTTTGTCTCAGCATTGAGGAAATTAACTAACACACCTCTGTACCTTTTTGCTGCCATACCTTAACTCTTTCATATTTTCTGTAATTGTTTTTCTGCCTCCAATATAACTTATTGAACCATGTTTCAGAGTGATATTTTGTGATAAAAGACTTGGGCCCAGCTGAAAACATACTATCTTAGACTTTCTCCACATTGATTTTCTTCCTTTTCTAAGGCTCTTTGCAAATTAATTACCATTAGTTAATATGTAGAGCTGTAGAATTCTTTTCTAAATTGTACTGAGGGTCAAATTGAGGACCTTGCACTTGCCAAGCAAGTGCTTATGCCACTGAGCTATATCTATCCAGCCCATCTAAAATGTGGCTTTGACATTGCTTCTTTCAGAAAGTGTTTTTTGGTAGCTTCCTCACCTTCAGCAAGATTTCTGGACAAAGCTTACTGTAGATCTTATTAAAAGATATTTGAACAATATACTGACTATTAGATCTTACTTCACTAGATTTAATTTCTCAACGACTGGGTTGCATTTTTTCATCTTATATTACCAGGACCTGACATCATGCTTCACATCTATTAACCACTTAAAATTCATTTGTAGAATGAACAGTTGAATACACAAAAAATAATTATAAAGTTAAAGAATGAGGAAAAGGGAGACTCTAAAGAGTAACAGATAAAGAAAACAAGCTTAAAACAAATTTAAAAAAATGTTTCTTAGCTCAAAAGTTTTAGTTTTTGAAAGTTCTTATAACACCATTTTAAATTCCTTTCCCCTGGTCTCAAGCCAGGACAGTAGAGAGAATGGAAGAAATACTTGTGTAAGTGTTCTTTACTTGATCTTTAGTTATGCTATCATTGATGCATTAATATTCTGAATTGATTCAAAATGTTTAGCCTTCATGCTTACTTTGGAATTGGGGAGGAGCCGGAGCTGCATGGTGCCCAGTCTGGGAGGGTGAAAGCGGGCACACCATTGTTCTCCCAGGAGCCTGCCTTCCTGCTGGATGGAACTCAGCAGCACTACTGTAGTTTTGACAACATCTTATAAAGACCCTCCTGAAGGAAGATTTCCAGAACTGTTTTTGGAATTGGAAAGAATGATGAGATAACTGTTTGAAGTGATGAGGAACCTTTTAAGAGGTCTTAATACCAGTAAGTCATGTATTATTATAAAATTTTAAAAATTTAACCATTCACTGTATATTTTGATCATTCTACATTTCTCTTTCACAATAATAATTGCATTAATTCCACTGATATCTTCTAAAATAATTACTTTTCAGGGATGAGGAAATGGCTTGGTGGTCTAAGCACCTGCCTGACGAACACAAGAACCTGAGTTCCTGGTACCACATACTGTACCCTCCACACTGGCCACTGAAACCCAGTGTGGTGGTGCACAGCTGTACTCCAAGCATGGGCAAAGCTGAGACAGGAGGATCACTTTGAATCTGAACCTGTACCAAAAATATAGATCACTAAAGATTAAAATAATTAGTTTTCAAGTTTATATTAATATACTAAGACATTTGCTAACTTTTAGCTGAAGGAAAAGGCATAACAATTATGTTCCTACATAGCAAAGTACTTCTAAATGAAAACATGCTTTTAAAAGAAGCCATTGTCTGTGGTATGAAAAACCAAAAGTATAAAAAAGGACCAAAACATAATAGCATTGTGAAATAGGAAGAAAATATTTGTATGGGGAGGGGAAAAGGAAAGGAGAGAAAAGTAAAAACAATCAATAAAAAACAAACAAAAATAAAAAACAAGAAAAGAAGAGAAATATGAAATCAAAACTTTTTACATGGGGGGGAGGAGGGGTTGATGGCAGTATAGGGAAGGGGAGGAAACAAGTTCTACCATGTACATGAATGAGTTCCCTGTGATGAATGTGATTGTTATGGATACCAGGAACGTACCAATAAAATCAGATTGTAGAAAGCAGCCTCTATGCCACTGTGCCAAGTGAGAATGTGGGGGACAAGTCACAAGTCATCAGTAGTTTGAACAGAAAGAGGGAAATAGCAGTTCTCACTTTCATTTTATCAAGCCGTACAATACCTACCTGGCAAATTTTTATCAGAAGATTATTAAATCTTTAATGATAAAATTGTACTCATGGTCTGAAGGCCTGTGTAAGGAAAGCCGAAGAAACTAAGATGGTGAAGGATGTCTCTTGGAATTGGAAAGAATGATGAGATAACTGTTTGAAGTGATGAGGAACACCGGGTTTCAGTGGCCAGTGTGGAGGGTACAGTATGTGGTACCAGGAACTCAGGTTCTTGTGTTCGTCAGGCAGTCATAGTCCTGTGGCCACCAATGACACTCCTCCACAAAGAGGATATTTGTTTTATTTTTGAAAGAGAATACAAAATAATAATGAAAAATTAGAAATCATACAGAATTTAACCAAACAAAATAATATGAATTCGATAGTATTTGTTGTATTGCATAGTGTTATCTTCATTAATTGTTCAGATGCAAAATTGGAGAAAGAGAGAAAAAAGTTTTAAGAAATTAATGAGAGAGAAAAGGAAAAAGAATGAAAAAAATGAGATGAAACAAGTTAAGCATTAACTGTCCCTGGCCATGGACCAGCAGAAATGCACAGTGCAGTTGTCCAAATCATCCTACTTAAATACAAAGATGCATCTCTTTCTCCTACTCCCTCTGCTGTCCTTCTCTTTATCTCAGTAATTCCTTCCTTTTAAACAAGTTTATTCCCTTTTCATGGGGCAGTTTAATTTTGATCATGGTCATGCATTCTGTTGAGTTGAGGGCCAATTGGCTTAGTTCTGTTGTCATATTTTGTATCAGGCAAAGTATAAAGGAGTGAGTCTAATATAAAAGTTGACAGGAATGGGCTTGGATTCATATAAATGTTATTCTTGTCCGAGTTTCCTGCTAAATCAAGCAGGATAAAATATACAAAAAAGGTGGTTCAGGGAGATAGCTCAGTGACATAAGTGCCTGCCTGGCAGGTACACGGTCCTGAGTTCACTCCCAGGAACAACAACAACAACAAAAAGTATATGTGGGTTCCATAACTTTGCCTTGGTTCTCTAAAAGAAGCATGTAAAACTGGGCGTGGTAGCGCATGCCTGTAATCCCAGCACTTGGGAGGCTGAGGCAGGAGGATTGTTGTGAGTTTGAGACCAGCCTGAGCTACAAAGTGAGCTTAAAGCCAGCCTGAACTGCATAGTGAGACCCTGTCTCAAAAAGACAAAAAAAAAGAAAAAAAAAAAAGAAAAAAAGAAACATGTAAAATTCAGTGATTAGTGCATTTTGCATATATATTAAAGAGCTTGGGATAGATGTTTGACTTCACTCCCTGTAGCCTGAGACCTCAACTGTGTTCGCACAGAGGGTTTAACTAATTATTCCACAAGACCATTCTTACTGGACCACAGTTACATAGCTCCAACACTTAAATCTTGCTGTGTAAACAGGCATGGGGAAAGCCTAAGCATAGTTACATATCTGGACACATTTCATTCTAATACATTATTTTCAGAAACTACTTCTATCCCACTAGATAAGACAGATAAGTAGAAATTAATCTCCTTTTTCAAATTAAGCAATCAAAGGGAAGCTAACTGTACTGTTTTTGTCTTCATTGGCTTTTTTTGTTTTGGCCTCTTATATCTTTACCTGCTCATTTTTCGCTGGGGTATCTTTCTTCTCCAGAATCACACCCAGGTCTTCAGCGATTGCTTCAGGAAGGGCCTATCACCCTCTCGGCTCAGTAGAACAAGGTTCAGTCTGGGAATTTCCATGAGTGCCATCTCACTCAACTATTCCTACCAGTCTTTGAGTGAGAGCCATGGGAGGCTGGAGCCCTGGCTAACTGGCCACAGAGATGACAGGGATCCTTGGGGAGATCCTCCACTTTGGGAGAAAAGGCTGACAGTGGGGTGAGGATGTAGTCTTCTGCTGATACCAGCAATCTTCAGCTGACTGACTCGACCTTGGGGCTTGCCCCTTACTTATGCTGTTAAACCCCATCAGCCTCAGGAGATAGGGCTGCCTTTGTCTTTTGAAACTTGTACAGTCTTAAGCGGCACAGTCTACCCATTGGAGGAGGAAAACAGGGCCTGGTTCATGTCCTAAAGAGATGTACATGTGCACTAAGCATCTGCCGTACTCCCTGGCCCTCTCTGTATCCACCTCAGGCATTGATCACTGCACACCAGCACCCAACACAGTCGCACGTATGGACTTCCCAAGTGCATGTGTTTCATAGTCTTGGTGACTCCCATATCCTTCTGATCCACTGTGTGCAAGCTGCGAGAATTTGGGGGGCTCTGCCTCCTACCAGTCCTACTATAGCCAGTGATCAAGCCCCAAAGGACCCTGCTGAGGACGCAGCCCATGTGCCCTTGAGTGGAAGCCCCAGCACCTATGCTCCGTGAAAGCCAGCAATGATCCGAGTCATCTGAACAGCCCTTCAGTGCATCTGTCTCGTATGCCGCATACAATTTGTGAGAAGTATCCCTCCAGTTTTCCCAAAAAACTAACATCAGTGTTTACCTATAAACAGACACAGAAGTCACTGCTGACTGTACTCTGCTTTGTATACAATCCTATTATATAAAGAGCTCAAGCAGCATGTCTGTCTGCCTAGATGTGTGTGCTCTCCTTCTCCAGCTGCCAACCACCTAAATTATTCAGCAAGCCCTGATCATGCCAAGTTTTTAGTCAACAATGGAGATCCTGCCAAAGAGCTAATAATGTTAAAAAAAAAAAAAGGCAATGTTTGTGACAATTAACAGAGCCTACAGCCTGCAACGCACATTGGACTCATTTGTAAAGGAAAATTTAAATGATATGCTTCATTATAAATGGTCCCATGCAGCACATTGCTAATCAACCAAAGCAGCTTCTTCATCTCTCTCGCTGCACTCCCTTCCTAGCTGATGAACCCAGTGGCAGCTCTGTGTTGAGGTTCTTGGCCACCGCTTGTTGTCCTTCTCGACATGGCGTGGTTATCTATCACTATCATAATCAGCTTTGATCAAACGGAATAATTAGCTTGAATATGGATGAATAGAGCACCAGCCTCTTATCTTGTCTATTAATAATCACAAGTATAACTTCACAGCCAAATCAAGAGGTATGTTACTGTTCCCCTGAGAGCCTGTTGGGGTAAAGCCCCCTGTGACTACACCAATCCGAGAAGTGCAGATGGGCCGGTGAGCCCCTAATGATGGGCTGACATCTGCCAAACTCAGCACTCCCTCCCCCACAGTTGGCAGACAGGGAGGGAAAGAGAGAGCGAGAGAGACTCACTGGGAAATGGGGCTGATTCTCCACGCTAAATAACTATTATTTCTCAAATAATGGGATGAGATAAAAGGAGAAGGAAAAGGAGGAAAGAGTGCCAAACCCTACTGTGAGATCTCCAGATTCCACAGTCCAGAAGCAGAATTCCACAGTGCAGCCCAGCCAGAGAACAGCAAGCTCCTGAGCAGCACTGACTGCCCTGTAACTTTGCTGCTTGTCTGTTTTTAATAGTATTAGATATCTAGTCCAGAGCCTTTGCATATAGCTATATGCCCAACCCATTTGTGAGGTTTTATTTTGAAACAGGGTCTTACCAAGTTGCTCAGATTGAGCTTGAACTTGTGATCTACCCAAGTTCAAGCTCAACTACCTCCTTCTCTTTTAAGCAGACATTTCTTATAGCTGGATTCTTCAGGCCAGAAAACTGTCTCCTGTACAGAAGTGAAGTAACTGTGCGTTTGCTCCTTTCAATATAAAAGACAAAAGAGTTTGTAAGAAAGAACATAAAAATATTTTTAGTACATTTAAATTTGTTTTTGAACTTTGTAAACAACTTTTAATGTACACTTGTGGTACTCCCCAGCTTAGTTAATTCACATCTTTCAGTTTGGTGATATCTATAGGTCTTTACCTGAGAACAATTATGCTCATAATGGAATTCACACAATAATTTGCTTAAAAATTTGAGAGTCATCACAGTTTCTCTAAAGACTGAATTTTTGAAGGGGTCTGTGGGTTCCAGGTTAAGAGTACTTGGCTTAAACAGAAAACAAAAACTTTAAGAAATTCCTAACTATGGAATAAACTGGGTTTTAAATTGTCCATCTATAACTTGAATTTTGGAGCATTACTGGTACAAGTGTATTTATCCATTCCTCAGTGTATGTTTTACTGTCCCCTTTTGCTTACTGCCTTCTTGACATTCCCTCTGCACACCACACAGTGGGCTTCATGCTAGGAACTCGGGGCTTAGAGTCTTGACGTCAGGAACCTCAGCACTGCAAGAGAGAGGGACTGTGACATACCATGAGTACCGTGAGAGGCGTAAGCATACAGAAGTGCCCCTGGGTGCACAGTGAGGAGAGGAACATGGGAAGGGAGGGTGCCACACAAGTATTTCCAAACACAGACCATGTTCAAGGTGTGCTGCTTTCATGAATGAACACAAATTTACCAGACAAACGAACAGTCTTTCATTCAAAGGGAGATAACAGCCATGCATAAAGACAAGGGGGCAGGATAGTACACGCTGATCTCCAAGAACCACAAAGAATTCAACATATGCTATGCAGCAAGAGAAATACTATATATGCCCCATCATTATGTCACTACTATAGTATCTTACTGCTATAGTAATTGTCTACCATGAAATGGGAAAAATTTGCATGAATCCCTTTCCTGTGACTGGAACACCCAAGACAAATTGGGCTCACAGGTACAGGGGATGGTCTGAGATTCGCTGGCTCCAGGAAGTGAACATCATGGCTAAAGGGTTGGGTGGAGCCGGCTGGTTTACTTCACAACAGGCAGGAAGAGGAACAGGGAAGGGGCCAGGCATTAGACACAGAGAAAAGGTTGGGCCTTTGTGACCCACCTTGACCCACCCAGAAGCAGGCTTTAATAATCTCCTGGGTGGCTTCAAGGTCAATCTGGTTGACAATCTAGCTTAAATCTGACAGCATTTATACTTAAGCCAGGGCAGTTTCAATCTTTTTAAATGGACACCTAGCAGAGGCTGCTAATTATATTGATTCATCTACCAATTGTATTGGTGAAAATTCTTTTTGCTGGGCAAGAAACCCAAATCAAAGTATGTCAGCAAGAAGGAAGGATTTGTGGCTTTCTATTGGCTCTACTATAGAAGGGTCAAGGATGGAGCTGGCTTTGTGAAAAAATGAAACTTGGGATTCCACTGCCATCAGGTTTTCCTTTGCTTCCTCTTTGGTCTTTCTTTCCTTTGTATGCCACTTTCAGTGACTCAGAATGAGTGAAGCCACTGTAGGCGATTTAGTGATTGGTTACTGCAAACTTGCATCTCTACAGTATCCTGAACATCAAAAAAAGGACTACTTTTTCTCTGTCAGTACCACCATGAAAAATCCCCTGGGGACAATTCTGATGCAGCTGACTGGATACTGGGGCCTGTCCCTTAGAGCTCTCGCTGCTGCAGCATGGCTTTGCCTTGTCTATGCATTTGAGCCATGTCACTGAGAAGAGATGTCTACTATGGGAAGCAGGGACAGGGAGGAAGGCCACAGAAGACAGCTGCTGCACAAATTGCACTGTGATCAGAAGGTGCTATAAAGATGTTTTTCATGTTGCTTTTTCCACAGCCATGTGATATCATTTGCAAAATATTATAGGTAAGCTAAAATATTAAATATATATGTAATATTTATATCATTACAGAAATATGCTTTGTGATTATCTTACACAAATGTGAGAGCTATTTTATTTTGAGATGAAAATGTCAGAGATATATAAATGTATTGTCATTCTACTTTTTCATCTCTATTCTTTTTAAACAACATTTAGTCAGGGTTACTTCTGGCTGCCCTCACTCTTAATTAAGTGTTAAGGAAGGGCTGGACAAATAGCTAGAGGATTAAAGTGCCTGCAAGCAAGTGCAGGGACCAGGGGTTCGGTTCCTGGGACTGCCATGACAGCCCCTCCCCCAGGGAGAGCTGAGCTGGCAATTGAGACTGGGCATGGTGGCACACTTCTATAATCCCAGCTCTTGAGAGGCTGTAAACAGGCAGATCACTACAAGTCCGATTTAGTAGTGAGATCCTGAACACTTTGTAGACCCTTCCCTAAAATAAAAAGAAATAAAAATAAAAAGTTGTGTGAAAACACTGCTTTGTCCCTGGAAACTTAGGGTAGTTCACTGCTGATTACACAAACTTTAGTTTGTCTCAGTAGATAAGAATTAAATGGGAACACGTGATTGTACTATTGGCATTTGAGTAGAGCGAAAGGAAAAGCACTAAGCCAAGTATCTCTGTGATTTAACTGCCTAAGATAATTATGTTTCACTGAGAGTTCAGAATTTATCCTCAGTCAGGAAAGCAAAAGGAGGTGTACAAAATTTATGAATCAATTTTTCTGTTTTATTTTGTGAAACACGTTTCCAAAGTATTGATGCTTGTATGAAATACTCTAGTTTCAGTGTTTGATAAATCTTGTCTTAAATGAAAGCAAGATGCTTGGTACCTCCTAGAAGAAATAAATACTTGAGTTTTATTTTATTCATTTTGCTTCATTTTGTCTCTTTGAAAAGTAGTGCATCTTCTTCTCAATCAGTCATCGAGTAGCATTATTCTATTTATTAAGATAATGGAAGTCTCAAAATGTTTTCTTTCAGAAAAGCAGCTGGAAATAAGAAAAGTGAGCAGTGTTTTCTTATTCTTTTGTGAATTTTATAGAGATAGTGACTGGCCCAGACCCATGTTTCCAACATCTTACCCCTCAGGAGCTAGTTAGTGTAAAAAAAAAGAGAAAAAAGAAAGAAAAAAAAAACCCACTTGGGCAAATACACACTCTAATTCCCTCTCTGAAAAACAAGAGAAGGGGAAAATAATCCATTTTTTATGGTATATTACCTACAAGTGCAGACATGACTTTGGTAATCACGCTTTTGTTGCACTCAGACTGTAAAATATTTATGGAGACAATGTGATTTGGGTCAAGATATTAAATAAAGTAAAAGTTGCTTTATTCAATATGTGATGAACAGCATCCATATTAAAAACCATTGGGAAAAGTGTTCAAATGAAAAAATATGCTTAAAACAAATTCATCTGTTCAATGTTCATAAATGTTTTAAGAATTGCAGACAAACAAGTCTTGAAATCCATATTTACTGTACACAGTTGAAAAACTAATAGTATTTATTTAATCCAGAGAGGGAAGTGACTCAAAATTTGGCTTTTAATGATCAACAGGAAATACTTTTCCCGAGAAATTACCAAAGTGTTTGTTGTCAACCAAGCCGCAACAGGGTTATCGCTTTTCTCTTGGCAAATTGCTAATGCTATTAGATTTATATTGATTTACAAAGGAGAGGTTTCTTCCAGACCTGCGGAAAATCTTAAATTCTGTCTCAAAAGTACTGTCTTGATTGAAAAAATATGTGTGCAAGCAAAGCCAAGCTGTGTTTATTTCAGGGCTGGATATTGCTGGATGGCTATTGTACAGCAAATAAAATAACAGATTCACTCAGGGATAGTATCTAGTGCTGATTAGGGTCACACTGTAGGGTCTGGTTCTGTTGGGTCATTCTCAAATGTGTGTCCAAAATGAAAAAAAAAAAAAAATCATAATAATTTAAACAGAATTAGGGCCTACTACCCAGGATTAGCATCTGTATGAAATCTCCCCTCTGGAACCTGTGTTCTGGGATAAACAGTGAAATTTAATGTCAAGTTGATTGTGACAGTTTTACTTATTCACTCAATGTTTGCTAATTATTTATAAATTCCTTCCTTTGAGAAGGAACAGAGTTATCCATTTCCATCAAGGTGAGCTTCACATGTGTCAATCTGAATTCAGCCCTAAGCATTATGCAAATTGATGCATACTTTGCTTTCTTGCTTGTGTAAATAAATGAAAGATGTGCAAAACCCCGTATAACTTGTTTCAGGTGAATTTGGGTCAAACTTCTGAAAAGAATAATATTAATAATAGCCAATATCTTATTAAGTCTTTACAATTTACCAGTTTCTACAACATTGCACATCACTCTTTTAAGAGTTTTCATTAAGTTACCAAAATAGTTCAAATGATCTTTGGTTTCTCAGTAAGTCATAAAATTTAGTTTAATATAATATGGCAAAGAATCTCAGTTTTTAAAATGCAATCTTTAAAGACACAAAATTTTTTAGTATTAGAAATGCATCATAGTTATGCCTGTATGTGAGAGTTTCATGGAAGACTAAGGTGAAAATAAAGCTATTGTCAGTTTTTTATTTTATTTTGTTTTTGTTCTGGGTCTCACTACGCAGCTCGGACTCATAGTGATTCTCCTGTTTTCTGCCTCCCTAATGCTGGGATTACAAGTGTGCACCACCACACCAGGACTCTTATCACAGGCTCGGTGCTCCCAGGGGCAGGGCTGGTGTGACACGTGGTGCCAGAGACCAAGCCCTGGCCCCTGCACTTTCCTAAACAAGCACTTGGTCTGCTGAACTATATCGCCTGACCTAATAAAGCTTTTGTAAATGGGGAGGGAAAGAGGGACTGAAGGGATGGTAGTGGGATGGGGAAAAAGAATCAAGACCCATCATATATAGGTACAAATTTCATGTGATGAATGTAATCGTTATGTGTGCCTAAAATGTGTGAATAATCTTAATTAATTAAAAATATATCTTGATATAAAAAAAAATGAACCTTGAAAAATATATGTAAAACTGGTGGAAATCCTGACCACCCAAAAGAAATCTGAAGTTTGCACTAGGGTGTGTCCCTTTCCACTATATTTCCTTAGTGCCCATACAGCAGCCCAAGTAATTGAACAGTAGGTAAAATAGATGCTGTGAGAATAAGAGGTTAGAAAATGAAGGGTCGAAACACAGAAAATGTTTGTGTACATATGCAGATTATGTATGCACACACATTTTATGTTCACAATAACAAATTTGGGGAGACTGGGAGGTATAGCTCGGTGGTCAAGTGCTTGCCCAGCACACAAGGGCCTGAATTTGACCCTCACCACCATGAGAGATCAGCTGACAAACTATCTGGTGTCAAACCCACCACTTGCCTGTGGCCCATCCAGGTCACCTAAAGCAGAAAGCACACAAAATAAACTAATAGGATTGATTAAGTGGGGGCAATCTTTTTCTTATGTAGAAGTTGGTGAATTATGGCTCAAGGACAAAACTAGTTTGACACCTGCTTTGCACAGGTCAGCACAGAGCAGAAAGTCCCTTAGTTAACTGCAGTTTGTAAATTTTTTAATGGCTGGAAAAATTTTTAAAAAGATTTTTTTTATGACATGTGAAATGATATAAAATTCAAATTTTACCCAGTACTGCAAAAATAAATTCAAATTTTAGTGTTCATAAACAAAGCTTTATATGAACACACCTATATTTATTCATTTGTATGTGTTTATGGCTACTTTTGTGCTGTAACAACAGAAGTGATTAATTGCAGAGAAAGCTTGGGCTGAGAAGCCTAAAGTATTTACTGTCTGGTCCTTTGTTCTCATATTAATTCCAAGTAGTTATTTGAGGCACATCTTCAAGTGAGATATGTTATTGTCAAGAAATGTGAAGCATCTGAAGCTTATTTACATACCAACAAACAGGTCTGATGCACTTTATGAATGATGTTAGCAAAGTTGTCTAATCTTGGGTGAGGGACAAAAGAAAGTTTATTACTCACAGCCTCAGCAATATTGAGAGAATCATAACAGGTATGTAGCTCAGCTGCGCAGTGCCTGACTGGTAAGTGGGAGGTCATAAGTGTGATTCCTGGGATGAGAGAGAAAGAGAGGGAGGGAGAAGGAGAGAGAGAGAATGAATCAGCATTTGGGCCTGGTTCTCCAGGCCTCAGATATTAACACACAGAGGGTTGCATTTCAGGAAAAGAACGAAGTTAAAGAAACTGGAATGCATTGTAGTTAGCAGCTAGCGTACCTGAATCTTCTTCCACAGGAGGATGCTAACAGTATTCTAGGTGTTCTTGCGCTATAGCCGTCCCTAAGTACCAAGCACCAATGAGAAGTCAATGTATTACTCCAAGACATACAGAAATAGTATTTGTTTTGAGTTGGTTTTCAATGCTCATTATTTATATTACTTCACTGTTAAACCTACATGGTGAAGCCAAATAAACATTGCAAAACCATTCAGGAAAATAGTTAAACATCAATGAGAATTGTATCTGATAATTAAAATTTATAATTTTTTATGTCTAGTATTCAAAAGGTATTTAGATAGCAAACAAAAGTGGAAATGGGCTTTTATTTATAAATTGGGGGATATTCAGCCAGGCCTGCAGTCAAATAGCTCACTTTGGCTAGTAGATTAGTGAGCTTAATTTTTACATTCCAGTAGAATTTTCTACCTTCTCTATGGTTTGAACTTCAGAATGAACTGTTATTATTTCACAGAATTTAGCAAACTTCTAAAGCCAAAAAATATATGTATACATCAATACTGTACCATGCATGTTATCTTGTGACTTTTGAATTTTCATGGAGATACTTCAGTCTTTTATCAACAAGGAAGAAATTCATTGTCAGCACATTGCCCACCAATAATCTCGACTTACAGACAGCTGTGGACTGGAATACATGAGCAGGAGGGTCAGGCTAGCAAGGAGGCAGCAAGCCCGGAATCATAAAATTACCGGGGAAACATATGAAAAAGTGCAGAGGTATCACTCATGAACACATACTTCCTTCCACTGGCTTCTGTCCTTAAAAAAGTCAATGGTCTTGAATCTAGAGAAGTAGATAATATTAAACATTTGGCAAATGACATATCCCAGGAAATCTAAAAGGCATTAAAAATAATCATAACTTTATGAACTATGTTGAAGAATAATTTAATAATTTAAAATACTATAGGGAATGGCTTTATTAAACAGGCAAATGTTTCTACTTGTTGTCTCTGGCACAGTTATTCTTGGACAGGCCATTTGGCAAGAACAATTTGTGATTCTTTCTAGTGGTCTGTGCTTGGACCCTAAAAAACTGACTACTTTGGGATTTGTTTTGTTTAAACCATCAGCAAAATATAATCCCAAACTGTTATCTAGATAGACGGGTCTATATAGTTAAATAGTCAGAAAGACAGATAGCTATTTATGGACACTCGTCTGTCCTGCATTTTGGGTGATTACTGTCTATTAACCATGAATAGAACAATGCATTAAGGCAGTCACTTTTAATCATGAATAATATACTACAACTACCGTCCTTTTAAAATAGTTTTACTTTATTATTACCACTGTGTTCTTTTTTTTTTTTAAGCAGATGTTAAGAACTGAAATGGTCCAAAGTCAGATACTTGGTGTTGCAAATGCTCTTTTCTCTTATCACTCTGACTGTAGGGGAAGCAAGTTTTGTGACACTTTCGATCTCAAAGCATTTTAAAATATGCTGAATTACATTTTTGAATCACCTTGGTGACAGCTCTCTGAGGACTTTTATGCCATCAATCTCCAGAAATTTACTGGTGAGAATGGCTTCTGATTAGTTCTTGGGCACAGCGGCAGGTGAGGAGGTGAGACTGAAAAATAGCACAGCCTAGATTCTATTTGGGCCAGCTTTAAAATCTTGAAGTGGTGGAATGTTGTTTGTCAGCTCAACATATACAGCATCTTGTTTTTTGTCCTAATGAGAATTTATGAAGCATTTTCCAGTTAAATATTCACCTCCTCCAAGTACTAACAATCCTGCCCCCGTGTAACTGACAGATTGTAGCTATAAATTACTACAGCCGTGAGTAGTTCACCTTCCAAATGATAGAGACTATCCTGCCTGGAGAATGCTGCTAGCACCTGTAACTTCATCTTCACTCTGGTTTTATTGGAGGGTGTCATCTTGAGGTGGGTGGTAAGATGGAGAGTTTCAGGGACTGTAGAATCCATGTTGTGTTGTTTTATTTTGATGTTCATTAGACTTGGGCTATGAAGTGCCCATTGACATGCAAACCAGATGAGCTTGCCACTGATAAAGGATATCATACTAGCTGGTTGGGGTACAGGAGAGGTTAACCCCTCTGAATGGATCCTGTTTTAGTATCACCAGTTGCACTATGAATTGCAGTTTAAATATTATGTAGTTTTACACTTTACACTGAAAACTGTAAGATGAAGAATGAATACAAAATCTTTAGAACCTGCATCTTCTGGTCTGGGGAGGGCTCATTTCTACATATGGTGGAGAGGGGCTGTTGAAGGAAGTGCATGTCTATCACCATACAGTAAGTGAGCCTAGAAAGTTCTCAAGTGTGTGCCAGAGGTCCAAGATGAACAAAGGAAATATGATTTCTCAAACCTTCCTGTGACTGCTGAATTTTTGTTATGGTGTCATGGGCCTATCCAAGGTCAACAGTCAAGCTCAGAATCAGTATGGTAGGGTATAATAAAAAAGAGTGAATACAGGAAGTCATGAAAATGTGGGTCATAAATGCGGTCAATTTAACAAATCTATATGACAAAGGATACTCAAAAGTGAAAGCAATTACACATAGCACAATCTGATATGATAGAGCATTTTCAAAACATCTCAATGTGCTAATTGATTATCTTTTGTAGTTAGATATAATGTAATAGGTGTATTTGTATTATTTTTCAGTATTTGAGACATTTTATGCATTGAGTTTGTATTAGTTTCTAATAAAATTCTATTTCAAAACCCTACAAAGTACTTTTTTTTTTTTACAAAAGGGATAGAAATTAGAGAATAAAGAGAAAGAAAGGAGAGGCATTAAGTGCATTTTTCACAGCAGTCTCATAGGTCAACCTGTGTTCCACCACATGCCTGGTTCTTTGTGTTTCAAAGCTATCTGAGGGTGGGTGCTTTGCAATGTTGATTTCTTATTTTTCCTGGGTATTCCTAAACCCTGCTTGGACAATTACTTTTCAGTGGAGCTAAAGAAGCAGCCACCTGTGTGCCTTCTTTCACCTTTATCTCCCTTTGACAGAATCACGTGGATTTCAAGCCCTTCTACTTTCAAACACAAGTGTAGCTAAGTTACTCCTGGATGTGGTAACGTGGATACACTTTAAACCACTTTCATGGTTGATGAATCAGTTTGTTCACTGCATGGTTCTCCAGTAAGCTGTACCTTGTTGATTAGTGTCTGGGACCAGGTGGACTTCATAGGAGAATAGGCTGCTCAGTAGAAAAAGGCCTGGCTTGGGAGCAAGGAGGTCTGTATTTGAACTAACTGACCACAAGGTAACTCATTTTATTTTTCAAACCTCAGTATCCTCATGATAAAGAACGAATAATATCATTTACATATGGTTAGAAGTACAAATGATATTATATGTAATGGTTTGGTTTTAATAACATTTTAAGTAAGCATAGACCTTTTCATTGAGCTCTTTTAGAAGTTCAGTACTCCTTAAAGGAATGCGATCTTATGAGAAATTTTCCCAATGACGAAGTCTTTGCTATTAGAAAGGAGAAAATGTGCCTTAACCAATTGAGTGTAAAGATTTAGGGGAAGTTGGGTGTGGTGGCACATGCCTGCACTCCCAGCTACTTGGGAGGCTAAGGCAGGAGGCTTATGAGTTTGAAGTCATCCTAGGTAAATTAGCAAGGCCCTATCTCAAAATGAAAAATAAAAAGGGTTGGAGATGTAGCTCATCCATCTGTGTGAGTCCCTGTGCTGAAACCTCAGAACTAGAAAAAAAAACAATATAGGATAGTTCCTACTCTCAGATGTGAAATTAACATGACTTGAGACTGCTATGATTCTGCCAGAAGGGAGGCAAAGATGTTGACGATAAACCTTACCTGTTTTAAAGTCTAACTGAGGTTGACCTCCATTTTTTTAAAATCAAAAACTTGGATTGTGCATGGAAGTACACTCACCACAAGAAGATGATGAATTTAAGTTGCTTCCTAAAACCTTAGGATTCTCTTGCCTTGTGGTTTAAAAATGTAAATATGAATGTATTTATAAGCAAATAAAAATATCTTTATAAAATGGTTGTCAATAAGATTTTGATATGAACATACATTTTAAGATTTGATCTGCATAAACAGAAATGGTATGAGGTATACATGGAAGTATTAAATGGAGTCTACCAAAAGATGATATATATATATATATATATATATATACTCTATGAAAAGAAAAGCTTATTTATTGTATAAATATTTGTTATGGTTTGTGCCTAGCTGTCTCTCCAAAGTCTCATGCAGTCATAGGCTGGCTTTTAGATTTTATGATGAATTCATGATCCAATGCTGGGATTATGGGCGTGAGTGCTACACACACCCTGGGGTAGTTAATCTGCATACAAATGTAAGGGAAGGGGGAGGTTTGCTAGCAGCTGCAGCTGCTGCTCCTCCCTTTGCCCTTTGCTATTTTCTACCGCCATGAGCTGCTGCCCTCTGCCATGTGCCACTTTGCCTTGGAGCCAGCCGAGTAAGGACTGAAACCTCCACTAACTATGAGCTAAGTAAACCTTTCCTTACTTAATTTTGGGTGTCAGCTATTTTGTTCCAGCAATGAGAGAAATGTAACTAAGACAATACTTTAATACTAAATCTATTGAGACATCATGAGAGTAACGCCAGTTATCTTTGGTCTCTATAAGAGGTGCTCGCACCGTTGGCCATTCGCTTCCAGTCATTTATTTGTATGGCAAACCCTTCCTTGGGTATACCGGCTCAAAGTGTCCATTGAGATTGCTACATGCACATTTTCAATTTTTGTTTTAAGGGCCAGTTGTGTAGTGAGCTATCTGCGATTTATGACAGCTTTTAGATAAAAGTCTGCAAATGTTAAAGCAGGGGAATGTGTACCTTATACAAGGTTTTCCGTCTCTGAAGTGTGAAAGTGTGCATATAATTTTTTTTTGGTAGACACTTTATTTGATGGCAGTTAAGCCAAACAAGGATGTTCTATATTTTTACTTTATTCTGGATATAAAAGAAATCTAGGAGCCCTGTAATTCCCCATCAGTTCAGATAAAATGATTGACTTCTTTTCACTTGAATTGAAAATTGTTTATTTCTGAAATTGTTCATATGATCATAACTTTCAAGCTATTGGAAAAAGTATAACCGTGACAATAAAAATAGTAATTAGTTCAGCTTTCTTCTTTGGTAGGCAAGCGTGTCCCTTTCGGCTGTCATGGAGCACAAGGGAGGGCAGAAGCAACCCTGGCACTTGAACATGTGAACCGCTAATCAAAACCCAAATTTAGACATCTTGGTGACACTGTGGAAGGTTGGCTTGTTATAAAATCAATTAACCATGTGAGAATTTCATTTTTGTTTTATTCTTTTAATTTTTTAAGTTCTTTTTTATGTTTTTATTACAGGGTCTACAGGGTCTCACTATACAGATTGAACTTGTTGTTCTTCTGCTTTTCAGCCTACCATGCACTGGGAATATGCCCAGTCTCAATCTCTGTCTCAGCACATCCCAAGGGCTGGGCCAGCATGGCAGGTTGAGGATCAAACTCCTGGCACTTGAGTCAGCCTAAGCAGTCGCTTTAATCTGCTGAGCTTCTGACCAGCCCTTAAGTTTTATTTTTTTAAAGAGAGTACAAACTAGCATTAAAACAGAGAAGTTACAAATGATAATGAATTTTACCTTACAAAGTAATGTGAATTTTAGAGTATTTGTTGTAATACATAGTGTTGTCTTCCAACCAGTTATTAACATTATAAGGGATGTGTATGCAAAACTTGGGGAAGAAAGAAATACATAATAAATTAAGGAAGGAAAAGGAGAAACAATTAAAAAAAGGAGACAAAACAAATTAAGCATAGAAAGACAGGAGAAGGAGTGAGAGAAAGAGATATATCTATGTATGTAAGCAAGATGGTTTGGATAACTGTACTGTGGATTTCCGCTGGTCTATGGAGAAAATTTCACTTTTGAAGATCTGCTACTCCATGCAAACATTATCTGCACACATTTTCCTGGTCTTTTCTTCCAAATTAATGTGTCTTTTTGTGACAATGTATTGTACTTCTGAAAAACTCCGTTTTCTCCTTTGCATATTTTACTCTATAGCATCTCAAATACATATTTCTCTAAATACCTCCAAGTTAGGAGTGTAAAACATAAAATTCTCACAACTGTCCTATTAACATTAGAACAGGTAGAATATAAACAACTTGTTCAGAATCACATGACTGGTAGGTAGGCAACTAAATTGAATCAGTCTTAATTTAAATTATATAGTACTCTTATTAGAGCACATTGTTTATCACGGCATGGCTTAAATAAGCAGTCTCTAAATGTTAAATCTCCTTTTGTTTTTTCTTCCTGCAGAGAACTACTGATACTAGAGTGGGATTTTCCAAAAAAGCGAAGAGAAAGCTATAAAGCAAGGAGAAGGTGATACTTGCCAGACACCTCCTTGGCTTCCTTCCCTAATAAGCACTGAGGGGTTGGTGACTGAAGGTGGTATCGGGTATCCCACAAGCCTCAGTAGTCTTTTGAACCCAGTGGGTGTGTGAGACTAAGTTAGAGATAGCAAAGAAGGACAAGGTAGAAGGAGGAAGTGGAAGGACAAAGAAATGGCAATGATACAGCCATGTGGAGAACTTGGGCCAAAAGAACATGGTAAAGAATAAGAAGAGGCTGTAGCAGGTGTTTTGAGTTTGAAACTCTGATCAAAGACAGTGGTAATCAAGACAAAATCTAGAAAGTTCTACACGAAGAAATGAGCACAACTCTGCCACCTTTTCCTTCAAGGAAACTCAAAACAAGATCTTCCTTATTGTTACTTACTATGTGGATTTAAATTGTGGTTTCTCCTTCTTCTCTCTGTCTCTATCTCTGTCTCTGTCTCTGTCTCCATCTCTGTCTCTGTCTATCTCTGTGTCTCCTCTGCCCCCCAAAATATTGTGGAGATATTGATCCAGGTTATCTATGCAACCTTGGTGTCCAAGAGAGAGTCACTACTTTGTCATGATACCCAAAGAATCCAGAAGTGTGGGGCCATAGGATAAGAATGAAGACAAGGAGTCAAGTTCCTGAGATTTAATTGATATAGTTAAGTGGCATACTCCTCTGTCCGTGGGGACAATAATATCTGTCTCAGAAAGATGTGAGGTTCAACTGAGATGATACTGCTTTTATAACTGTTACGTGAATATAAATTATAGACAATATGCAACAGATATACTAATTTCAAGTGAGTTCTATAATGAGCAAGGACGATCTTTCTTAGGGGTGCACTTAGATTTTCCTCTTTCTTGTAACTTAGTGATTTTGCTATAAATCACTGGGGATTCCATGCTTCTGTCTTATATGACATGCTAGAAAAAGGCAGAATTATTTGGAATTATACTTTTAGGCATATGTTTTGATGCCAGCCAGGTGGTAATGGCCATATTTTCACAGAAGCTCCAATTAGGAACACATGGTCAGACAACATGACAATGTATGTGACACAAGACAAAGTGTCTGAAAGAAATCTAGGCTCCTTGGCCTCCAGAACTATAAACAGGCATTGCCAACCACAATTGCACAACCCCAGCAGTTTCTAGGTCTTTTCTAGAGGGCAAACTTCCAAGTTCATGACACAGTACACGACAAGGCTTTCAATTTCTCCTCCTGCACCCAGGGGGACAAATAATTAGTGCTTTCCTATGCCTGAAGAGGAGTCTGGAGCCCAGAAATTCTTCTATCAGGGCTTGCTTACTAGAAAGAGGAATGGTTGTGCTATGCATCACTAAGGATTATAACAGATTAGTAACTAAATTTGAGTTAATTAAAAATAATCAACTATAATAGGAAGAGAGTTTCCAGAAAATTACCATATTGATCAAGTTGCTGTCTAAACAACTTGAAAAATACAGATCAAATTTTGGAGGCCTGATGCCAAGTGTCTGAAGAGGCTCATTAAAATGTACCATAAAAAATAACCTACTGTTCAATTAAGTTTTTAAATAGTCATTAGGAAAATAGTTAACAAATAAATAGTTGGTGGGGACATTTAAGATTAAGAGTTTAGATAATTATGAAAGACTGAAAACAAAGTACAACATGCTTTTAAGAGGTTAGGATTTATTGGTGGTGAATTTTTGTAAAAATGAAATTAATATTTGAAACCAAATGTAATTTATATTCACATAACAGTTATAAAATACTGTGAAATACTTGAAGGCTGACATACATTTTGAAATAGACAATACTGAATTTTGGAAATAGACAATACTTCATTTTATAAGTTCTTCCCTGGTAAGCGCAAGGGCCTGAGTTCATTCCCTGGTACCAAAAAAAAAAAAAGAAAAGACAAAATACTTTATTTTGTACCTAGATTTTTTTAAGTTAACTACAGATTCTAGCATCAATTTGTTTAAGGGAAAAATTTACAAAAATCCATTTTTTGAGTGTTCAATGAATTTATAGGCCAAAACCCATGCTGTTATATAGAGATTTAGTAAAGTTTTTCCAGTAGGTAGTGGTACAGAAAGCTAACAAAGCTCATCAAATTCCTGTTATAATTTTTTATTTAGTGGTTATATATGAAGGAAAATAGCTAAACTAAACCTCAAGGGCAAAATTATTAGAAAATTCATCTCAGTGTCTTAGGTATTTATATATTAGTTGAGTCTAGGTCTAGTTATGATTTGGCTAAAGACTTTTTAAAAAGACCACTCTGAATTTACTTACTTAAAACAGCCACTTGAAACACCTTTAAATTGTCATAGCCATTGTCTCCCTGCAAAATAAAGTATTTATAATATAATAGCTTTCAAGAACTTCATTGAAGTGGAAATGAGGTTTGGTGAGATAGATTACCTGGGCTGTTTTCTGACATTATCACAAAACACAACAGATGGCACAAACTGATAAAACTTAAAGTATTATTTGTGTGAAATTCATAATTCTACATGTCATTTATTGGACTTCTTCTTCCTATCCCCCAAAAATATTTGTGATGGCTGCTTGTGTCCTTTGTGGATATATTTTCTGAACACTGTCGTCTGTTTCATTTTGTGGGTCCACTTCTTTTGTTCAACAGCCATCCATATCTGGGAATTGTTGATTGAGAAAACCTGTCCAGGAGAGAAAGACAGAATCCGGATGTGGAGGATAACCTCTGCCAAAAGTCATAAGCAAACTTCACCGTCCCAGCGGCTTTGGACTCTCTCGTAACCTGTAAAGTGAAGAGATCCATCACTCAGCTAGGCAGCACCTCCACCGGTGGGACATTGAGAGCCGGTGATTGCTTTGCTGGCTGCTGAGCTCTGACAATAAACTCATAACTGTAATGGGAGTGAGGTGCCCAAAGGAGAAAAAGACGAATACAGGCCCAGGGCTCCTTAGGAAGTTATTTCAGAAACAGGATGAGGAGTAACACAGAAATCAGAACCCAATATCATGAGCAGATGAACAGTCAGTTCTCATTCCTTCTAAGTTGTCTAGGTGATTTGCAGAAGACTAGGGAATTACTTGATTCCCCTTTACTTTCAGGGATAGATGAAGTAATTAAAAATCTTCCCCAAGAGAAAGTTCTTGGCCCTGGCGGAGCTACAGGAGATTTCTATAAAACCTTTGGCTTAGCTCTTTCTGTACGTTTACTTGATGAGCTCAATCACAAGAGGGAATCAGATGAATTCATCCCTGCCAGCCCTTATATTCAGATTATCTTAATTGCTGAAAAGGTACAGGCAGCAAACTGCACCTGAACAGTAACACTGATATCTATCAACTCTTGCAATGGATGTTGCCAATTTTGATCATCAATTGGAATTAGAGATATTGTCATCAGGCCACAATTTGGGGACTGGTCGTTCTTGGGTAAGATTTTTTTTTTTTAATACCTACATTTTAATTATGTCAGAATCACAGGACACTATTATACCCATTTATTGTTTTACTTTTAAAGAGACAATTTTTCTCTATTGGCAGGACAATGTCAGGGAAACACTATGGGTCCAACAACACAAGATCTTTATTATTTAATAATATGGTTTTGTTCATGTACGGGTGAAGCAGGATAAAATGTATTTCTATATACTTCAGTCTACTCTGGGAAATCTAAATTTCTGTGTTTTTCCATATCTGAAATGGTAAAGAGGGGGTGGGTGATTTTATATTTTTGGATTAGCTTATTGTTAAACGAAAGGGGGAAAAGGGTAAAGCGGGATTGAAAAACACAGGAGAGAAATTGCTTTTATAGATATGTACATTTATTACATGTTAATTTTAAAAAATCCAGAAAATGGGCAGTAATGAGCTCCAAAATGTGTTTTCCACCTAGATGACTGTGGCAAAAATTATAATGGGAAAGGTGTGCCTCTTTTCTTCTGAGCAAGATACACTGACCAAGATATTCTATAAAATGCATCTTTGATGAGATGAGATCTTTAGCCTGCTACATCTACAGGCTTTTTCTTAGGGAAACTGTGCCATCTACCCCAAAAGAAACCGTGCTATTCCATGCACGTACACTGTCACCTTCTGTGCTGCGTGGGCCTCCATCCTGAGCAATGCTTGATCATGGTTAGGTGTACAAGGACACTCAGTGACCAGGGGTTTATAATGGAGCTTGATGTGAAGGGCTTTCTCCGGAGACATAGTAAGGAAATGTGGATACAGGGAATTCAAAGAGAAAGTGAGGTGATTGCAATGGAAATATGAGATATATCGAGATTGCCAAACAAAAAGAGAGCTGAGTCAAGTTAATCACAGATACATGAAGCCGTCTAATTCCAGTTGTTGGTGGGGTGGGAAGACAACTATAGTGCCAGCTATGGTGGGTTTTCAAGGATATTCCTCTTACAAAAACATATTGTAAAGTCCTCCTTATTTATGGTGTTATTCATTAAGTCATTTATTCAACTAATAATAGTAATAATAGTAATTATTGTGATTATTTTTTTTTTTTGAGACAGGGTCTCACTGTGTAGTTCATATTGGCCTAGCCTGGCCCCAAATTTGCAGTGAGACTCTTGCTTCAGCCTCCCAAGTGCTGTGACTATGGGTGTGCACCACCATACCTGGCTAATATATAATTGTTTAGAGCATCCTACATTACAGGAACTTTATTAGGAGCTGTGGAAGCACAAACAGCAAAACATATGATCCCTTCCTAGTGGAATTTATAGTCTAGCTGGCTTTCACAAGATACATTATTAAATGAATAATTGTATTGGGGCAGTTTGACAAAAGAGAATTAGAGTTGCTATGAGGCTTTTAGTGGTAGGGTACACTAGCTTAGTAATAGGGGGAAATTTGCCTGCATTTGGATTCTTTGCTGTGTCATTTCTGAGATTCTTAGACTAGACCCATTATTACTAAGTGCTAATAAGTATAGCAATGTCCCAAATTGGGACTACTGTCAACATTTAATGTGGCAGAGACCTGCAGGACAGGAAGTTGCCAAGAATAAGTCGATGTAGCTTTGTGAGGTTTATTCAGATGGCTATTTCTCAATTTTTTTCTACCCAGTATCAAGATGTATTTATGTTGAACTGGAGGGAATATGTGGAAATAATACCAGTATCTCAGAAACACTAAGGTGGGAATAAGAAGTATTCAAAATAAAGCACTAAAACATGAAAACAAAGTTGGAAACATTTGAGCACTTGGAATACAGAAAAGATGAGCAGCAGTCCCTTGCTGCCACCTTGCCTAAATATCCTACATCAGTGGTGAATTTTATAACCTCAGATACAGACATAGAATTTCTACAAGGCACTGCCTCTTCTGGAGAAGCTGTAAAGGGCAGGGCTCTAAATACTACATTAGGGACAGAAATTTGGAAGGCTGTAAACCTAGCCTCAAGTATTAATTGATTCACTCAATCACGACTTACCAGCACTAGCTCTTCTTATTGCACTCTTAGCATCAAGGAGATAAAGATAAATAAGATTTGGTGCCTGCCAGATATATTTCTTCTTGGCTTAAAGAGAGGTACATTGCAGTCATGCATACATCTTATCTATTGAATTAAATGTTTTCTGTCATCTCTAGGTGCTCTCAGTTTCTACCCTAAAGAGTTCCCTGTAATGTTCTGGTTTTTTGGTCTAATAGTAGGTGTCCCATAAACATCTGTCAATGAGAGAAAAAGCAAATGACCAATCATGCACGTTACACACCAGTCACTTGAAGTGAACAAGATGCACACTGTGCTGACCGACTGCATCTTCCAGTTCAAGGAGAGCACAGTGAAAGAAACAGCTGTTCATTTGTCACTATCCTGCTGTCTGAAGGGAAGAGTGCACCACGCACAAACTTAGGATCAAGAGCACCTTAGCTGAAAAGCATAGACGAAGGGGGAAAACCTTGCAGTTTAAACTGAGATAAAAGCTTGTACAAAGACTCAGGACCAAAAGAGAACAAGGTATCTTTATGAGTCGGAAGCAAAAGAATCCTAAGGAAAGAGACAGTGATGGCAGAGAAGTGAATGAATGAATGAATGAATGATTGAACAAACGGTAAAGCATTTTCTTAGATAAACACTTGACCAACACTGCCCACACTTTAAGATCCTTAAAAAACAGATCTACTACCTTTGCCTGATCTAGTTTTCATGGAAGCATCCACACTGCTAATTCTCTGTGCCTCTCCTTTGATTCTCTCTTTCGTCAGTTTGTTTCTATCATGTAATGTGGCAGAAGAAATGCTTTTTTTAGTGATTCTTAGATAACAGTGTGTATATAATTGCACAGTTTATATTGCTGGAAGTTACACAGCACTGTGTCTTACAGTAGAAATATGAGGGTAGATCATCTGACCCTTACCAATGTTATTGCCCTTCATATTTGATTACTCATTGTGTTTATTTGAGATGAGAAAGAGTAGACAATGGCTTTGGGGCCAGTGACATGCCACAGAATCAAATGAGATTGGCCTAGAGAGCCTTCAGCAAGGTGCACTGCAGCTTCATCCAGTGGAGCATCTCTTACTCCCAAAGGTTTGATCTGGGGATAGCGTGAATGGTTGCTAATCGATGGAACCCCATTAGTGCTGCTGAGATAGGCAGATGGACCTGGGCTGCCAGCTCCTGCAGGTGCCCGTGAGTAGAACCCTTTTCTCGTACAGATGTCTTCTTTGTTGTTGCATCTGTGGTTAGGTAAAAGGTTGTGGTGTGGTCTTTTATCAATGTCACTGGGACTCTAATAACTTTTTAAGGATGACTTGTTTCTATGCCCCAGATTTTATTTCCTTGTGTTTCAACCCAATAGTGAATATTCTATTAATGACTGTTCTGCATACTGAATGGAAAGTGTTCTGTGAGAAGAACCTATTTTTCTTTCAAACCAGTAAGGATACCATGTGCCAGATGGTTAATTCCCATGGGTTAATGAGTGTATGCACACACTTCACAATTTAAAATATCCTGCAGACATTTCCTTTGGTGAAAGGATTGCTAGATTTTTAATTTACATTTGTATGAAGTACATATTTGCTGTATTCTGTTGATACATAGGAAAAGAGATTTTTATCAGAATGTATGAAATAGATGCCATTATAGTTATATTTTTTATGGTGCTTTGGACTTACAGAAATATAAGCTCTGGGAGACTTTTAAGATTACATTTTAATTATCAATTGCTTTTAAATGAGATAACAAAAATCTAGCTTTCTTATGGCAATACTTGGCAGTATTCAGATGAAACATTTTGTGTCCTTGGTTCCAGAGGTTTATACTTTAAATGATGGGTGATCTTTACTTTGTTGTATAAAATTAAAAAACTAAAAATTATAATCACTTAAGAGGAAGTTTCTCATAAAAGTGTTATACTAAACAATACAAAAACTGACACAAGCAAAAAAAATCAAATTTGAATTTGCTTTAAGTTTAAAATTAAAAAAATACCAAAAGAATTACAATTTAGATATTTTCAAAAACTTATGTAATGGTAACTTATCTGTATAGCTAAGTTTCTATTATAGGTATGTTTTAGGAATTACTAGGTATATAGGATGAACAAAATAAACAAGGAAATTCATAAACAGATTGTATCATTTAAGAATACTTTTTAAAAAAATACATCACAAATGGTATTTTTCACAAGTATCTTATAAATGACTGTAATTATATATGCAACAAGTGATATGGACTGTTAGCCTCCCACTCCTCACTGAGCCTGCCATGACCGGTCTAGGTGAATGGAATCTCATATTTTCACAACTTCAAGGTCAGGGGTCAATTCCACATGCTGGTATCACTTCAGGTTTTACCACTAGACCCAGTTCACAGGAATGCGGATGGGAACAGCTCCTCCTTTTGTTAAAAGAGAATTAGGCTGCACTCATCTTCCATCCTGATGGGAAATATGCTTGACTCCATCTCCAGGGCTGCTGGTAGGATTTCAGAAAGGCATGCAAGGGCTCAGGGCCAACTAAGGCAATGGCTGAAGGTAGATGCAGAGCAAACTAGATCCTGGAGAGTTTTTTCCCCATAATTTTATTGAAGAACAAATAGCAATGAGACAGTTTCAAATCAAATTAGTAGGACAGATTTAATATTAATACATTGCATATTGTTTTCTTAGTGGTTATTTGTTGTACAAGGTGCAGACATGATATTCTATTTACAAACACTATTAGAGAAGATCCCTCTATTGATTGAATTAAGAGAATGTAGCTGTATATCTATCTTAACTATTTTGAATATACAGATACAAAATGGTCATTCATTTGTATTCCTTTTTTTATTTAGTTTTGCCATTTAAATATCATAGGTGTGTGAATTCAGCAAACTATTCCAAAATAGTCCGGTAGTCCATAATAGTACTGTGTTTTCCATATATCTGGAAATGTCAGATTGTTGACTTGAGCTTTTACAGCTCAGCATAATAATATGGCTTTTCTTCTTATACTTCATTTGTATACTTTTCTGCAGGATGGTTGAGACCAAGATAAAGCAAAGCCTACGTAGCAAAGAGTGTAGCTTTTATATCTGACCCTGGGGACTTCTTGATTAAACAGTTTGTGGGTGATGCTCCCCCACAATTTTGCATATGCAGCATAGGACAAATTCAATATGACGAAAGCAAAACTAAACAAAAAATCCCAACAATATGGTTTTCTGTGGTTTGCATAGCAGAAAGTGAAAGACAAAAAAATTTAAAGGTAAAGTCTGAGTGGGAAAATAAATTAAATGTATTAGGATATTGTTTAGAAATAGGGAAAACAGCTTAACGAAGAAACTGATTCTCTTATGTACTTAACATTGTTATGTTCATGGGCACATTGAGAGTATCTAATAAGAAACAGTAGGACTGGTGAGATAGCTTAGCTGACTAAGCCCCTGCTCAGGCAAGCACAGGGACCAGGGTTCCATCCCAGGCACCACATGCCAAGGCTGCGCCACCTCCAGCACTCTGAGCCAGTTACTGAGACCGGGCGTGGTGGCACATGCCTGTAAGCACAGTGCTGGGGAGGCTGAAAACAGGGGGCTCTCTATGAGTTCAAGCTGTGTAGTGAGACTCTGAACCAAATACGTTAAAAAATAGTAATAATGACAAAAACCAGTAAGATCAAATAATGTTCAGACTGAAAGAAAAATGGCTTCAAGGTAGAGAGACAAAGTTATGAAATGTCATTCAGCGGAAAATGAATGGAACTAGGCTAGCATTGTTGATATTTGTTTAAGTTGGACTTTAAGAAAAGATTGATTAATGACTGAGAAGATAAAAGCAAAAGCTATGTGAGTTTCTTTGACTCATCTGTATTTCTCATATCATGCAGGAATCAATTCTTCTATCTGCAAGGGGAGCACATTTTGACAGCAATGCTATATATATATATATATATATATATATATATATATATATATATATATATATATATATATATTTTACTTTGTGCTTTATACTAAAATCAGATTATACTAATTTCACATGAAGGAATACATGTCTCACTGGAGTCGGCTATTTCAGTCTAATATTTTCATCTAGTTTATGCCCCTTGTATTGCATTTTATTTTCCTTCATCCTTCCCCCCCCCCCCATCAGTACATTTTCTTGCTTCATCCAGTTCAATTTACTCTGCTAATGTTTGGAAGGACTATTATAACTCAACCTTCATGTAATGGTTTATAACCTCCTGATTTTGTGATCTTTTTAAGGGCTGTTATATTGACAAGTAAATTATACTTACTCCAGCCAATTGTATGTACTTATGTCACTTTAAATTTAACTTTATCACTAGTTGTCAAATTCTCCCCTGTGGCCTTTTTAATGTTCCAATGTATTTGGCAATATATTTTTTTATTGACATTTCAATTTTGTTTTGCAGAGTGCTAAAGTTACAAGAAAACAAATGACTAAAAGTAAAGCTTGAGCCAACCCAGGAGGAAGTTAGGCCGGAGGAGTTCTCTGGAAGGCATTTCTTTTATAGGAACTTCTGAATCTACTCCTCGTCTTTCAATCCAAACATGTAGATTAAGCTCTTTCTTCTTAGTAGGGTGTGACGATAAGAGGCCATTACCCAACAAGCCCGATATTTACATTTACTGACTAGCTTTATGGATTCATTGTGTTGTGGCCAGGGAAGGAAACCATAACTCATTTGAATATCTTGGCTTGCTGGTACTTAATATTCTTCTTTAGTTCATTCACTAGTATCTTAATGGTTTGGATTCTTGTTCCATGATCAGTTTTTGCCCAGATGCTCTTAATTATTTTTCACAACGTTGTGTATCTTGATTTCTGTTTCCTTAGTGCTTGCCAGATGTTGAGGACATGTTGCATGATCTGGAGTTACTGTGGTTCTCACCTCACTAGTTCACACAAAAGTATAGACCGCAGACAAGAGACCATGAGCTGTATGTTTTTCACTTAATTTTATTAATGTTGGGAGACAAAAGCAATAACGCTGTGATTTGTTACCTTCACTGGCTAACTTTAGTGCAAACTGCTTTGAGCCATGCTGGTCAACACAGCTGTCACTGGCTACAGATGGCCATTTAAACTCAATTAAACTCAATTTAAAATCCAGTTCTTCTACCACCATTTAAAATAGTCAGTAGGTAGATGTGACTGCCTTATTGGGCAGTGGACGTGTCTATTATCTCAGAAACTTCTTTTGAACATGCTGTCTTAGAATGGTATCCCAAGTAGATGAATACACAAGGATGATACATAGGATGATAACACTTTTTTTTATTCATGATTTATGATGTTGTGGGAATTGTCAGCTGGTTCAGACCTACATAAATATATTGAGGGCTATGCCTGGTGCTAACTGATTAAAAATGACATTACATTAACTACACCAAAATCACAGAGTTAGGTACGATGCAGTAGCAATTTATACCAAATGACTGTGCAATGGTTCTCTGGCCTTTCTTCCTCTGGATTTTGGGTTTGTTCCATCAGTTAGGGATTGCCCTGGGGTGTAGCAAACATCATACCTGTGACAGTGTTCCCAGCTATTCTGGTCTCAAACAAAGACAAGCAAACCAAACCAAACCAAAACATCTCCAGTAGCATCTTCCGCTTTACCACACCTCTCTTAGTGGCTGAACCACGTGTCCAGAGGGCAGTGTCCTGGTATCCATGTCTCTGCCTGTGAGAGATCAATTTTCCAGTTTAGATTTATATCAGGATGTTGTGCTTCCTGCCAGCAGAATTCCATTTTCTCTACCTCACAAAGAGCAAAACAGATCACCCAGAACCCAGACAGAGATGACAAACAGATCACTCTAATTAGCACAAAAAAGACAGGAAGGGGACAACAAGCAGAGCCCATTCACCTCCAGGCAGTAAGAAGTGTGCTTTAAGAGGTTCTTCTTGATGCCCTTAAAATGAACTTTTAGCAAATTATATGTGAAGAGTGAGGTTAAGGGCCTCCCTATGAAACAGTGGCTTTCTGTTACAGACCAGTGAAGACCCACAGAAGTGTGAAAAACTAAAAAAAAAAAAAGTCTAGTGATTTCCTGAGCATGAATTTGTCAAACTAACTGGAGGATTTTCATGAAGTCTTAGTGAAAAGTAACTGGAAGTTGATATCATAATCACACTCTCCTGTTTATATTTAGTTTACTGTTTCTAAATATTTTCTGCAGAACTATTTATTTATTTGATACAAGGTCTTGCTATACAGTTTAAACTCATAGTGATCCCCGTTTTATCCTCCCCAGCACTGGGATTATAGGTTGCGCCACCATATCCAGTTTTGGTCACTGGCATAGTGTGCCTGGGGCTTGGGACCAGTACCCAGTACCTGGGACCAAACCTGGGTTCTTGTGCTTGCCAGGCAGGTGCTTAGACTGCCACCTGCAGAACTATTAATGACTACAGGACAAAGTTTCTATGCTCAATAAATTTAGAAAATATTGGGCAGAATAAGACTAAATAAATGGGCTGGGGAGATAGTTCGGTGATAAGTATATGGCTCATGAAGATTTTTTTACTGTTCACGATCCTCAACCTTCTTTAAAAGGTTGTGGAGGATAAACTATATCTTAGGCTTTTGTCATAAATATTTGGAATTTTAGATAAAGCCCCAAGGCAGAGAAATTGCTATAAGCAGAGTTACTACTGAACACAGAAGTGAAGAGAGAACATGGTGGTAATGACTCATGCACTTAGCGTTGAATGAGTAAGTACTGAAACTCCTAACAAAGCACTGCTCATAGTAAATATTCAAAAGTGATAGCTATCATTTAAGGCTTGTGGTGTCAAAGAGAGAAAGATATACTGGGGCATTCTTGGCCAAGAGGAAACATGGATGATGGCTAAACCTAATGACGTGAAGTCAAAGGTCAGAGTCCTCACAGGGCCTGGAGGATTGAGTCTTACCTTACATGTTAGAACTGAAATGTCCACTGTGAGACTCAATTACATCACAGATCGATGTGGAAGAGAGGTGGAGGAAACAAGCCAGGGTCAGCACCTAGAGGGGCCTGGAAGGCCGGTGGTGTAGTGGGAAGTCTTGAAATGAAATTAGTAGGGTTGGGAGATGGCTCAGTGGAATAAGTGCTTCCCTGGCAAGCGCAAGGGCCTGAGTTCAATTCCCGGTTCCACCAAAAAAAAAAAAAAAAAAAAAAAAAAAAAAATAGACTCTTTAGGTGGTGGCTCCATAGCTCAGGGGTTAGAGCACTGGTCTTGTGAAATGGAATTAGTCTGTTGGCAGCAGTGATCATGATTTCCCACAGGATTTCAAGGCTGGAACAAAAGAAACACGGTGGTATTTGTATTTATTTACTCAATGGTGAAATCACAAGAGAAAACAATCAAAGACAGTGTCTACTAGTTTGTACTCTGATTTCTCAACTTCAAATGTACTTTGAGGAAAGCTCTACCCAGGACTGTGTGAAGCCTGAACATACCATGTCATCTCCAGGGAGGACAGCTGGGAAGCAAGTATTAGTTAACATAAATTTAATTTTATTTTTTGTGGTACCAGGGATTGAACTCCGGATGCTGTGCTTGCCGGGCAGGTGCTTATTCTATTGAGCCATCTACCCAGTCCTATGATAAATATTATTGAGGAAGGACTGGTCCAGGCCCTTAGAAATGGAATAAGGCCCTGAAAGAGAAACATGGGTGAAATGGAAGGAGAATTCATTTCTGGAGAAAGAAGGGGAAGGTTGAGGATTGGGCCCTGAAGTTTTCCTGTTCTTTCCTAACCCTGCAGACACACTGCTCTCCCACAGAGACCTTCCAATTGATAATGGCCCCACCTGATGCTAGGGAGATAAAAATGGACTAAATATAAGATAATTTGAAAAGATATTAAACACACAAGGAATGTATTCAGAATACTTTCCTTAATAAGGAAAAATTTCCCTAAATCAAATCCTAATTATAGCATTGATTCTTCCAGTAAAACTCAGAGAATAAACAATATCAGTTTAAAATGTTTTAATACACAAATATGTTTATAGTACTGGTAAAAATAATATCTCCAACACATATTTTTTCCATCCCATTGACAAGACTTAATACTACCAAATTTTCAGAGTTTCTTTTTTTTTTTTTTTTATGTATTTAGGACAGGGTCTACAGGGTCTACAGGGTCTACAGGGTCTCGCTGAGTAGCTTGGACTCTTAAAATAACATGAATGTAACATAGCAAAAATGAGTACTTATTTGTTTTTAGCACTGTCACTGGACAATATTTCAATAAATGATAGTGAATGATTTCTATATTCTCCAATATTTTTGATCCTTTTATCAGTTATTTCTTGGTGCCTAACAAAGCAACTTAATTTGCTTTTGCAAGACACTAGGATTTATTATTATTAGTAGTAGTAGTAGTATTTCTGCATTTAGGACAGGGTCTCACTACGTAGATCGGGCTCGTAATGATTTTCCTGTTTCCAGCCTCCCAAGTGCTAGGATTACAGCCGCGTGCCAGCACACCCAGTCTCAAGCTCCATCTCGTGCACCCTGGGGGCAGGGCCAGCTCGGCAGGTAGGGGATCAAACCCTGGCTGCTGCACACCGCCTAAGCAGGCACTTTAGTCTGCTGAGCTATCAGGCCAGCCCAAAAGCAAATTATTGCCTATGCTGAGTGGGGAATTATTTTGTTATAGTTGGTGGCTTCATGCATGAAGTTATGGTCAGGGATGATGGGGGAAGCAAATCAGGTGTACATGATTTGCTGCTTAGTTTCAGTGCCTGGTCTCTTTTTCTACCTGATCTTGTGTCTCTGGTCTTTTCACTACATGAACTGGACTCCGAATCCAAGGCAGCAAACATGAAAGGTACAAGGTGGGCAAGAAGCTTGATCTGAGTACTGTTGTACTGTGTCTCTTGTCCCACACTCATTCATCAAAGGCATTAGCAAGCAGCCCAGTCATAAGATGAGGGGCGTTCACGTCTCCAGCTCTTAATGACAGCATTGAAAAAAACATGTGCCTAAGGAAGACAGAAATCTTGCAGTCATATTTGTAAATAATCTGCCACAGGTCTTGACCCATCACTAAAGAGTAAAACAAGGGACTGATAAAAAAAAAAAAAAAAAAGCCATTCTCCTAAAGAATAGCTTTGATTCCCTTCTTTCTTGAAATGTGAATCTTTAAACATGTACATTTGCATGGGGCCATCTGCTAAGTAACTTTGACTATAACCCTTATATATATGTGTTAGTAGAAAAACTATGCTATATGTCTGTATCCAGGAGCTAAATTAATTTCTTCAAAGATTGAGCTGGTTTTATATTAATAAGCTGACTTTCAACCTTGTAATTTATAAACTTAAAAGGCTTAGTTTTCATTTATCTTGCCCTATTTCCAAAAATATAATCTTTCATGATCATCAAAGAAGCCTTTACATTTCAATTCTAAAATTGTTATCTAATTACATTATCCAATTATGTCAACACTGTTGACACAGTGTGCATTTAGAGCGTAAGTCGAAGAAAGCAAAATACAGGTAGTATTTATGTTTTAATTATCTTTATTTGTGTTCCAAAGAGACAAACAGACTGTAAATACTGATAAGGTTCTTAGTCTCATTCTGTCTTCCTCTAGAAATCAGAAGAACATCAAATAGAAAAGCTCCTTATTTAGTAAAAGGCTTTATTACTTTAGACGACACTTCTGAATTTCATCGGTAGAAAATCCAATCCATACATCTGATAACCAAATCTCTTAGCCCATTATTTAGTCCTGCTAATGTTGATGTCACATAACATTCTCTAAGTTTTATGTCTTGAGCTCCTTGATTTATAAATAGGATGAAATCACGCTGTGGTGTGTGTGTGCTTCTGGATGCTTGAGCAAGGGGAAAAGAGAAAGAATAAACACGCTATTATTCCACATCTTCTGAGTGCATCTTTATACTCTTTACATTCTTCTGGATTTTTTTACCTTATCAAACTTAACTCTATTTAAGTTCAAGTGTCCTACATTTTTAATCAAACTTGCTCTGAAACTGCAGCTTTCTTCTCTGGAAATATCTCTGATAATTTTTTTTTTTTTTTTTTTTTTTTTTTGTATTTTAGGGAAGGGTCTACAGGGTGTTCAGGGTCTCACTGCTAGATCGGACTTGTAGTGATCCACCTGTTTATAGTCTCCCAAGAGCTGGGATTACAGGCTTTCGCCACCATGCCCAGCCTCAATTTTGGACTCAGCTTCGGGGGGGGGGCATGGCAACCCCGTATCTCTGACAATTTAAATACAATTAAAAATTAAATGGTATTATATAATTGTGTAATGTAATGAGAAGAATAATGATGTTGGTGAAATTATTAGTCTCATTCATCCACTAGGCAAATTTTTTTTGTACTTCTTTTAAATACTTTGCTAAATACTGCGGTTATGAAAAATGAGATGTGTTAATTTTTCCTAAGGAATTTTATCTTTTTATTTTATTTTTTTGTATTTAGTATAGGTTCTACAGGGTCTCCCCACACAGGTTAGTCTTGTGATGATCCTCCTGTTTTCAGCCTCCCAGGGCTGGGGCTATAGGCGCCCACCGCCATGCCCAGTCTCAAGTGTCTCAGCACAACCCAGGGGCCGGGCTGGCACGGCACGCTGGGGATCCAACCCTGGCCGCTCTGCTCTGCCTAAGCAGCACTTTAGTGTACTGAGCTGTTTGGCCGGCCTTTACTCCTAAGGCATTTTACAAATCAGGAGTCAGAGCAAACTTTTTCAGTAAAGGACCAAAGGAAATAATTGCAACTTTGTTAATCTTTTATAAGCCTCTCTAATACTCTCGGTTCCACCTATGCAGCACTATGTAGCCCAAAAAGTACATAAATAAATGGGCATGACTGTCTCCTAAAACTGCATTCACTACAACAGGTAGTAGGTTGTGTTTTCTCCTGGGCTGTCATTTGCTGAGCTTCTTTCTATATAATGGTTAGATATTTAATTTAAGAGCATAAAGTGCTATGTCAGTTAGCTTTTTGTTACTGTAACAGATACTGATGTTAGTTTTCCATTACTGTGACAAAATACCCTAGGTTATTAATTTTAAGAAAGAAATACTTATTTTCGCCTACAGTTTCACAGTTTTGGGGCCACTTGCTTTGGAGCTGTGGAGAGGCAGAGCATCAGGGGGTGGGGAAGCATGTATTGGGACAAAGATGCTGGCCTCTTGCATGTAGCAGGCAACAGAGACTGGCGTAGGGAGGGAGCAGGGAGCTCCAGTACTCCCCTCAGGGGCTTGCCTCCCCTGCCCTCCCCTCCTTCCACTACCTGTAAGCCATATCATGGCATTCAAGGTCCAAGCCAAAGTAAGTGTTATGCGATATGAGACATATAAAGCAAAAAGTGCCAGTCGTTGGCAAGGACTCTGCCGGAGGATGGATCACTTCCTACAAAGTTTGCACAAACCAGCAGCCTGAATTGTCCGTGGACTCACACATGATTTGGAGTGACAAGGCCATGAGCTCTTACTACCATACCAATCAGAACTGTGTAATCTTTAAAGTTCTGATAGGATAATTACTCATCAATTTAGTCATCTTCTTATAATATTCAAGAATTCATGAAAATAAAGATCAGTAGCACAGGATACTTCAAACCTTTTTAGTATATGAAATATTTATTAAAATATATACTGTTGTTTATGGCTGGGGAGATAACTCAGTGGCATCAGCACTGCCTGGCAAGTGCAAGGTCCTGAGTTTGATCCTCAGTACTGCAAAAAAAAAAAAAAAAAAAAAAGAAAAATTATATATATATATATATATATATATATATATATATATATATATATGCTGATATTTAAATAGAAAGTTAAATCACATATAGTAGTAGCTCATTTATTTCAAGCAAGGACCAGCTCAATAACATTGCGGAGAACTCCCCCTCCCCCACCCATATTTATGCTGTGCAGTCACTTGCCTTAAAGATCCAGGTCTACTTGGAGTTTCTTTTTTCTTTTTTTTTTTTTTTTGATGGAACCACGGATTGAACTCAGGCCCTTGTGCTTGCCAGGCAAGCGCTTATTCTACTGAGCCATCTCCCAGCCCCTACTTGGAGTTTCTAAAGCTTACACTTTGAGATCTCCTTACAAAAAGACCAGAGAGAAATTTGTGAGATCAGCTTTAGGAGCCTTGCCACAAGCTGTGCGACTGATAAACCTGGAAGGTTTTTGGAAAATCTGTCTCTGCTTAAGAAATAATCTAGCTTTCCAAGTCGCATATAACTGTGCGCTTCTAAGAGGAACCCATGCTCTGTCCTCTCAAAATCGGAACCTACTCGGGGCACAGGCCTTCTTACAATGTGAGCACACCAAGAATCCTACTCTCGGAGGCCTCCATACACCGACATAGGTACAAAATCCACTTCTGTGGCTCTCGCCTTGCAAATAACTCAGATGCCTGTCGCCACCATGCTCACTGCCTCCACTTCTGAGCTTTTAACCCATTCCCAGCCCTAATCCATCCCGTCAACCCACCCTTTGTATTGTAACTTGAATAATTTTTCTTAAATGCAGACCAAACAAGATTACCCCTGCTTCAAACCTTTCTGGAGCTCTCCATGGTCCCAGGGTACCTTAAGTCTTCCCTGACCAATCTTTGCTTCTCACTCTCATTGCATCATTTCTTATGGACTCATTGAAATAGCCCTTCTATCCTCAAATGCAAGGCCATTTTGTGCTTAAAATTTCAGTTTGTCTCCATCCTCATAGGGAAGATTACTAGAATTTTCTCAAAAAAAAAAAAAAAAAATTGGCAAGAACTTCCCTGATATAGTCCCACTGATTTTTTCAGTGTGCCCCTCACCAAGCCTCTAAATATATCAGGCTTCATATGACCCCACAAGCTATTTATGGCAAGCTACTTGGTGGAATGCTTTCTCTCTCTTGTCTACCTGCTCCACTACACTGCATTTTTAAAAAACTTACTTTATGATCAAACTATGTTCCCTGAGTTATTTAAAGCAAACAAAGATATGATTCCCTTCTATATTTTGTCTAGATCTCCAATATAAACATCACTTCTTCAAGCTATCACTTCGCTTATTTTAAAAATGGTTAATTTTTGTAATTTACATATCACTACCTTAAGAGAAATCATAATTTAAATTTTAAAGTTTTTTTCACTGAACACTATTTCATGTATGGTAGCACATAATACCCATTTCTTGAAAGAAAGGAAGAATGAGTGTTTCTGAATATATAATGAAACATACAGAAATAAACTACTCTGGCAATACAAATAACGTAAATAAGATACTCTCATTCTTGAATATTAAATGGTTAAAAGATGCTCTATTCTTTTCTTTGTTGTAAAATATTCACAGTGACCAAGATGTAAAGTTATTAATTGTCCACCAATAAGTTAATGGGGAGCCGGTCAGATAGCTCAGCAGATTAAAGCACCTGCTTAGGCAGCCACAGGGACAGGGGTTCGATCCCCTGTGTGTTGTGCTGTCCCTGTCCCTGGGTTGCTCTGAGACAGTGATTGAGGAAGTCTGCAATCCCAGCATTTTGGAGACTGAAAACAGGAGGATCAGTATGAGTCCAATCTATGTAGTGAAACCCTGTAGACCCTGTACTAAATACATAAAATAAATAAATAAATAAATAAATAAGTAGAGACAATGCATTAATTTCATATATATGCAGTGGAATATTATTTAGATATAAAAAGGAGGAAATCTTTTCATTTGTGAGCACATGGTTAAAACTAGAGGGCATTATATTAGATTAAATAAATGGAATGTACAAAAAGAACTACTACATGCTATTGCTTGTGTGTAGAACCTAGAAAATTTAAATTCATATAAGCAGAAAATATAATGGTGGTTTATAGGCACTGAAAGAGACGATAGGGTTTAAAGGTTCAGTTATCCAGAATAAATACATCCTGACTTAATGTACACCATAGTGACTATAGTTAATAACACTTTTGTACACTAAAATTTTCTGTATTTTAAAAGTTCTAACCATAAAAGAAAAGGAAAGCATGTGAAATCATAGATGTGTCTATGAGCTTACCAAACATACCTATGTCACTATGTATAGATATACAATTATTTTCCATAGCAAATGCAAGCAATTTTTGTCATATTTCAGTAAACTGGCCGAGGGGGTTCTTGTCTCATGTGTGTGTGTGTGTGCGTGTGTGTGTGTGCGTGTGCGTGTGTGTTGCCAGGGTCTTTTGTATGCTAGCAAGTGTTCTACCATGGAGACACATCTCCTGTCCCTGTCCTTTGAGTATAATAATGGATATGTATTTTATTTCCTTCTAAATCATGCATAATCTCCTATAATTTGTCCCAGAATGATCCAGAGTCACCTGAGTGTTGAAGCCATAGAAAATTATTTTGGTTAAAAAAATGTATTCTTTTGGTATAGGGTCTCACTACACAGCTTGGACTCATACTGATCCTCCTGTTTCAGCATCCCCAATGCTGGGATTACAGGCTTGTACCACCACACCTGCTGTCAGTGGCCTGCACAGTGTGCCTGGAGTTCTGGAGCTGGTATGATATGAAGTTCTGGGGATTGAACTCGGGTCCTTGTGCTTACCAGGCAGGTACTTAGACTGCCGAGCTTTTTCCCTAGCCCTAACTCTTGTTTATGCTGGCTATTCTATTCAGCATGTTGTTTGAAATTAGTAGAACTGAAAAACATCTTACTAACCAATGATATGTGCTTATTTCCTTTTTATTCTAGGATCCTGTCAGGTGCCCAGTATCAGCTGGCCCGGGGAGCCATGGCTTGGCAGACTTCCCTCACGGTTATCTTAGTTTCACGTTTGGACTATGTGGTCTGTTTTCTTACTGGGGTGGCCAGTCCGTCCTCTTGTTTCCTCTGGTTAACTTGTATCTTCCACTTCAGATGTATTGCTGCATTTGTCTTCTTATTTTTTTATATCTTTCCATGAAAATCATCTTAAGAAAATTCTTCGTTTAATATGACTCCACTTTACATAGTAATTTGTGGCTCTATAGTATTCGTATGTATCCTGGATTTATCAGGTAAGACTCTGACTAGTCACAGTTCATGAGAACTAGTACAGCAGCAGGGTGAAGTGAGCTCAGGAGAAGGAGAAAAGACAAAAAAACCTTTCTCAGAGTGGGGTCCTGCCCACAGGCATTGGAGACATTGGGATATCTGAGGAACATTCAGATCTTTGGATGCAACTACACTGGAATCTTGACAGCTCCACCAGCCAGTGAGATTCAGACTGAACTTTTGGAACATGTGTGCCATGGAACATTTTTACAGTATAATACTGAGAGTTTTAATTCAACGCAACCTATGCTTAAGCAGAATTTCCAGAACAATGAGTATGATGAATGCACTTATAAACCCATAGGTGAGTGAATTTCATTAGATTGCAAATTCCTTGAGAAAAAAGCAACAAACCTTAGCATTCTAAGCTTAATTACATGTAAAACAATATGTTGCTTATCTTATCAGAGCAGCTCAGAAAATAACCACTGAATTAATCTGTAGTTTGATTTGGTAACTTTGAAAAAGCAAGAAAATCCAGACAGAGTACTTGCTATTTACACATTAGAACTTTATTTGGGCCTTACAGGCAAACTCTATAGCAATTGGTATTGTCAGAGGGCACAGAAAATTCCATCAAGTTCTAGCCTTAAGACTAATGGCATGTGTGGCTTAGTCAAATCTTAGCATTTCTGTGCCTCTAGGTTCTCATCTCTCAAACAGGATGTGTCCTTTTGGCTGTTTCTGCATTGAGGAAAAGAGAAAGGAAACAGACTCTAAGTACGTTTTATATCTCCTAAATCTCATTGAATTGTCTCTTACTCAAAAATATTTAGGTATTTGGATATTTGTTTAAAATCTTTAAATTTTTTTTTTCCTCCTGTTCCAAATCTTAATGCCTCTTCTTAAAGAGCAGATGGGTAGATGATGGGCCCACGACATGTGAAATGTTTGGCCTTTTACACTGGGGTTTTGAGAACTGTTTCTGTTTAGGGTCAGGTAGGGTAGGGTAGAGTAGGGTAGGTAGTAGAGTGTAGTGTGATTTAGTTGTTCTGTTTTGAGACAAGTGCTTGCTATGTAGTTCAGACTTGTCTCCAACTTCCCTCAGCCTCCCAGGTGCTGGGATACACATGTGTGCCACCATACCCAGCGTACAATTGTCTCAATTTTTAGAAAATCTATTCTATGAGTACTTTGCTAATTTGTTTTTATCATGACAGTAACATTTTAAAAATGGCGTATGCTCATTGACTGTTAAGCTTATTTATGATCTTGAGTTAGCTCTGTTAATGAATGTATAGCATCTCAACATTTCGTGGTTCAGGTTGTTCTCACATTTTATTTTCCCTGGGTGTTTGTGTGTTGTCCTTTCCCTTTTGTACGCATGTTTTCTCCAGGACAAAGCTAAAGAAGATTTGACATTATGTGTTTTGCCTACAAGGACCCTGGTCTCGATGGGGTGGAGCCTGGACGCAGCCCCGCTTCTTTTACACTTCCATGCTGTGCAGGTGGAAAAGAGAAAGAAGAGGACTGAGTGGGAAGCAGAGGAAGTGCGGCTGCCAACACCGGCTCCCCGCAAAGGCCCGGATCCCACCTCCCAAGTTGAGCTTTCAGGGTATGAAGGTGTTTCCTGTTCCATTTTTGCCTCCTGCAGCCAAGGCATTGAACTCCATCATTGGCCTAATCACTGGAGGAATTCCGATCAGCAGGGCAGGGCCTCCAGCACCAGAGCCAGGTGCCACCTCTGATGTGCTCTGGACAGAAACAGCAGGAAACTAACTTCATTGGTTTTCTATTAAAGGACACATATTCTGGAAGTTTATGCATTTACACATGTAAGTTCACATATATATATTTAGTACAATATATATTTAGTACAGTGTCTCACTACACAGCTTAGACTCATAGTGATCCCCCTGTTTTCAGCCTCCCCAGCACTGGGATTATAAGCAAGTGCCACTACACCCCATCTTGGTGGTAAATTCAGCACAGTGGGACTGATGCAAAACAGGGTGCAGGGATCCAAACCCAGTTCTTGGGCTTGCCTAAGCAGGTTCTTAGTCCTCCGAGCTATCTTTCTGGCCCTAGTTTATGTATTTTTTGTGAAATGCCTATTATTCTTCATTGGTAAAAAGATAATGTAAATTCAGAGTTTAACCAACTTGCATAAGTCACATAGCTACTAAAACACAGATATGTACTTAAGCTAAATCCAAGAATAAGATTACAACTCAGTATTAAATGACTCAAAATCTACATGTATACAAACTTCCAAAAACACCCAAGCAAGCCAAAATGTAGATTAGCCATGCATTGTTAATAAAGTGCTGATCAAGGGCATAAGGGTCTTTCTTAAAAACAGAGCTTTCAAGGTGAGAAGTCTGGGGATTACTGGGTATATTTTCCACTTCAGAGGAAATTATTGTCCAAATAATGCTGTTCTATTATGTTTAAATACTCGAGGATTAGCAAGTTAATGCCTAGTGGAAATTGCAAGCATGTTTACCTAATATCCCCTTCCCCATTATACTCGATTCACTGTGCTATGACAGATGAATTCAGTTTTAAGATCTATGCCATTGTCGACACTTCTTTTGCTTGTGGTCTCTGGATTCCTAAACTCATCAGTCCTGTAGTTAGCACTATATCCTTAATGATTAATATAAAACAGGAATAGCATTTATGGAATGGAAAAAGGTTTGTTTCTACATATATTTAACTCTAACACTAAGAAAATTGATCCTTGGAAAATAATGAAGGGATAAAATTTGCCTGTCAATACTTCAAACTCATTCTGTGACTTCTCTGTAGCAATCTATACCACAACAAATTGCTACTATTTGTGGTCATACGGTTTAATAGAGAAGCTAACATTACAGTAGAAATCTCAAATTATTGAAGTTTGTCAGTAGATAGAGTGAAGGAGAGATTCAGGAGCTGACTTCTGAACCCCAATCATGGAGGCAGGTTTCTCTGTGATCTCGAGGAAGGGTGTCTCCCAGGAGTTGCCTCATACCATACTAGAAGCAAGGTCCCGCAATGAGCTATATATGTACTGGGGTTTGAACCTAGGGCCTCATTCATGACAGACAAGTGCTACTACCAGTGAGCTATATCCCTGATCCACATTTGAGTGATAGTAAAACAGTTTTCTTAAAAAAATGGAATCAAGCTAGAAAGATGACTGGAATTCGCTTCCAGCACATCTAGGGAAGCGAAGGTCCCTCCCACTTTGTTTTGATCAGTTTACAGTACAAATCAGTCATAATAGCCAAAATGCATGAAGAAAAAAACTCTTGCTTTTCTCCAAAATTTATTTCTTTTTGCCAAGGTGAGAACAGAAATCTTATTAGTTTAAGGCCTTCTATTAATATATTCTGGAATAAGTTGGCAGAATTGTGCAGGATTCTATAAACCTTTAAATTGCCATTACCTAATCAGAATCATTGTTCAGTGATCATTATCTTTTATTAAATGACCACTGAATCAGAATGTTCATACTGCTTTTCAATTAAAATGTAGAATAGCCAGAAATGACTCAAGAGCACACAGAGCAGCAGCAATATGACCCAGGGAAGCAGTCATTACCCAGAGGTAATTGACCACTTAAGAACTTAAGTTAACTTCTTGAAGCACCAGTCATTTCCCCTAATGTCATTTCTAAAGGCCTGTCCTACAGGAAAAGTGCTCTTACAAACAATGCACCCGGTAACAGGGTGGCCAAGATGCAACTGCTCATAATCTTTAAAATTCTAGCAAAGAATCCTGCCATTCTCCCCCCCCCCACACACACATACTTTTATTTGTTAGAAATGCATACAGCATCCTAGGGGGACAAAATGAAGGAAGATAGAACCACACAAAGGCGACAGGATGGGATTAGTCAAGGATTTTCTTTGCAATTAAAATGTCTTAATACACATGCTTAGGCTCACACAACTGTCTGAAAGATCAAAACAAATGATGACAAAGTGAAAAATTTACCCATCAGTTTTTCATACAAAACAGTAGCAAATATTTGGTGATTTCTTTGTCATTCACAAATTACCAAAATTCTTGAAATTTTTATCATTGGTATTGTTCTATGGAACGTACAAATTTTAAATATACTAAGACACACTGGACTAGCTACCAAAGAGTTAAGTTTTCTATGAGAAAGAGAAACACAGTTAAATACTACATCACAAATTACCATTTTTATGTCACCACCCCACCATGACTTTAGCACTAAGCCTGTTACTTCTTCACACTCTCATTAGGATATAATGCATATTCATGGTCCTGATTATATAGCCACTTTCTTGACTTGTTTTAATTGTGCATAAAGACACTGTGACAGGAGACCTGACCTTTTCAAGATCATTTTCTCTCCATTGCTTTTCGCAAAGCTATTAACTTGTCTCTTTCCCAAAGATTGCAATAATTTATTTCCCATTAATAAAAAATTCCTGGTGCCATGCAAATTAAAATTTATTCAGCAAATAGAATTCTTTGGATTATTTTCTAATGGCTTTAAATACTTGCAGCTTAGGAAGAAAAATAATATTAATGGGTACAGGCTGAGTGGATAATTGCATACATTGGAGAAAAATGAATATACAACTGATGCTGTAGCTTACCTTACATCAATTACCCAGAAGAGCTGCTTTACTTCTTTTCTCAAAAAATATATTAAATAATTTGTATCAGGGGGTATCATTATGGCCTTGAAATTATCCCTATTGTATGAAAAGCTCAGTAACTTACACGTATAAACAACACATGTTCGTATAAGAAAACCAGACCAAGTTAAAAAAAAATGTGTGTAGGTGTAAATGAGATTATTTAAGGGGGTCACTCAGCTAAAGTAGCAACTGCATTGAAATATAACATGAATAAGGGCATAAATAAAATGTAGGTAACTGGATTTCTTGTTAAGTGGAACCTGTCTTTCCTTTTCGAATCAAGAGTACCATGGAAGAGAACCAAATTTCTAGAGAATGTACCATTTGGATCTTTATGCTACATGTGTTGTTATTTTCAGTTTACAGCTTATGTTAACATGATAAAACTGAGGCATTAGCATGTTTACACAACTGTTTGAGACCTAAAGTGCCAGGGGTTGCTTATAATAATTACTCTCAACCTGCTTACTCCATATAAAAGTGCTATCAGTAACTAAAGGATGTCATTTCAACTTTGAGCTTTCATAAATGTAAATCTTTCTGCATCTGAGGGTATTAACTGCTGTGGACCAGGGAGAGTAGAAGGCCATAGAACACTTGGGGGCTTTGTTCATAGTCTAGGGCAGTGATGGCAAACATTTTAGAGATGAATACCCAAACTGCAACCCCAAATCCATGTATGTATTGCAAAGTATCAAAACTACAATTAAATTGGAACATTGAAGTCCTAATTTAGAAAAAAAATTTCATATATTGATACCTTTTGTCTTAAAAGAAAAAAAAAACCCATATATTCCATAGTTTGCCACCACTTGTCTAGGAAATCAGAAAAGAAGGGTAGGTGGGAAGTCAAGGCTATCTAACAAGCAGATAGCTTGTTCTCTTAAACAGAAGGATCTATTGTCTCATCCAATCTAATTTAAAGACTGCCAGATACCCTTTCATAGGTAGGGTAATTGTTACCAGTCTATTCTAGAGATAAGGAAACTCAAAACCCATTGCAATAGAACTACCTTAAAAGTTCTATTATTTATCTATTTATTGATTTAATTTTAATTAATTAATTAATTTAGTGGAATTGGGGATTGAACTCAGGCCCTTGTACTTGCCAGGCAAGCATTTATTCTACTGGGCCTTCTCCCTGGCCTCCAAAAGTTACAGGCTAATAAATTCAGGAGCCAAGATTTGAGCCAAAATTCCTTGGCCCTTCTTAAGGGGTAGGACAACTTGTTTTCAATCAACTGGCTTATCAGCCTCTACTAACTGTTCTTTCCAGGAACCACATTTCTATCCAGGAATTCATTGGAGAAAGCTTGAAGACTTTCTTTTGTTGTTAAGATCACTATGCAAATTGGGGTGGGTGGTGGGCCACCATTGTTATTTCATGGGTACAGGTCAAAAACTGTACACTAAACATTCTATAGCACGTGACAACTCTTCACAACTAAGTTAATTAGTCCAAAATGTCAGTAATGTCATTGTCGAAAAGTCCTTCCCTATACACATGAAAAAAAAAAAAAAAAAAAAAAAAAAAAAAAAAAAAAAAAAAAAAAAAAAAAAAAAAAAAACAAACAAGGTAGATATAATAGTTTTCTAAATAAAATACTTTCTGAGCACTTGGGGTTTTAGTTTGATGGGAGAGTTGATAATAGGTTTGGGAAGCAATGAAAACAAAGTAACAGAAAAACCAAAGGCAATACAATAGAGCCAGAAAATAAAAGCAAGAGCAATACTGAAGGTGAAACAAATTGTAGCTCTGAAATTAAAAAAATAAGAAAATGTTTTGATATGTTCTCAAGGAAACTTCTCACTCATACAATAGATGAGAAATACTCTGAAACTTATCAACATAAAGACCAAAAATAATGTTAATCATCAGGTCTAGGAAGTTACATTGGCCACAGTGAGAATGTGTGTACTGAAATTCTGAAAGGATGACAGGAAATAGTGTTAGATGAACTGGCCTGAGAAATACATACAAGGAGAAGGAAGTAATTCTTAAGTATTCTCTTTAATAGAAGATATACAATCAGTGTTGCGGTTGCTGCAGACTTGAGAAACAGAAAGAGATAAGGGCGAGCACTAACTGGAATATCAGGGAAGGGTGAAAAGTGAGCAAAAACTGAAGATTGCATTCAGTAGAGGAGCTGTTTTCTTCACCCTGAAATCTTCTAAGGGTATGCATTGAAATCAGTTTATCCAGAAGAATATATTTTACCCTGTTCAATCATTTAAGTAAAATGAGTTTTTACAGGAAATTCTGATGTTTCTTGAAACTTAAATCAATTTTAGGATTGCTAACCTTAGTAGAATATCATAATTAACAGGGCTTAATAAAAACATGAGACTGTGTGTGTGTGTGTGTGTGTGTGTGTGTGTGTGTGTGTTTGTGTGTGTGTGTGAACAAGACAGGCCTAGTTTTGTTAAGAGAAAAACCTTCTCAACAATGGACCATCTCAAACGCTTATTGCCTTTTCTTATTTTATTGAATCCTACAAGAAAAGGTAGGCAAAAGACCAGCAGCTGAAGAGTCAAAATTTGAGGTGAATCCCATCTCTCCCTCTTATTAGCTTATACATTGCAAACATCTTTAAACTTTTGCAAACATTGGTTTTGTATTCAGTAAACTAAGATAAAGGACACCTTTATCAAGGGGTGGTATTAAAAATATTGCACTACCAATACAGGAGGAGTTCTGAACAAACAGAAAGGATGCACGATCCAACCAGACCAACCTAAATAACCATCATGACCAGACCAACCACAGCCAGCCCTGCCCTGCTTGCTGGTTCTGCAGAGAATTACATGGTTTCATTAGCTTGTCCATGTAAGTGTTTGTTATGCACTCGCTGGGCTCAGGCTGCTGCAGCAGATACTGCAGTTACACAGGGTAAAGTACAATTCATGCCTTTAAATAACTCCAAGTCAAGAGAAAGAAAGTATAAGTTAATGACATGAATGCATATACGTGAGGAAGTTTTAGCACTGAAGCGTATCAACAATCTCTTGCTTTGAATTCCACTTACCTTCTACTGTCTAACTTGACCATTTCCTTGGAGATATAGTCTTGAAGGTATTTCAAGCAAAATTAAAATTTCCACTTTCTCTGTAAAATCAGTTTCTTGCATTTTGATGCAAGTAGTTTTGCTTGTTTTTTCCATGCATTCAATGTATAAAGTATACAGTTATTATTAGGTCTCCCCGCTCATTCAGGTCTCTTGCCTAATGCCTAGCCAGAAGAAATTTTCCTATTTATCTTCCAGGCCTTAAAGATTGAAACCATGCTGTCTTCTACCTACCTAGCTTTGTCCAATAGAGATGGACTAGTTTTCTCTTTTTAAAGCATCTTCCTCAGTGCTTTCAGAGTACTTGTTCTGAAGTACAGCACTACTGTTAACCATTTCTCATAAACTGGCTAAGTAAATTCCAACCTCATTACTTTGTGCTAAAGATGTCCACCTAAGGTGCCTGCATTTGTATTTCTAATTGTATTTGTGACCATCCCTCAAATCCTACACTTCCAGCAAAACCTATCTCACTTTTGTCATGTCTTCTATTCAGGAGACATGCACCTACTACTTGTCTCTCTGAGACCCAGCGTTATTCAACTGCCATGTCCAAATTTTTCCAATCCTTCAAGATTCATTATGCTACCTACTTATATTTTCTGTAGATAGTTGTTTTTTCAATTTCACTTCACATATTTTCGGACATAGTTATGAATAAATCTCTTTCTCCTCTCTCCTTTCTTGCCCCAGTCTCTACACTACCTATAAGCAACAACTAAGCACAGAGTAAGCATTCACACATGTTTTGAATTAATGGAAAAAAACGAGTTCCAGTATTTGCCACACCCTTTGTTGGGTCTTCAAATGTAATTGGTTGAATTTTCAAACATTTTCTGTGCTTGCCTTTCGGAGGCCAGCTGGGAATCTTCAAAGCTATATGTCTTCCTCATCTCACTGGTTGTAGCTCCCAAGAACAATCAGGGACTACACCCAAAAGCCAGGAGCACAAATCATATACCTGTAACCGAAAATTGTCATGAAGGAAATTTTGCCTGACCATAGCTCTTTTCTACTTACATAATTTCAGTATTACCATTTAAACAAAGCTATCTTTTTTTTTTTTTTTTGTAAAAAATACACATAGCATTAAAAACAAACCTTGGATTTAGCCCATTAGCTCAAAAACTCATTTTCTCTTGCACCTAGATGAAAGTAAATTAAAGAACAAAGATAAAACTGGAAGGATGCAGACCCTGCTGTTTCTCATTTGCTATGTTAATCAGTGCTGCAGGATGAAGTTTCTGCCTCCATTTGCCTGTGTTTTCATTTTCTGGGTTTTTTTTTTCTATTTCTTTCTCTTTCTTGTATTCATTTCTGGGGCTTTGATACTTTTCTAGGATAAAAATTAATCTTATCCAAGCATAAAACACTTGTGTTAATTGTAGCACAGCAAAAGAGTCACTGTAAGGACATACAGAGCAGCCTCTTTTATTTTTATTAACTTTTCCCTGAATTAAAAACAATGCATGCTAATTTTGAGCAAATTTGGCCATCTCCTTATAAGGAGCTATGCTGGCTTGTCCAGCTAAGGGCCAAATTAGCAGTTCTGACAATGAGAAGTTCCACCGTACTCTGATGATTGATTTCCAAATGAAGGTACTCTGATGATTGATTTCCAAATGAATCAGGCGTGAGTTAATGCTGTAGAGTTCAGAGGTAAAAGAACTCTGACCTGCATTATCCTGAAGGAGACACCTCTGCCCTCACAAATCTCTTTAATTTACCCACATTTTTAGCATGTTTCAAAATGATTGCTTTGTGAACTCCTTTTCCTGTTCTCTCTCCCATAGTTCTTCACTCATTGCTGAATTTTATATCCATGTTACACACAATTCTCTTATGATTGAGATTAATAAAAGACGTGCTGCAATGACTTTGCAGACCTATTTGGGGGACTTCTTCCAGCAAAGACGTGGCTACACTCATTCACTTTGGCTGAAGGTGATCCTAGCACTCACTATGTACAAGATTGCCTTGGGATATCCTCTTTTATGTATGTGGCCACTTAAAAGTATTGACTATTACCTAGTGGCAATAGAGATATGGATGCTGATATCATGACTTAATTATGGATTAATTAAAATTTTGTGCTGTGGATGCATATCTGCTTAAATAAATAGAAGTTAAGTACTCTTAAGTGAGATACTCAGCTTTGCCTATAAAAATAATACAAAGCCAGGATGTTTGTTTGTGAACAGAAAGGCAGTGTACTAAAAAGATTTAGCCATTGGTCAGCCTCATGTGCTGAAACCCCCGTGTAATTTGATGTACCCAGCTGAGCTGCTATTGTTTGATTCCATTTTTACCTCTGCTGAGAATTGCCTTAGCGCTTCCCCTTGTACCTGAGTAATGAGGTTGTTGCACCTGTGAAATACTCATCGCGCCACCTTCCACAGCCCCTGGGACACTCGGGGTAGCAGATGCTCGGCTCTTCCTCTTCTGTCGGGCTTCCCTCTTCCTCAGACCTTCTTCTGCTTCTGCTCGTCGATACAAACATGTTATTTAATCAAATGAAGACTAACTCAGCAAACAACATAAAATTCATCTGCACTTTCTTCAGACGAACACTGAATATAAATTTCCTCATCTCCAGGTTTCTATTTGAAATATGAAATGAGTATAAGAAGGTCAAACTCACGGGCACAAAGCCGCTCTACAAAAAAAGGAAGGCACAAAGCTCACAGACTCATGTGTAAATATCTCAAGAAATAATAATATCATTTTTTTCTATTTTTGATTTTTTCACCTTTTTTTTTTTTTTTTTTTTTTTTTGTAGAACTGGGCGGGGATTAAACTCAAGCCCTTGTGCTTGCCAGAGAAGAGCTTATTCTACTGAGCCATTTCCCATCTCTACTTTTAATACTTATCTGAGAAAAGAATAGTTTCCTTTACTATCAGTGATATGAAAATTTCCTTTTAGTTTGATCCCTCGGTCCCGCATGCTGCACTGACCCCACCACCCGGGCGTACTCCAACGGGTCTGGGTGTGGTGGCGCATGCCTGAATCCCATCGCTGGGGAGGCTGAAAACAGGAGAATCACTACGAGTCCGAGCTGCATAGTGAGACTCCGTACCAAATACATAAAAGAAAAAAAGAAATTTCCTTTTAGGTGAGTGAAAACGCTCAATATACAAGAGACATGCATATGCTTTAGAACTTTAGCGTAAGGAAAACATCAATGTAAAATGGATTTTTACATCCTCACACATAAACAATAAAATATTTCACATTCGCAATAGTTTCAGAACTTTAAAATAATTACGGTCCATGCAATGACTTGAGTATGCTGAGTATTAACCCATTTTGGTTCACTGAAGATCAACTTGTAATAATAAATATATCAACAGTTTTTGTGGTAGTCTGCATGCTAAATACTGAGATGAGCTTTCATCTTCATTATGACTTTCTAGTTGGAGCAACTTTATTTCTTATGCTGCCTCAGAACAGTGGTTCTGGGTACAAGTCACTTTCCACCTGTTACACTCAACAGGAATTTGGAAAGTAGATTTGGGGGAAAGCCACTCTCCCATATCTAGGCCAGGGGTTGGTTATTCAATGTGTACATCATCTGAGAACTTGCTAGAAGTGAAAGCCCAACATGCTGGAACAGAAATAGTCTACTAGTTGCTGGGGGGGCCCAGCCTTCAATGTTTGAGCAGCATTCAGTGAGGTCCTGGCACACACACAGATTGAACATCACTGCTTGGTACCTGTGGCTGAACAAGAGGCAGCACATGAAACCCCTCATGAAGTATTACCCCCCACAACTTCCATGGGAGTGAGAAGTGCAGTAGCAGACTTCAAAAGGCTGGTACCCATTCCCACTGTGCCCTGACAGAGAAAGCGCTGACCCACCCTGCCCCCATCAGCCCTTTTTCTGATGTGCATCTTGTGTCCCTCCCATCGGGACTAGTCTCCTCCGAACAAGAATACCTCCTTTTTTCTCTCCAGTAGTCCTTTGGGGACCCTGGGTACCTTCTCAGAGGTGCACCTTCCTCTTCCATGTCCACTTCTTGGCCAGCCCAGCTGTTTTTGTAAGATACTCGGTTGGTGCACAGTAATTTTTTCCTTGTAATTTAACATAAGCTCACATTGTTGGTTCTTCAGATCATGTTAGTGGCTTTAATATGAATAATGTGCAGACTATGCAAACCAGATAAAAAGGGCAATTATATTTCTCTTTCTAGATTAACATCTGGTATTCCTCAAGTTCTATAAACACCCTCTATGGTAGAAGAGGCCTTAGAGTCACTTGTATCGTTCTGGGAGGGAGTTGAGCAGTATGAGCATAGAACTTGCCTCCATAATTTATCGTGTAATCTCATGAGCTGCTAACTACATTAAATATCCATTTTAAAATGGGATTCATATAGTGTACATTCATTGTGGCAGGTTCAAAGTATGGCCTTCAAATTCTTTGAGCCACTTCTCTCTAAAGAATGGAATCCATGTACTTCACTTTGAAGCCTGGGCTCCATGACTGTGTGACAAATAGAACGGAGAAGTTGCGCATCTCAGGTGTTAAGAAATTGGCAGCTTCTACTTCCTGTCTCTTGTGACACCAGCCCTTGTAACCCAGATGCTCATCTGCAAGGAAGCCAGACAATAACTAGCATTGCCTCATCAAACTCAAATCTGACCCTCTAGTCCCAGCTCATGACTCATAGAATAAAACTTCCTGATGGAGCTCTGCTTAAAAAAAATTGCTTAGGGCCAGCAAGACAGCTAGCTCAGTGGTCTAAGGCACCTGCTTAGGCAAGCTCAGGCAGATGTAGGGGTAGATTCCCAGCACTGCATGCTGCATCAGCCCCACCCTCAGGGTGGCTGAGCTGCCTCCCAGCCCCCAGAAAATTGCAGGCTTAAAAAGTACACTATTGCCTGATTTCACAATCATATCCTTAATGTGTGATTACGTTCCTAGTCCTTCCTCTAAATACTAAGCAATAATCAGTCATACAGAACCCAGTGAAACAGAGATTTGAGGTGCCAAGGAGATGGCTCAGTAGAGTAAGCACTTGCCTGGCAAGTACAAGGGTCTGAGTTTAATCTCTGTTTCTGAAAAACAACAACAACAAAAATAACCAGAGATTTGGTCATTCTTATCCAAACTGTAGACTTCCTTTGTGTGACCAGTTAAATTAAATTATGACTATAATTAAATTAGTTATAAAGAATTTCTGTTTTAAACATTTCACACACACCTATTTGAGATAGCACTTCATTTTTTTAAAATGTAGAATAATGTGTACAGTCAGAATGAGTCAGCAAATATTCAGTTCAATATTTGACTTGAATTTTCAATTTTGATTATAAATTCATTATGAATGAATTTCCAGGATAATTTTTAAATTTTTGACTATGCAGGAATAACGAAAATGGGTTATATTTTATTAAAAACTAATTTTTCTGTATCCTAATGCCCTTCTCCTTAGAAACTTTTTTTTTTTGGTGGAACTGGGGATTGAACTCAGGTCCTTTCACTTGCCAGGGAAGTGCTTATTCCACTGAGCAATCTCCCCAGCCCTCCTTGGGAACTTTTAATGTAATTCCTATCTATATTCAGTGAAGTCAAGGATTTTATACAATAAGTTTGAATTTCACATTCTGAAATTTAAAGTAGGGAGCCATAGAATTTAGAAAAATCTTTGAGAAGATCTTTTGAAATATTCATTTTTAGAAATAAAGAAAGTAAAATCAGGGAAGTGAAGTGACTATTTGTAGGCCAGGGCTAATTTATGCAGATCAGGCTCCAGCACTTACATTTCTCACTTCTTCCTTCACTCTGCACACGCCCTGCCCTCTGGTCTATTGACAGCTCACACAGTGGCTGTCACAGTGCCTCTAATATTTATTGAACAATGAATGGTGTCAGCACGGACTATCTTCGTTTCTAAGGTAAGCCTCCTGTCTATGGCCATACTGCCCTGAACAAGTCTGATCTTGTCTAAGATAAGTCTCCTGAAGGCAGGGATTATTCACTATTTACTTTATATTTTCTGCAATGCCTGAAACATATTTTAAGCACAAATCAAACACCCCAACAGACTGGGTGAATTTGGCTTGGCTTGGTTTGGAAAGGAGGACAACACCCAACACCAGGTACACAGTCATAAGCAGTGTCCTCAAGTCCTTCTGTCAAGGAATTTGCATTATAATGTTTGCTCTCTTCACAAACACTTCCTGTTGTCACTGAACAGTAACAAACTAAGGCTTTCTTTTTGGTCTCCATCCAAAGTCCTTTCACATTCATGCTTTTATTTGATTCTGTTATAAACACATGAAGGTTTATCTATGTTTCAGAGAGGTTAATGGATTTCTTTACAGCTGTACAAGGAATACTTGTAAAGCTGGGTATTTGAGGCTAGGCTTCCTGTTCCAGAACTCATACTATTTCTATCTCTTGTCTGAACCAAAGGGCACCTCAAGATCATCCAGTAGGACAATGCATGAAGAAACAGAAAGTCATTTTGAAACATAAAAATTTAACCAAACATATTCTGTAACCTTAAATGACCTTTGATATTCCTAATTGATTCACAGAAAAATCCCATTTAAGACAGTTTGAAAAGAAACAAAAAAGTTGTAGAAAAGATACTTTCCCATCTTTTATGCAATGAACATGACACTTTGTTCTTAAACGCTTTGGTGCATATGGGAAATCTTAAGACCCTTAAGTGCCCTGACATTTCAAACTATGTCATCACTGAGCATAGATATTCAGTTCAATTTGAAACATGAGATAATATTTTACCTAGTCAGGTATTGTTTTAACAAAATAAAATGGGAGAATACTGGCTCACAGTTTGTGTTACAGGAATATTGCTTTCATTTCTGCCAGGCAATAATAGGTGCACATCTCTGTTTCATCTACTACCCCATATCACTTTATTTACAGTATACAATATAACCCAAGGAGACATCTCTTTTGTTCCCAGTGTGACTCTGTATCTCTCTCTTTTTCTGACTCTCTTAAAAAGAGCACATATCTGTTGTCCAGTCTGATATTCCAGTAGAGAAGGGCTGTCATTAAAATCTTGCATACTATCAAGTGGGAAAGCAGACCTCTATTGCAATTACTTTCCTATTAGCTGCTGCCCATTGCCCCTGACAGGTATAAATTAGATCTCGCTAGGTTGCCTACAGATTAATGAGTTCCAAAATTGGCATTCAATTGTTTGGGAGTGAAAGGCAGAAAAGGGAGGTAGATGCAAAATCTTTATCCACCTGTGATTAGAGGATATTTTCCTTCATTTCATAGTTTTCTTCTCTTCTCCATATCGCTTGGGTGATAACTGACACTTCTATCTGAGGATTCCTTTCTGCACAGCAGAAACTTGCAGCTGAGGCGAGGCCAGAATTAATAATTTGCGTGAGCAAACACACAGCTGCTGTTTGTGGAGAGAGATTCTATTAACGAACAGTGAATTCTCATAATTAGCCGAGCGGTTTCTGCAGCTGCCCGCCTGACCCCCAGACTACACAAATTGTGGGTGGTGTTCAGCCTCGAAATCCATCTTACCTAATTACTATAAGCATGTTCCTCTAGTCCTAATGACGGCAAAAAATTAGACATTTCTTACACATTCAAATGCTCTTCTTATTAGATTTTCCTTTGTACCTAAATTTATATTTGTCTATTAGCATTTCAAGAGTGTACAGGTGTAGCAACAAATCAGGCACAGAGAAGTATAATTCATGTTCCTGCAAGCATGCACAGACAAATGTCTGCTCTGCATTCAGGAGCAAGATCCACACTCTCTGCGAGCTTCATTTCCCAGATAGCATTTGGAGAATACACCGTGGGCCAGAAGTCAACCAAGTCCTGCTTCCCTTGTATCTTTAAGTCCTTTGTGACTCAGCTGCCACCTTTTGTCTCCCTGTAGTCAACTATCCCAAACCCTATTCAATTAACAGAGAAGAAATTGTGTATGCCACAGTAAGCTCTAACCTCATAGGAGCCAGTTTCCATTTGTCATTCTGTCACCCTGAAACCAAACCAACTGTTTGACATTGATTTGCTTGTCGAGGGTGTGACCGTGCATTCCACTGTCAATATTGCCCACCCACATGGCACCAGTTTACAAGACATGCCCAGTATTAGCTTGTCTTTGCAGGAGCAAGCTTTGAGCAATCTCCATGCTGCCAGGGCCACGGCTGGCCTTTAGTCCTTGATAACTAGGCCCTAGATTGATGTTTGCTGCTGTAACAGGAGTACGTACCTGAATCTCGGATTCACTTCAGCGGCAGTAGTTCTCATGAACTTGACAAGTGCCAAAGTGCTTATTTTGAAGTCAGGGTACTGTTCACAGGCAATATAGCCTATAAATTGAGCACATACTCCAGTCTGCCCTTAGGGGACATAGCCTGTGTGTGTCTCCTCATGAACATTACCACTCAGGCCTGAGCTGTAGCTCACAGGAGTACTGAGTACCATGGAATATATATCTCCTCTTTAGCAGTGTATCAAATCATGTGCTGTTGGTTTAGTTGTCCTTTCTGTCATTAATTTTCTGCTGGTTGTCTGTGTGAAGTACCTATTGTCTGCCAAATTCTGTCTTTGATTCTAGCACCACAACAGTAAATAGAATCAGTGTGCCCCTCACTCCACCTGAGAAAGAGATACAGACAATAAACAAGTAAATTATACACACACATGTATACTTTTTATTTAAATTTTTTATTTTGTATCTATTTTAAAGAGAATAGAAAAATAATAGATAAGACAGTCAAAATGATACCACCAACTTCTAACGAATGCCCCAAGATGATAGGTATTCAACAGTGGTTGTCATCAGATATAATTTTTAGTTGCAAGAGATAGCATAGTGTTATTTAGAATATAGTCATTGGAATCAGACTTAGTGGGCCCAAATTCTGGGTTTGAAGCTTGTGGACAAATTCTTAAAACTTTTCATGTCTCAATTTTTTCGTTTTCTAAAAATGTATTTTGTACAGTGTTTCACTATATAGATCAGACTTGTACTGATTCCCTTGTTTTCAGCCTTCCAAGTGCTGGGATTACAGGCCGGTGCCAACACACTGAGTCTCAATCATTGTCTCAGGGTGCCCTGGGGACGGGGTCTGCAAGACACACTGGAGATTGAACCTGTCCCCTGCACTCTGCCTAAGCAGGTGCTTTAGTCCACTGAGCTATCTGGCCAGCCCAATTCTTCATTTTAGTCATGGCAATGATAAATGCATGTAAGCCAGGCATGATGGGGCACTCCTATAATCCTGCCACATGGGGAGCTGAGGGAAGAGACTCACCATGAGTTCAAAGTCAACCTGGGCTACATAATGAGTTTAAGGCTAGGCTGAACTACATAACCAGACCTTGTCTACAAATACAAAATAAAACAAACAAAAAACCAAAAAATCACATTAAATCCAACATCCCCCTCTAAATAAGCATGTGCATTTATCTGCTTGTGCATTTATCTGATCATAATAACAATGAAAACACTTATCCTCTCAAAAACTGGGAACACAGTTTCCCATGTAAGAGGAACACAATCCATATTAGCTACTATTACAATCATCTTGAAACAAACAAGAAACTCACAAAACACAAACAGCACAGCCAAGTTTATGAGAAATAATGGAGGAAGCTGCCTTACACTGGCGTCCACTGTACCTTTCCCTGCAGCTGACACTAATGTAAGCCTTGAAGATTGGTTCCTGGAGGTGGCTCAGCTGACCAGGAGAAGAGCAGCACCATTTCCCAGCAGTGGGAACAGCTTACACCCAGGCTCTGAGATAAGACAAGCTTATCCAGGAACTCCAGGAACTTAATCAAGAGCTTTGTGCTCAGAGATCCAACACAGTGCGGGTTAGAATATCAAAAGATTAAACAGTCCAAAGGGTAAGCACAAGGAACACTTCTAAGAAAACAAGTCACAATTTTCTGGTTATTATCAATGATATTAGAGGGCCGGGGAGATGGCTCAGTGGAATAAGCACTTCCCTAGCAAGTGCAAAGGCCTGAGTTCAATCCCCAGTTCTGCCAAAAAGAAAAAAAAAAGATTAGATTCTTTGGATCAAAGATTAGAGACAATAGAATTCTGCAAACTGGTGCTTTACAAAATCGATGAAGCTGGCAGTTAAGTTTTCCTCTCTGGCCTGCTTCATCAAGCTCCAAGCCTCTTTAACATGACAGTGGCTCATTTAAAAAATCATTTATTTATTTATTTTTTTTGCAGAACTGGGGATTGAACTCAGGTCCTTGCACTTGCCAGGGAAGCGCTTATTCCACTGAACCATCTCCCTGGCCCCTAAAAAATTATATAATGATGTTGAGTTGAAAATTTCATCAGAACTTTAGAAAGAGGGAACAGAAGGCATTACGCTTATCTGCCATGAACTCTGGGGTATAGATGATAAAACAGTCCTTACCCCATCCACACCCCAAATTAAAGTTAACACAGTTGAGCTTGAAATTGTATAATGACCTCAGGTGGCGTAGGTCTAAGTGGATGTAAAAATGACTACCTCTGCCTGGTAAGTGCAAGTTCTTGAGTCTGATCCCCAGTACACTCCCTCCTACCCCCAAATAGCTACTGACACATTTCAGCTATGGGAAGGGAAATTTACATTTCACATGGAAGAACCAAAGGAAGGAATATTGGCTATCGACTACTCAGGCTAGAGACAATGTGGCACTGACAAATGCTGAGACACAGCTAGTTCATGAGGCAAAGGTACTAGAGCTATTTGATGCATCTTTCTCCTAACCTTAGTGGTTTGGGATGCCAGATGTGGTTATTTCCTATGATTTCTTGGGCAAAATGCAATATATTTTAAAATAGGCTAGAGTCACTCGGCCGGGGTAATTAATTAAGCATTAAATATGTAGGCAATCATGTAGTTTTAAATAAATGAACATTCCAAAATCATCAATTCATTTTTGGTTTGAAGCCAGGATTAGCTCTTTAAAACAGAATCTAATTAACTTTTCAGTAAATAGTGTTAAGATAAGGGAAATTCGTCCCAAGACCCCTATTGTATGTAATCTGGGATCTAAGTTGGGATCATGTTCTGTCCCCTGTCTACCCAAAAGGTCTATACATGAATAAGGGTAAATGTCAACAATTAGAGATATGATCATATCCCAAGATATATAATGAACATGGAATGCAAAAGGGTTTTACATTGTTTTTATTGCAAAATATTACACCTGGAATTCATGGCTAGCCCTTGGAGTTCTCATCCCAGGGATGGGTTATACGAAGTGTGGTTCCTGCACTTGTGGTGACCCCACTTGAAGTGGATGTGGCTAAAGATGAAAAGCTGGCTCACTGCCCACTGAGCCATAGTCTCAGGGACAGGTGACAGAAATTCCTAGCTCCAGGCATTCCAAGGGAGTGCAGTCTCCCTAAAGTTTGAGAAGGCTGCTTAAGCCAACAAGATGCTGTTTATAAGATTTCTTCCAGGCTATAGAGGAAATTCAATCTCACATTCAAATGGTATTTTATATTTTATAAAGACTTTTAACATTTTTATTTTACAGAAGAGATTTCAGTATATAACTTTCCAAATTCAAATTTACCTATACTCATCTTGTGTGAGTGATGGAAATTTTAGATAAAAATTATCAAGCTGCTCAGAAATGATGATTCTGATTTTACAATCTGAGGCACAATGTAAGGCTCTGATTGATCTCAGGCTCCATGCCAACCCCTAATACAATATCTTGTACCTAGTGGTCCTTTGCAAGCCCAGTTAGAATGAAATGAATGTTCAAATCTGTGATTCCTTAACATCAAAATTACAAACTAGATATTTTATTACTTCATTTATTTTGTAACTTAGGTGCCTTTCCCAAAACTGAAGATGAAATGTTTTCCCACAGACTAAATATGTTCTTGGTCAACCTATCCATCCAATCCTGAGTCTAAATTCTAATTAAATATGAAGATAAATGGAACATATACTGACAGCAAAAAACAAAATAATTTCACAAATTGTTGGGTTGAACATATACAAATAAATCTAATATAAAGTTAATGAACTTTAAACATATTTGGTAGTTGATTCCTTTATAATAAGTGCCAGCTTGATTTGATTAGGTGCAGAGAAATATTGTTAAGGATTGTTAATACTTTCCTCATTATATAACTGTTATTATGAACTGTTGGAAGATAGTTCAGGATCCCTATATCTAAAACTGAACAGAGAGTGAACTTCTCAAGGTTGCTTCTATAAAGTATTTCTCTCATACTAAGGGAAAAAAGAGGAAAATCTGCTGAAAACTAATAGAATTCTTCCTAGAATATGTGTGTATGCATTTCAGGTGGCTCACAAGGATTCCCTTAGAGTCTTTTAGAGAGTCTAGGTGAAGATATTTGTATCTAAATGTAACTATACTTCTTGAATATAATTGATTGATTGATTCATCCATTCAATCCATGAGAACAGTATTTAGTAAAACATTCTTAGTACAGGAATGAATAATTGCTAAGATATGGTATGGTCCCTTGCTCCAAGAGTTTATAGTTTATTTGTAAAGAAAGATGATAACATTTTAGAAAAGCAAAAAGTCCAGAGAGAGAAGTAGGATCTGATGAACTGGGGCAGCTCCTACAGAGGGGAATGTATAAGGAAGGGCTGTTTGGATGGATGAGTAGAAGTTGGCCATGCAGTGGGTGAAGTTATGGAGAAACAAAGTAAAAGGAATTCTAAGGAGAAAAAGGCATTACATCTGAAACCATGGCCAAGGTTAAAATGGGCAAGACAAAGGCTGTGGCAGGACGTGGCTCAAATGGCAGAGACCAGGTTGGAGAAATTAGTGGAAGACAAATCATTCAAAATCTATTTTCCATATTAAGAATCCTGAGCTACACGTGGAAGCCTGTGTACATGGAGATTTTAGGTAGGAAGCAAAAAATATAAAGTAAGATTTTAAAACACTATGTAGAATATTTGTGAAATATAGTGTAGTTGGAAACAAGCAAGACTGGGAATTATTTGACTTTTCCTGAAGTAATTTAGCTTATTATTTCTGTAAATTTATTATTCTATTTTAGCATTCTCTCATATTTATATGACTTTAATAATCAGACATATACCCTAACCTGGTAATTGGGAAAAAGATTGCATAGTTTTTAACACACAATTGTTCCCTACACTCCAGGAGATTTAAAAAAAGTTTTCTCGTATATTTTTATTAAATCACTATGGAAAATACTGTTTTGAAATTTTAGAATCAGAGTCTTTGATTAGGGAATGATAGAATCAAAATGATGTTGAAAGTGACTTGGAAAATATCTTTTGTATGCTATTTAAAAAATTTCTTAAATATCTTCAGTGGAGATTATGTAAAGGATAACAGAATTTGCTTTACAAACTTGATATTTTGAACCCCCCAAATTAGTTTTTTTAAATGCCTAATTGACCTAGAGAATGATACGATAGTTTAAAGTGTTATTTTCAAGTTTAGATTTATGCAAAGGCACCAAGACCTACATGAACAATTATTTCAGATAGAATGAAAGTAGAAAGGTAGTAAATGTACAATATTTGATGAAAATAAATGTACAATTTTTGATGAAAATTGCACAGCAAATTATTTTGTAGATTCACTCATAATCTGACTGCAGGTCTCTAATTTTTCTCTTTTCAAAGATTATAAACAGGAAGCTTGACTTTAAAGTTGCACTTATTTGGTGTCACTTCTCAGATGGCCAGGACGGGCCTTGCTGTGTGCATTGAGCAGCTGTTGGCGTCCTGGGAGCCCCTTCCGCTCTCCCATCATCGGGTGCTGATGGCTTTCTGACTGGGCCTGATGGGACAAGGGGCCTGGAAGATTATCAGGCCTAGTTGTTTAGGATGAATTTCTAAGAAAGCACAAATACATGGGCATCAGCCTTAGAAATTCTGATACATTTTGTCTAGGGAAGGACTTGGCCACTGCAAGTTTTTAAAAATGTCACTGGCTGATTCTGATGAACAATGGAATAAAGAGCTATTGTGCTAGAAGGTGTTCATCCTGCATCTCAAAAGGAAGGATTTATGTTCATACTGCTGCCAGTTGGACTGTGATATAGTTGAGAGTTTTGTACCATCTTCAGTTTTGAGAAGAGTAGCAAACATGCTTCAGAGTTATGCAAACCTTTTTCACTTGAAACTTTTAATACTTTTAGTTCCCAAATACAAATTAGGCGAAGACAGCCTGCCTAGAAGAACTTTGTTCTTAATTCAAAAGAAGAGTATTATTATATTGTTAGTGTCATTTTTTTTTTTTTTTTTTCCTGTCAGAACCTGGGATTGAACTCAGGCCCTTGCGCTTGCCAGGGAAGTGCTTTTTCCACTGAGCCATCTCCCTAGCCTCATTTTGTTAAAAATCACTAAGGTGAGCGTTTTTCTCCAACATTAAAATACTAGGGCATACGTGTGTCCTTGTGTGTTTGTGTATTATATATGTGTCTTATATGACGGTGCTCATTTTCCTGGTACTGTTTCTGTAAGAGAACTGAATAGCAGGGCCTGGCGCAAGTCCAGTTCGTTCTGGTTTTAGGCCTAAAGCATCCAGTTTTTTATATATTTCATTCAAGATAAAACAATTGCAAAATAAGTCAATACAAAATGAATAATTAGCGCACCTTGGCTTGTGTGCTTTTGAAAGAAAGTACTGGGAAGCAGCTACTTTTCTTTGTTTGGTTTTTCCTCATATGAGAAAGAAGTTTCAATCATCATGAAACTTCACCATACCAGGAATGGGTGACATTTACTTCTGGACTGGAAGGAGCAGTGTCTCTAGGTTTATCAGCCAACAACTCATCTGCAAGTCGGGCAAGAAAACATTTCTGTGGCCTTTTCAAGTGTTAACCAAGGCACCAGAATGTCCCAGTGTCTCATTCTGGGGATGGAGTTCTACATGTTTCAGGAGCCCTTCAGGGGCTCCTATGTAAGGAAATACTTTGTATAGTACAAACATCTGTAATGCAGAAATCTACCTGTTAAGAGTAATTTGTTGGGCTAGATGCAGATGTTTGCTTTGCAGATGTGTACACTGGGCAGACATTTGTGCATGAAAATCAGTTCACTGTGCTGTTTCATAGCAAAATATAAAACACATTTACTCTGATGAGGAGCTGGATGCTAGTTTTTACATGCGTACTGCTTTAGTCTTCAGGGCAGTTCCAGGCTTCGCAAGATATGTGAAATCTTTTTTGCTTCCCTCTCTATTCATGAGGAATAACTCACTGGGGCCTCTTCTTTCAGTGGAGGTATTAAAACCAGTGGTGTTTGATGGTGGGACACATCGCCTTGAGCTAGAGTGTTTCAATCAGGTAAGCAGGCCAACACATTATTCATTTCCTTTCAGCACTCTTCCAAGGAAAGTTGAGCAAGCAGAGCCAGAGATATCCTCTACATACATCCAAATCTAAAATTTTTGGATTTTTTTTGTTTCTCTAAGCCACATAATAAGACTTATAAATTTCTTTATACTTATAAATATGTAAACTTATTGGAGGCTATTAGATAAGCAATAGTATTTTTATGATTAGCAGGCTACAGCCTTTGTCTTTCTTTTCCTCTTCATTATGAATGTGTTTCCCCACAAAGAAAAGCTTTGTTGATTTTATCTCCTGATTAAGTTAAATCAAATCTAAAATATTTTTAGATTTCATAAATGTACCCACAGCATGATTCAGGTTGGGTTTGAAAGGAAAGTCATGTAAATAGAAATCAATCTGAGCTCTCTGAGCTATTATATATGTCAGAATTTCCCCTGGGCGAGGGAAATGGGTTTGAATGAGTTAGCACCCACTCAAATCCTTGGTCTATGGAGCATGAATCTTTAAGATCCATGTTTGTTTACACATGAAAAAACAAAATACTCTTTTAGAGGGAAAAATCACAACCATCAAAAAGCTTTTGGACATCAAATAGATCTTAAAAATCAACAATTTGATGAGTTAACTCAAAATGAATCAGAAACATATGGATTAAATTTCTCTTACCAAACACATGGGTTTTAAAGAGAAAGAACTTAGAAAATGTGTTTTGAGTTTCCTTAAACCCAACATGTTTGAAAAATAATTTGAAGCAGTCAGTGGAACCAAAGTGTGCTTGACTTCTTCCGATCTAGTAGTCCCAGTGTGTGACTGAGTGGACAGTAATAACATTTCATTTCTTAAGTGAACAAATACAAAGAGATTGAACCAGATTTTTCCACACACATAAACAATGGGGTTGAAAAGTGTCCAGCTGAGAATTGTCCTATAATGAGCAGACCTTGTTTAAAAGGTCCATAGGCTATATGTCATAGTTTTTCTTGTGAATACATTTTTGTGGTAACAGTAATTAGCATAAAAGGAGGAGTAAAACTTTGGTAATGGTGCATACACTTCTTACTGTTCCATGGAGTGATAAACAAATTATTTTTAAAAGCATCTTGTGCTCAAATTGTTCGTATAAGTACTCCAAGTTATAAACATATCTTGGCATGCTAGGAAATGCTAGGCATTTCACTAAACATGAAACTTTTAGATTATAATCACATTTTAATGTTATTATGAGAATTACTTGGTTTCCCAACAAGTACTAACCACTCAAGATTATTTAAATTATATTCAGTACCTGCTTAGAGCTGCTATTTGTGACAGGATTGGGCCAAAGAGAGATTGACTTTTGTCTTACAACACTACTGGGATCATTGACCTACTGACTCTCATAGTTTACCTTTATACTGGTTCTAGCTGCTGTTCCTCAGTTTATAAGAGTCAAAAGGAAATCTTGTATTCAGATTATGTGTCATTACCCCAAAGGCTGTCATGTTTCTTTTCACTAACTGTAGCAGAATCTATGTACCAGCATGGACCGTGAAGACACGAAGCAGGACAGATGGGCTGTAGCATAATGCAGAAGCTCCTCAAACACAAATGTTGGTTCTGTCACTTACTAGTTGTGTGACTTGCTCTGGTATCTTTAACCTTTCAAGTTTTTTTTAATCTGTAAAATGGGGAAAACTATAACATTTATTGCATGGCAGTTGCATCAAATGTGGTAATGTATAAAAAGTGCTTAAAATAGTGCTTGGTCATAGCTATGAAGCTAGCTGTTAATACCACCAATAATGAACAGAGCCTGGGCAGTTAGGATTAAATGAGTTAATACATTTTTAAAAATCAGGTTTCAATTGAAATTACTGTACAACAATAAGAATACACATTTCCCTATAATTATCCAGAAGCAAAGTCTGAAGCTTGAAGAACAAAGGAGAGTGGGTATCAGAAAAAATAGCAGAGATTTCTGGTGTTATTGAACCAGTTCACGTGTCTCTTCTAGACCACTTCATACAAAACACTTATCTGTAGAAAGGGTAATAGAATTCTGGTGTAAATTTTAATAATTGCAGCAGTGATTACCTTTAGATCCTGTGAGTTCATTATTGGCTGAACAATTCCAGAGACTCTTGTTAAATGGCCCATGGAATGAATCAGGCATGGAATTAACCTAGCTTTGGTTCCCTAAAGCTTATGTCCCATGAAGGAGTACCCATATTGCTTTGTGCCTATACCTTGAATTTTTTTTTTTAAGAAAATTATTTAAAGGAGTTAAAACTAGAATTCTAGGTGAACTGACCCTTAAGTAATTAAAAATGAAAAAGGAAAAATTACAGGGGCAGAAATTATTTTAAATGACTACCACCTTTCTCTTGCAGCTACTTTAACTGCAAGTTATTATTGGCTATGCCCTGTGGTTTGGATGCCAATTGAAAGGCAGCTGCCCTGTCCCAGCCTGGGAATTCTCTGCAGGGGATTCTTCAGGAAAAGAGGTATTTTGTGCAATGGGAGGATAAGTACTGGGTTAATAACCACTAAATATATCTTTTTCCAAAGCTCCAGTGAAATTCAAATAGTGTTTTAATTGCTTAAAGTGTTGCTGTCTAAATGGGGACACTGCAATGGATTTCCTGAATCTGGGAGAATATTCTTCTGCCATATAAATTTTTCACCATGGAAAAAGTGGGCATTACTACTTTAGGCGTGTTGTCGTGGAAACCTCTTTGTGTAAGTTCTCTTTTAGAGACTTTCCACTTATATGTCTGGAATATTCTTTTTTCTTGATCCTTCTTTGGGCTCTTCAAGAAATTGTAGATTCATTGAATTTGAAGGGTTGCAAGTCATCCCACCCGTAGCCTTATTCCATATGTGAAGCTTTTACCAAATCAAATCATTTTGTAATCTGCACTTCCAGTGTTAGAGGTATCATTATATCCTGTGGCAGCCCATCGGTAATTGTTATTAAGCTTTTCTTCATATTTTGGTGAAATCAATTCTTTTATAATTTGTACCCAACAAGTAGCCTCATGGGATTAGTTGGGACCACACAGTTCAGATCTAATCCCCTTTCCAACACCAATACTCATTCCTAATCCAGTTTAATTCACTTACTGAGCACTTACTCTGTGTTGACTGCCATTGATCATTTGAGATCATTTCAGCCCTCTAGACATCTGGCTTCATCTTGAGAAGCCTCAGTCCAGCTCTGTCCTTTCCAAAGGGTAGTAGACTACATGGATGAACAAGAATTGCAAATAGAGTGTGACCAATGTGTTTCATAGGCTGGATTATCATCTACTGTAACTTCTATGTGGCCCAATGAAAAATAAGATTACATTAGCTTTTATTGGCAGCCTTTGTAGACTTGATTCATAATAAATTGGAAACCAATTAAAATCTGTTTATTTTGCTCATAGTAGAACTAAGTCTAGTTTCATCTTTCGGGCATTATTGTAATTGTTTATTCAACAGTCCATTGACTCTCAATTCTGTGGTCCAACTGTGGTCTCAAAATACACACATACTTGATAGCTAGAGGTGAAAAATTATTTGTGTTACCTATGTCTGTCCTAGAAAGACTGATGCAGTTACAGGAGAAGTTGTACATGTACCAAGAGGTTTCTCTTAATTTCCTCCATTTCTTGCTAGATTACAGAGTCTTTCTGCTTATTTAAATTTTATTACATCAAAGCACAGAACTGTTGCCATCTCTCTGCCTCTCATATGTTCATTTTACCATTAACCTTTCTTACAGACTAAAGAACATGTGCAGGCCAGAGCAAACTAACTGATACTCAAACTTTGCTGAGAAATGTATTTTGCCCTTTACCTTCTTTGTATTTTCCAAACACTATCTTCCTATATAATTTCCTCCAAAGAATTAAATGTAGGATTCTACACTTATTGCCATTTTCATCTTACTAGATTTAGGCCATTGTTCCATTTATCAGTTTTGGGGGGATATTTATACTATAAAGTAATATATGCACAATATTTCTCAGGGCTTTGTCTTTCACCAATAAATCTACATTTTATCAATTGACAACCATGGTTATGTATGTCTAGCATTGAGCAACACTGAGGGATTCATTTTTATTTCAGTTACTGGGTTGTTACCCATTCAGTGATTTCAAAAAGAACAACAAATTTCTTAAGAAAATTAGTTCAGTTCTTCCAATTCACAATTCAAAGTAAAATTACTGGAGATTTGATACCTGACTTTATCAGTATTTCATATAAGTCGTGTAAGAACTTTCACAACAAGTTAAGTTGATATAAAGCTTATAGAGCATGGATAGTCTACTACCAGAAAACCAAAAACATCTCTCTACTTCACATGGAAGATTTGGCAAAGGTATCTTTTATCTTATTTGTCATATTTTTTTTCTCATTTGCTTCAAGTAGGTAAAAATGGGACAACAAATGAGCTCACAGTTTAAAGGACTTCATACATAGTCTCATATTATATTGATTTTTATGGAGGATAAGTAAATACCATGCCATCAACATTTCTTCTTTGAGAATCAGGAACAAATAAGTAGAGGGGGAATTAAAACACTGCAGAGAATTGACTGAAACTCCCCCCATATGTGGTAGAAGAGCTGTTGAACCCAGAAAGACTCATGTACCCCCAATCGCTAAGCTTCTCCAGGCATTGATTTATTGCATTCTTACTACCAGCTGTTTAGAGGTTACAGAAAACACATCAGGCTTTGCTAGTGACCCCAAGTGCTTTAATTCCTATGCACGCATATTTTAACATTATTACAGAAAGGTTTCATTTGCAATTTACAGGCTGAGTAGCAAGGAGTCCATTTCAAAGAGGTCAGTGCTTTCCCCATGCCTCCTAGTGATGGAATTATAGTTTAAACAGCTGGAGCTTGGTCCCAGGAGGGACACTGGGGTATGGCTCCTTAACGGCAGAATAAATCCATCAGACATATTTCATGTGTCTGATAACATTAATAGATACCAGGGCTGTTTAAATATTTAATGAACTCACTCAGAGGCTGTTTACCAAGAGGGGAGGAAGAGCTATCAGAAAGGATGATCACATCCTTTTGATCTACAATGACAACAACAAAACTGAAATCTCAGCCAATGATTTTTCTTTCTTGCTGCAAACTCCGTCAGGGGAAGCCGTTTGCTACATGACATGTTTCATTTCCACAGTGCGCAAGAGAGTGTTTTCAGTTTTGCAGTTCAAAAGTTAATCATTTCCATGTGGTTCACTACTTAATAGAGATGCTAGAAGTCATAGAAGAGCTTTCAGTTGGGATGGAGAAAACAGGAGAGAAAAGACAATCAGAGACACACAGTGCAAACTAATGGAGTGCAGGGCATACAGCCACAAAGTCCCTGGGCATGTTAACTAGTGGGGCTCCAGCTAGAAAAGCAGGGACCAGAAGAACATGAGCTGTGGCTCCTGGCTACCTGAGCCAAGAGTCTTGAGGGCCGCTGCTTGCTACAGGTCTTGCTTCCTGGGGATAGATGATGATCATTAAAAAAATAATAAAAGAAATCAAGATCCAATGTTTTGAGTAAGTTTATTTTAATATGAGAGTAATTTTGTTTTGATTTACAAAATTTCACTGAAAGGAGTTTGGCTGGGCAGAATAAAATGGTTTTATTTTGTGGTTTCAGATGCCTGTTTGGTCATGCAAAAAATGAAACAATAGCTAAGTTTCAAATGGTGGGAAATTGCTGGCACAAACTGTACTATTTGTTGGCACCAACAATCATTCTTGTTGGAAAATGTTCTATTGCACATTTTCCAGGGCATTTTTTTTCTTAGTTATATTGACTATAACCCTAATCAGGTTCTCCTTAGGGGATTAATGTATACCCATGCCTGGGGTGTACCACCTTGGTTTGTTCTAACACCTGATAAAGACAGCCTAGATTAGAAAGAATTAAGGTGGCTCCAAGACCAGCTTGAAAATGTCTGGCCATTTGGCAATTTAACCTAAAAGCTGAGTGGAGCTACCAATAAAATCATGCAATTTTCTTTGGGGACTAAGAGACTATCTTGGCTTAATTAAAAATGGATACATTTTGAACATCTCAAATGAATACCATTAGCATTATTTATACTCTGTTTTGCCTCAATTCTGTTTTGCTATAGGTTTGTAATTTGTTATAGGAGCATAAGAAAGCAGATGGTGAATTTCCTGCATGCATAGTGTTGCTCTACTTCCTGAAGGGCTGTCATTCTCAGAAATGAAAGACTCACACTAGACCATACCTTTCCAAACAAATCATTTTCAAATATATAAATAGCATAATTAATCACAATGGAAATATAAAATGTTTAATCAGTAACAGATGGGCTGAAACAAAGAAATCTTAGTATAAGGCCATTGCAAATGTTCAATGTTGTATATTTTTGATAGTTTTGTAAAAATGGATTTTGGAGCCATGGCTTTATCAGACTTAATTGCTAATATTTTGTCCTATACCATTTTTACTAAAAAAAAAAACAAAATAAAACAAAACAAAAAAAGGTTTAAGCAATTCAAGTAGATGCTGTTCTAGGAAAGCAACTGAGTTATTACCTGGCATAAGGGAAAATTTGACCAACATATTCATTTATAGGAGAACAGAAAACTTCTCCAAATTCCTCTTTCTGTAGTATCTGATGGTAGAATTTATGTCCACAGAAAGAAGCATGCTGGGGAAAATACTACATGGGAGACTGTAGCTAACATAAAAAGATCCTTGATTCTCACTATCATTTAAAACTTTTAAATGAGTGCACTTTAGAAAAGAGAAATTTCTGACAGTGAAGGAACAGGGACCTCCTTTTGGAAATTGGGCCTGGTTTGGACTAAATTCTGCAGCAATAAAAGCTGAAACTAATTTCCAGATGGAATAAATTGGTTCCAGGGTTTCTGAAATTTTGGCCAGCATGTTGCACAGCTGAAGTTGATCCTTTCTCAGAACTGTTACCAAAGGGGGTTGGGAGGGAGCAGAAAATGTTCAATGGGGACACATTTCACCAGAGATCACAGGGTGGGGTGTTCAGTGTGGTTCTGTGGCTTGGCTTTCTGTTTCTCTGAGTTTCAAAGGTCAGCAGTTCAGATCACGTCTCTGAACATTTATGGGTTCTACTCTACGTGGGCAATGCAGTGTAAGTTGGTAAGAGAATTCTCCTAGTGAGTGAAACGCTTTCTATTTTAGATGTATGCTTCTGTCTTGCATTTCATCATATTCTGAATCTGGGATGGTGTATAGAGATCTGAAAAATGGGTGATTGTTTCTTTCTTTAAAGTAAAACAAACTAAAAAGGCAGAAGGTATACTGCTGTGTACATTAGGATATAGTTTTTAGAAACCCTCAAGGAGACATAACTGTACTTCCTGGTCATGGTCATTTCCTAAAAATGTCGTTGTAACCAGCCTAAGACAATACCTGATGACCTCTGTCACAACTGAGTCACTAGGGAGAGGCACCAATGAACTTCTGATAGTGTCACAGCAACAGAGAAAGACTTCAGGGAAGTCTTTTACATCCCACCCAAAGAAGGTTCCCCAAATGAAGCTCTGATTTCTGAAGTGTAAGTATGCTCCCATTTGGAAAATTCACAGAGTCTAGATTATCTGCAGATGTTTCTGAACATTTTTGATAGTCTTTCAGGATTTTCCTAAGTTTAATTCTCTACTTTTTCTGTCAACTTTCTTGAATGGTTTTGGGTTGTAAGAATCTAATCCATTTTTACTTTTCATGTCTTTGTCATCTATTGTGAAAACTCCAGAAGTCTGAACTTCTTTTTCCCAATTCTATAGAATATCTCAATCTAGAATTGTGCAACATTTACTCCAAACATTGCAAAACATGACAACACTTGTTACTCAACTTTCATGTTCTTGGGTTGAAATCTCACTCCCTTTTCTCTTCATGCCTCTTCCTGCAAACTGCTTCCTATCCTCTTGGTCTAACCCACAAACCAGAGCTGGTACCTCTCCAGTGTTTCTCAGATTTTCTTTTTTCTTATCTTTTTGTTTTTATAAACAAACCGAAGTTTGAGAAGTTAGTGGATGTCTTTTGTTTTGGTGTTTATGAGTTGCATCCATAGTTCCTAGCCAACTGCTACATAAATAGTAGCTGTCCAAGCAAATATTTATTGAACAAATGAATTCCAAACTCTTTTGATCAGTCTTCATTCAGCCATATTCTCCAGCATGACTTCTGTTGCTATGCCTTCTGTTCCGTACCTTGTTCATTCATGTCTCTCTGCCTTGTATTTTCCCTGAATGAAAACTGTACATCCATTGCCCCACTCCACCCATCAGCACACACCATGGGTACTGGCTGGAAGTCAGGAAATGCTCAAATTCTCTATTGTGGAGCCATCTATATTTGAGACTTTGGTGGCGAATTTCTGTTACAGTGTTTCTTTTTACCCACTACCATTTAATAAATTTATGTATCTCAGGGTCAATGATGATATAGCTCAGAGGACTAAGTGCTTGCTTAGGTAAACATAGGGGCCAGGGTTCAATTCCTGGCACCACATGTTGCACTGGCCCTGCCTGTAGGCTCACTGAGCCAGTGATGGAGTCTGGGCTTTGCAGCACACGCTTGGACTAGGGAGGCAGAAATCAGGAGGATCACTACGGGTCTGAGCTGCACAGTGAGACCCTGCATAAAAAGAAAAAAAAAATGTCTCTATGTTTTTTAACTATCTTTTTCTGGGGAATGGGAGAAGAGGAGCAGGAAGGATCTCAGGTACAGAAGGTTGAATTTATTATGTTTTATCTTTGCATAAATTCACCATTTATTTCTTAACAACATTGCCAAATTCCCTCAAGGTAAAATCTTATATTTCTTTCTAAAATTCACAACTCCTAGCACAATGCCAGGCATATAAGAAAAATTTTTATATGAATGAAGCAATTTTAATTCTAAACCTGTTAATACCTTATAATAGGAAAGGCACTACAAAATATCCTCATGGAATAAACAAAAGTAATTAAACTCTTTCCAAATAATTATAAAATGTTTGATCTAGGTTTAAACCACGTTGTGGTTGGGACCAAATGAACTATGACCCTGAGTCTCCAAGGGAAAAGCCTTCTTCCTACTTAAAGAGGACATTAAAGTCTTTAAAACCACTGAGGTACCAGGGCCAAGAATGTGCTCTGCAAGGTTATAACACACTGAGTTGTACACGAGCAATCTTAAATAATTCATTTTCCTCGATGTGGTTTATTTAAAACAAACATGTAAATTATTCACCTGAAGCATATAGAATGATCTGCTTCCCTCTTTTCCCCTTCTCTCTATCCTTCAAGCACTTATAAATTATTACACTAGGCAAAGAGGTATGCATGTCTATTATAGTTGTCCAGTGGTTTCTGCATGACAGAGTTGCATTTCCATGCCATGAACAAAAAGAGCAAGAGTTAAAAAAATGAAGAAAAGAGTAACAGTAATCTATAAAGATAAATTACTTAACATTAATGATATTTTCCACTCTATCCATGGATTTTCCACTTGCAGTTGCATCAATATAGGAATATATTCTAAATTTGGTAAGTATGATTCTATAGGAAATACACTCTATAATTTTGACTTTATGTCTTTAAATTGTGTCTAAAGAAGATGATGATTTTATTCCTAAATTAAATTTTATAAATATGTAGCATCATATCATATCATATAAATATGATACAGCTCATTTTTCATATTTAATAAATGTGACCTGTTGTACCTGGCACCTTTGTTATGTCACCTTGTTTCTTTCTGCTCAGAGCCTTGTGTTCTTAGCATACACATCGCCACTGGTCTCTATATATGAAGTCAAGCTAGTAAGACCACTGACCTCAGCTGGTACATTTGACTTACATTTTTAGACACAGACATGGCATACATTTGAAACATCATATCAGCATTATAAATAATAATGATGAAGTTGTTATGACACTTGATGTAATGAAATAACAATGTTATCATGTATAAGGCTGAATTAGTAAGATTATATTTGTTAGTTCTATTTGTATTTTAGGTTTTGATGGTGAAAGTGAGAGCAACAACTATACAAGACAAATCTTAATGGACTTCAAAAATCTAATATCCAATACCACAGTCTTAACAGGAGACCTTAACACCCCTTTATCCCAAAAAGATAGGTCAAGCAGACAAAATATTAGCAAAAGTGTAGCAGAACTGAACCAGAACTTGGAACAAATACACTTAGTGGACAGACACAGAGTGTTCCATCCAATGACAGCTGAATATACATTTTTTTCAGCTGCATAGGGGTCATTTTCTAAAATAGACCACATACTGGTCCATAAGTCATGCTTAAGCATATACAAGAAAACAGAAATTATCCCATGCATATTATCTGACCACAGTGCAGTGAAACTGGAAATAAATGACAAAAGAAACCAGAAACAAATATATGGAAATTAAACAACACCCTACTCAGCTACCAATGGGTTACAGATGAAATTAAACAAGAAATTGAACGATGTCTACAATTCAACGAAAATTCAAGCACAAATTATCAGAATTTATGGGATGCAATGAGAGAAACAATGTGAAGAAAATATATTACTTATTATGTTGTGTGAAATCAAGTTTTATTTTTTTCTTCTCTACCTCTGAATCTATACAATCTACTATCTCACCTAACAAAAAGTAAAACATTTTGGGGTTGAATTATTTGTTGATTGTTTTGGAGAGAAAACTCATAATTTTAGTTTTCTTCATAATTATTTCTATTTTCCTCTCAAATATCTTTCCAGATCATGATCCAATCTCTCCTCATGTTTCCAATGTATGAAATCAGTGCACAGTGATAGTAGATTGTATCATGTCACTAAATCAGTTTTGATGGTGGACTTCTTTAGGATGTGAGATGCAGTCTTGCCCAAAGAAGATGCCCCATGGGGTTTCTTTAACTTTCAATTTAACTGGAGGAAAAACAGGAGAACTATCAGGTCTATTTAAGTAATCTTGACAACAAAATCATTTAAGCAGGAAAATACAGCACCCAGCCAAGAGACACTGTCCTCAGGGAGCTCATGAAGCAACAAGTTCAAAGGATACCGCCTCGTAATGACCTTGGCTAACTTTCAACCCAACGTCTATCACATAGTAACTGCGAACCCTCATAAAGCAACTTGATTTTCACTTGTATCACATTGTGTTTATAAAATGGTTATAATATGATACATTACTCATAGATTTATTATGATGTTTGAATGAATTAATGCCTTTTTATCTTATAGAATAGGCGTGCTTCAATCTTATGAACAAAATAAACTATGAAAGTAAAGGATTACTTTCTATAGATTTTCAGATGTATCTCAGTTTCAGACATATGGACAATGTCTGGAAAATTTCCTATACGTATTAAATGTCAGCAGTCATTATTCATAGTTCAGGTAATAAATATATATTCAGCAAATGCTACATAAATCTATTAAATGTGAGCAGTTATTGTTTGTAATTTTCTGGTAATATGTGCTTATCCTATCTCCATTTTTCAGCTTCTGTGCAAGGAATATGTGTTCTCCCCCAAAATAGAATAACTGGGAAGAGAGATGTTTTGTCTGGTGAGGAGAGCTGGCATCTCCCTACTAACTAGGGTGACTGTAGGAAGCATTAATTTGGAAGGCACTGCCCTTTTGGTGTCCTTGTTTACCCCTCCCAAAGCCACAGCAGGCACCAAGGACATAACTGTCCCTAGTGGGTGACATGAGGACTGTCCTCCTGTATGAGGTCCTGTCTCTCTTGACAGATGATGCAATTAAAATCAAAGAGTCAGAACTTTAAAATTCCAAAAAATAAGATTGGTGCAAGCAATTTAGGCTTTCTTATTAATGAAATTTAGATTTAATGTGTGTATTGTTTGTATGTATGTATCCTTGTATGTATATGTGTATCTTTATGTGTCCTCAGAAGGAAACTTAGGTAACATTGTTTCTTAAATAAATAATGAATAAGTGCTTAAATACCATGGGTTCTTAGATCCTTCTCTTAATCAGGAAACAATATGTATTATTTACTGGATGAATGAATGAATAAATAAATAAGCAAATTAAATGTCTGAATTAAATAAATAAGCCTATAAACTCCAAGAGAATGGCTGAAAGGATTTCACAATTCAGCCAAAGTGTTAAACTTGCCATCTTATCCAGAATCAGGCTCAGAGGTCTTTTGGAACTAGAAAGCATATTGCCTAACAGATTAAAAAGGGGTCTACTAAAGAAAAAGGCATTTACTAAGTCACTAAAACATACAGCAAAGAGCAAATACTAAAACAGAGATTTGTTTCTGCGGCTCATGACAGTGAGGTCAGGTGTTTCCTTTGCTAATAACCAGCAAACCAGTGATTGGCAGACCATTAATGGATGTCTTAAGTTATGGGAAATAGTTGGGTTTCACAAATGAATGCTCTTTCAGTGTACTAAAAGGAAATCATCACCAACCTAGAACTAGAAGGACTCTTCCATTAAAGAGCTTCCTTTACATCTGAAATGTGCACTACTAGTTTAGTTAAAAGGAAAAGGAAAAATTACTAAAGTCCTGAAAGATGAGGAAGTTGCATGTTGTTAGTGACGAGGTGGAACAGATCCTCCTTCCCAACTGATGGCCAAATTCCCAGCTCTGGAAACAGATAGAACTGTGCAGTCCAAAAAATTACAATAGAAGTATTATTGCTATGAAGATAAGAAGGGTGCATGTGAAGTGCTGGAACTCACTTGTATAAATTCAACCATGTAAATTCTTGTATAGCTGTGTAACTAAAAGGAAAGGTAAGACTTTGATTTCTTGCGTTTCTTCATGTGTGATATTATCATAATACAGCTGGACAACAAGGACAAAGCTATAGACAGTCCCAGGGGCTAGAAAGGGATTTCTGACCTTCACATAAGATTTCTTGGTTCATCAGATATGTGATATTATTATTATTATATTTTTCTCTTAACCCTGAAGTTCCTATCTGTATTGTGAGCACAATAAAACTTAAAAGAGCTGTAACTGGGTGCACAAAGCCAAATCTGTTGCATCACTTAATCACAGAAGGGTTTCCACTTGGAGCATCAAGCACCAACCCCTTCGTCAGTTATCTCAGTGGATAGACAATGAAAACTTCCTTTGAGGAGGCTACGTATTGCGTTGTAGGTAAGAAAGCAATTTGTCCCTCTTTGATGAAGAAGCAACCTGCTTTCTGGAGTCATTGTTTCCTCTTTCTCCATGTCCTTCACTGCTCATGCTAGTACAGGAACACTTAATTCCGAAGGGATTTTATAGTGCACAGAAAAACAGCAACCATGGCAGGAATATATTAGCCAGTGCTTTACAAGGTCAGTTTTCCCTTTCAGGATTCTCTCATGTGCATCTCCAACAGGTTTGTGTTTTATTTTCAGGAACCAACGATGTTTAGCCCCCTTACTAACCATAACTCTGTGGAAGTTATTAAAATGTTTCATTAGAACTCTGCAGACAATACCATTAATACATGGGCTCTTCTACTCCCTGTGCACAATTCGTGTTGCCTTGTGCAGAAGCTCTCTCACCAGGGCCCTGTGGATGAAATTAGAGGTTTTTTTTTTTTTTTTTTTTTTACCAATTTATAGTATCTTCCTCAGATGTAAATACATTTGTGAAGACCATGAACTATAGAAATGTAGACGTCTCTTTTCTTGATAGAACACCAAATTTAGAGGCTTTTTCATGCTCACCCCCCTCCTCTGAATTTACTAATGTGCTTATTTATATTGGTAATGGTAGAGAGCGAAGGGGTTTCTTTATTTCTCCTTGAGCCTTACTATAAAGTGCTTCTGAAAACATATTCCATCTATAAAAAATGAGTATGTATGCACGTATAGTGTCTACCTATGCCAAAGCATTTTCTTTATTATAATGAGATGCATCTTTCTGGATTTTCTGCACAATCAGACTGTAATTAAGCATAGCAAGATGCAGGTAAGTATATGAGATGCATGTTTAGTTAAAAGAGAAAATGCTGGTTAAGTATCAATTTGTATGACATTCAGTTTATAAGGAGGACTTAGAAGCTGGGCTCTACTTCTCCTATGTTTCTTTTTATCTGTGTGGATTTGCATACATGTATGTTTTCACACTGAAGTCCCGTTCTCGTTTCATATGCTAGAGTTGCTGCCACGTGTCCTGCCCCATCCAAGAAAATGTTGATATATGTTGAAAATTTCCATAGAAAAATAAAATGCCCGCATACTTTCACGTAGGGCAAATTAAAAAAAAAAAAAAAACAAAAAACAACTGGGACCCTGCAGGCTGAGTCAATGTATAGCTTACACATGGAAACAATGACATGATTGTTTACTCACTGCTTTAATGATATTCGCTTTCTCCTAATGGCAACGTGGAAAATGCGAGTACCAGATGCTGCACCCAGAGCAGAGAAGAGGGAACAGGGAGGGTCTAGAGCAAGGAATTTATCCTGACACCAGAATGCAGTGTGAACTCTTCAGTTTATTAACGCTGTGCTTTTTTAGAAAAAAATACTTTGATGTCTGCAGCTTAAATTTCCATATTTTTATAACAGTTCAGCAACAAATTTACATATTTCCTGGAATCTGCAGATATAAAAGCGGTAAAACACTCTAGGCATTATTAGACAGTAGATTATAACCCATTACTATTGTTTCAATTAGCAATGTAAAAGTGACCTGCAATGTTCAGATGACCCACTAATGGATTTAAACGCTTTCAAATATTAATGCAGGTTTTCTAAAGATGAATCCCAAACCCATTATTCCTGGAACAACTATGAGCTGAAAAGCTGGCAATGATTGTGCATTATGTGGAAAGGCTCATGGTTAATTAAATGAATACCTAGCATTACACTATTCACTTTAGTGCTACAAAATTATTTCTCATTGATTTTTACATTCTGAGTCCATGATTCAATTTACTTCTGCAATTTGTGTTGCCGTGTCAATAAAAGAGAACTGCTCAGAGATGGAAGCATTAGAGACTGATAAATACATTAAGATCCAGTGAAAACTGCAGTTTTCCTATTGTTTTCCTCTATTGAAATATCATTTGTAGCAGCACTTTGTTATGTATTATTAATACAATTTTTGTTTGCTCCCATCTGCTCTCCTCTCCCCTTTTCTATTCATGAACTGGAATGCTAGCAATTGCTTGAGGGTGAGCAGCTAATTTTTCAGTAACAAGTTCTCTCACTATCAAGAACAAAAGCACCATCAACACAAATCTGTTATTTCATGTTAAATGAACTAGAAGGCCAGATTCTTCTTCATGAAAGGCAGTGTGGGGAGTTGCTGCGTGTGTGTGTGTGTGTGTGTGTGTGTATGTGTGTGTGTGTGTTTTAATTTCAAGAAGCAAATGACACTCCAGTTTGCTAATCCATGAAAGCTGAGAAATAGTAAACAGTTCTAACCTTATTGTCCAACTTTTCCAATATAGATACAATCTGATATATTACAGAAGTGTGCATCTTATTAAAATCACATCACATATTTTACAGTTGAGTTTTTGTATGCTTGCTCCCTTCACATGCTCCTTCAGCTTCTTTCTGCTCAAGCATAAGTTTGTAAGATGGGATTTGCTTTATCACCTCTCAAAGTGTTGCAAACCTCAACTTCATAGTTTTTGGTATATAAGAAATTTAGGTGTGGTATTTTCATATGAGTTAGGCTAATAATCCATGGTATGCACTGTAAATTTAACATTTCCTTAGAAAAATAGGCTTAGAGGGCTGGGGAGATGGCTCAAGAGGATGATAAGCACTTGCCTGGCAAGCACAAGAGCCTGAGTTCAATTCCTGGTTCAAAAAAAAAAAATTGTATTAGAGCCAGGGAGATGGCTCAGTGGAATAAGTGCTTCCCTGGCAAGCACAAGGGCCTGAGTTCAATCCCCGGTTCTGCAAAAAAAGTAACTAAATAAAAAAATAAAATCTGTAGAGCAGGCATGCAGGATACCAAGGCTTGGACAGAAAAATAGGCTTAGTAGGCAAATGCAACCATTAGTATCTTTTACCTGGGATTTCATTTTTGGCACCGATTGTCTAAATTGTCTTCATAAAGATTGTCACTCTGTGGCATTTTATGGAACATTTGAAGCTGTACTTGACTTTTATGAATGACAGAATCTGAACAAAGTATGGGCCTATCTGTGAACGTGTCTCCTCACAATGTCTGCCCCTTTTTGTAGAATTCTTCAAGTGGTTCCTTTCAGATTGAGTTGAGTTTGGCTATGGATGTAGAATATAGTGCATAAAAACATAAAGCAATTGATGTGAAAATTATTTCACAAACAGTCTTAAAAAAGCATCATTTGTTAGGCCAAAGACAATTATCAAAAGAGTACAAGTGACTAGCATGTCCATGTTTATATGCAACTTCTTTATTTATATATAACTTCATTATTAATTGATGAATCCTGATTGAAAGGAATCATCTTTCCTGTCCAAGATGACAGGAAAGTCTAGTAATGACAGAAAATGAAGTATGTTTTTTTTTTTTTTCACATCAAAACCCAACCATTCTTTTTATTTTATACAAAAGTATAAATGTCAATATTGATTTACAAAAATAAGTTTAGTCACAAACTTCTGTCATAAATACTCTACAGTTTTAATAACAAATCCACTTCTTGCACTTGAATGCCATTGGAAGTATCCAAAGCACTCCCTACCCTTCTGGGTTCTGCTTCTGAGAAGGTACTGCAGAGGTGGATCTGCTCCGGATCCTTACTCTTTTTCTTTTGCTCTTTTTTTCAGAAGCAGGTGATTTTGTGTCTTGTTCTTTTTTCTTTTTCTTCAAACAACTGAGTGGATGGGGGCCACCAATTTTCTTGCGTTTTTTTCTTTTTCTCTGCTGAGGATTTTTCATTAAACCCTGTTCCTCTTTGAGTTGCTTTATACTTTCTTTCTCATGCACTGAGACAAGCTGACCTGACTCTATGGCTTTAACAAAGGCGATTGTTTTGGGTGAAGGTTTGTCCAAGACCACAGTGTTCTGAATAATAAACATGTGAGGAACTCCAGGCTTTTTCTTTACCTTCATAGGTAAATTCTGGTCCTGTGTGGCCACAAAATAATGGTGAGGGTTTCCCTCTTCAACCATGGAAAGCAGACAGTCAGATCCACTCACTGCATTCTTGAAATGGGAACAGTTTCGAACTTGGCATTTCTGTGTAATTAGTTTTGCCCCATATAAGTCCTTTCCCAATGTTTCTAACTCCTTTAACACACATCTGGTCGTGCACAGCTGTGTCTCCCTCATCAGGTAACGGGGCAGCTGCTCCCGCAGCTGGATGCGGCCCCGCAGCGCTGCCTGACAGAAAGTGCCGTCCAGCAGAATCTGGTACGGCTCCCGGACACCAAAGTTGTTCCGAAAGAAGCCAAGATACTTCTTCACGTGTTTCTGTCTAGTGATCTTCATTTTTGGTTTAGGCCGACCGAGGCCACTGGGCCGGGAAACGGTAGCACTGCTCTACTCACGGTTCCAGCCTGGTGGCGCTGGCTTTTCCCGGAAATGAATTCTGAAGTATGTATAGATTTAAAATTTAAATACTTGTATGTCTAAATTTTAAAAATTTATTATAAAAAGTCACATTGGCATTAGTCACCCTTAGAATTCTCCCTGCAAACACACATACCCTATCAATCCTGCCTTTTTTGAAGCAGCTCCGGAAACCTTCTTTTGTAAATTTCTTTCCAAGACTATATTCATGTTGTGAATCTTTTCAAAACATTTGCAACAATTTTTGTCAAATAAAAACAATACAAAGTGCCCATACTCACCTTTTCCAGTGAATTTGGCAATATGTGAAGCCTGGCTCTTCTCTGTAATCAAAATTACCACAAAAGGTAAATGAATTGATTCAAAACAAGGAGGAAGCTATAACATCTCAACTAAAGACACTCAGGAAAGAGGACTCCAGAACTGCCTCAGAAAGGGGCAGGAACAATGAGGAAGTGTGTACTAAGCAGGCAGAATATTCTGAAGATGATACATGCAATGTTTACTATAACATTTTATATTATAATATCTTTTACTGTAATATTTCAAAAACGTAGGCATTAACTATATTTTTGATACCACCTTGGTGCAAATTGTCTAAATGTGGTTTGAACATATGTGTTCTGAAATTTTGAAAGTTTTATGTATCTTTGTAAAGATGGAAGTTTTACTTTTGGAAAGCTTAAGAAATGATTATGAATGTGTGCCAAGGTTTAGCTATATAAGATGTTCAGCTATATGGTATTATTTATGAGAATAAAAACTGAAAGTATTTAAATGTCTGAGATGAGGAATTAAGTAATAATTCATGACATATTAATATAATTACATATTATTTTATAATTTAATGATAATTGATTAATAATTTAATGGTATGGAGACACTTTTACAATATATCATAGATAGATAGAATTAACCATAAACACCTCTTACCTCTCCCACATAAATAACCAAACTATGACTGATTTATTTGTTTTTCGTGGAACTGGGGATTGAACTCAGGTTCTTGTGCTTGCCAGGGAAGCATTTATTCCACTGAGCCATCTCCCTGGGCCCCTGATTTCTTATTTACTGTTTAATGATAAAATAATTTTGAAGTTATTACAAAGGATTAGATTATAGTTTAGACTAATTTTTTCATATGAAAAGTAGAGCGTATTCACTATTAAGCAATTTAAATTGTTTTTAAAGAAACAAAGAAATGCTACATATCTATAAATCCACGTGTAGATATGTAGAAAGAGGAGGTAACCTGAAAGAATATATATCAAGCTTACTTAGAGCCTTTTTTTAAGTAACATTTTCAGTCATTTTGTTTTACCTTTTTTTTAACTTGTATTTTGAAGTAGTTCTATACATAACATGGATTATATTGTTAAAGGTTAATATTTTTAGAGTTAAAAAATCCTTGAACATTGTTTTAAAGGTATCACACACAGAAACTGAGTTGAAAAAGTGACTATAATTTTGAGGGCTGGAAAGATGGAACAATTTCTTTTTTAATTTTTACTTTTTGAATTTTTTGAAACAAGGTCTCACTATGTAGTTCAGGCTGGCTCTGAACTCCCTATGAAGCCCAGGCTGGCCTTGAACTCTCAGCAATCCTCCTGACTCAGCCTGCGGTGTGCTGGGATTACAGGTGTAAGCCACCATGCCTGTTCAAGATGGAACAATTAGAAATAGCTATAGCACAGCAAAACACGTTGTTTATCTGAATTTAAGTTCCTACTCCAGTTTTTTACCAGCTAAGGAACTCTACACAACTCACTTATTTCTCTTAGCTTTGATTCTCTCAGTAGAAATTGCCAAAGAAGAAAAAAAAATGCCCAAGGTAGTTGCATCTGAGAAACAAATTTCACAACTTCTAGTTCACTGCTAAATTTACTAATTCAACCCATACGCACTTAAATTCAATGACTTTTACCTTATATCCTTTGCTTTCAAGAATTTTTTCTCATTAAAACAGAATGTAAAGACTACTGGACTATATTGGATTATTTTGCTGAATTCACTCACCTACAATATTTAAATGGCAATAGAATACCCATCTCTGACAAAACTAAACAAAAAAGGGGGATACAAATGAAGGACCATTTTGTATCTGTACATACAAAATAGTTAGGATAGATGTGCAGCTACTTTCTCTTAGTTCAATGAGAAGAAAGATATGTACTAATAGTGTTTGGGCAGGATATCGTGTTTATACTGTGGATATCCACTAAGAAGACAACAATATGCATTGTATTAATTACTGAAACTCTCCTATTCATTGGTTTTGAAACTGTCTCATTGCTATTTGTTTCTCAATAAAACTAATAAAAAACCGGAATGTACTTTTTAAAAGAGAAGAAAGCAGTAGGCAATAGAGCTATGTTTGCCTGCCTTCTCATAATTAGCAAAACATTATCCTGGCAGTTGTGGCCTTTGGCTGAGTGATGCCCACATCCTGTTTTACTCACCACCAAACACCTGTCTCTGGACCTGGTAGGTTCACACTGTTAGGTGAATGAATAGGGCACACCCAAAGAAATGTTTCAAACTTTATGCACTTCCAAAAAAATGGGTATTTACCTCCACTGAAGGGAAACTGATACATGATTACACATACTTTCCTAATTATTTAGATGCTAAATAACAACTGTGTCATATTAGAGAAGGAAGTTGCTTCTCCTAGGTGCTAGAGCATGGTTGGGTGAGCAGCCGGGAACTAGCTCTCTTTTGGCTAAGTTCCTATCCTGGCCACCACCTCTCCCCATGGGTCAGAGCCACAAAGCTCCCAGCTCCTTTGCCAGGCAGTGAAGGTGACTGAGTGGATCTTCAAGGTACATACAATGCTCTCTCCTAAGTGGATGGGGAAGGAGGATTTCTTTATAGTAGAAGTCACCAGCCTGTCAGTGGTGCCTGAGTAATCACTGTGGATGGAGTGAGACTCTGAGGCAGACCACACTTCCGAGAAATGACTTGAGTTCATGCTTGTTCTCCAGTCAGGGCTTCTATAGGACAGCAAACCTCAGGCTCAGAACCTCAATGTACTCACTATCAAAATGGAACTATTCACAATGTATGTCCTGAGAATCAAATTGGTTAATGTAAAAAAAAAATTAATCAGGTAAAGCCCCAAGTGAGCTTGTAAATATTAGTTGGCCTTGGTCTTTCAACTGTTCTTTGTTTCCTAGGGACAACCTGGCTGATTTTTCAAAGGGCTTCCTCTGAGATGAGAGAGATTATGTTAGAATCTTTAGGAACAGAGGGGCAAAGTAAAACAATTGTTCTGTTTAATAAAGGCATGAAAATATTTCAATAACTATTTCTTATAATTCAAAGAAACATTAACAATTTCTGGTATCTTTAACTTAGTTTATTTTTTGAATCAGAGGAGTGGAATAAAAATTGCTGAGTGTTACCCAGCTGAATGCCAAGGTTAAACCTAGTTTTCTTGCCCCATGCCCCTGGCCTGGTTCTATTGTGTCCACTTTCCTTAGCAACCTAAAAACCAGCATCTTTGAACTGAACCAGAAAACTGTCCCCATCTTTAATCTTGAGACATGAAAAGAGACACATTTGTTACAATTCCATGACTTATAACTTATCTTATGTATAAGAACACACACACACACACACACACACACGTACACGCACACACACAGATTGCACACACACATACATACTCACTCTTAATTTTCAATTATTGGGCTGCTGGATCCAGAGCTGCACATACAGCTTTAGAGGACAATTCAAGCTCCCCTGTGTAACTGATTTTCCAGCAGTGTTTTGCAGAGGAATGAGCAGAATGATAACGTGGGCTGGTATCAGCGACGTGTGGCTGGCTGGCTACGTGCCAGTGATGTTCTTTGGTTCCAGCAGGCACCGATGGGTAATCTCACTGTCTGCCGCAATATGAAAACAGCGTTGATCAGAGCACACCATTCACTCACTGGGAAACGAACAGTTAAATGGACGCGATGCTGAAGCCTGCTGCGCTCATGCTACAGAAGGGAGCACTGACAGGGGTCACCCATTTCTTCTTGGAGAGTGATGGCTCAGGATAGAGTCACGAACTTTACTTTTTCCAAGATAACTTTATAAAATTTGGCCCAAATTCACATGACGTAGGGCTTGGGTTTGTTCTTGCCTTGATAGTCGTTATGTGCATTATCACCTTGATGGAGATGAGGGCAGGTCGTGAGACACAAGCATGGAAATAACTGCAACGTCAGTGACTAGGAAACATGAGGAGACAGCGGTAGGATGAGAAGGAAAAGGAGCATTTTGTAAGGAAATAGACAAGGAGCAATTTTTACTTTATTCTATTTATTTCTTTATTTATTTTTGTGGCTGGTTCAGCCCAACCTCAGGGCCGAGCTGCTGTGGCATGTAGTGCCGAGAAGCCAGCCATGGCCCTGGGCTTGCCTAAGTTTGCCTAGCAGGCACTTTAGACCACTGAGCTATCTTGATGGTCCCAAGGAGCACATTTTATTTATTTTTAACTTTAATTTTTGAATTTTAGGGAAGACTCTACAGTGTGTTCAGGGTCTCACTACTAGATTGGATTCTTAGTGATCTGCCTGTTTACAGCCTCCCAAGAGCTGGGATTACAGGTGCGCGCCCCACACCTAGTCTCAATTGCCATCTCAGCGCACCCTGGGAACCGGGCCATCACAGCAGGCCTGGGGATCAAACCCCTGGCCCCTGCGACTGCTTGCAGACCCTTTTATCTGCTGAGCTATTTGGCCAGCCCAGGAACACATTTTAAATATGCATTTTTCTTCTAAACATTTTCGCTAGTTTGATCACTATTTGCATTTCACTCAAAGTTGCCTAAGATTAACCTTTATCAGAAAAATATCCTCTGGATTATAATATAAAGGCTACAAAGTCTAGTTGGATAGTGGAATTTTCTAGAAATTATAACTACAAAGAATTAGAACACAAATAATATAGACTCAAGGAATTTGTCTAAAAGTGATAGTTTTAGACAAATGCATACATTACTAAGCTCTGTGCAAGTCATCTAGAGAAATATTTATTCAGAAGTGAACTAAATGAGGCTGCTGAAGATTATTAAGGTCATCATAAAGACATTAAACCACAGGGAAGAGGAGTAGTTCTGAAAATAGAATCAATGGAATGCTGAGTGTCAGAAATCCACTAAGAACAGAATATGTGTTTGTCAAGACCCATTGCATAAAAAGATTTTTTGAATGGTTATATAAATAGCTTCATTTTTCAATAGTAATGGGAAATACAGTTTACATAATGTGATCAGAGAAGGCAAAGCTGCATTTTGCATAGAGCTTGATGCCAATTCACTTTCTTTGTTATGCCCCAGCTTCTCACCTCGAATCATAACCAAGTCCTTTTGATTTAGTTATGTTTCAAGTCCTGAAGATGAGCTAACCCCTTACCTGGGGGGAAATTGGACTTACATTGATCAGGAGCAAAAGAAGGAGAAGGAAGTGAGGTGCACATTCTGATGAGCTGTTTAACTGAACAGCATCTTCACTTCTTGAGATGATTCCAGAATACATCAGCACCCTACTGTGCAAAGGATGTAAGGAAATTGTCTCAGGAAAACAGAACTGCCCAGAGTGTCATAAATTGTTCTTTGGTAGCTGGGCAAGGTGGTGCACTCCTGTAATCCCAGCACTTAGAAGACTGAGGCTGGAGGATCCCCTTGCATTCCAGCCCAGACTGGACTTCATAGTTAGCTCAAGGCCAGCCTGGACCACATAGTGTGAATCTGTCTCAAAACAGTAAAATAAAATTATTCTTTAGATGCATAGCAGAGAGACTGAGAACTAAAATAGAGATTTCATTCCACTTCAGGAAATTGTCCCTTTCAACACTGTTAAAGAAAGTTGCTAGAAAAAACAAGATAATTTAACTAGAAATATGGCCATATACCATATATTTTCAGCCAGCTAAAAATTAATTCTTTAGCTTATCCTTGGAATTTTAACTGCAAGGGTGATTACATCACAGAATGGCAAACACAAGATTACGTCTGACAATATGTAATTTACTTTTGGTAATCAAATAACAACAAAACTATTAAAAATAGAGCATCTTTTTATATACTGAGCTTAGGTTTTAAAATACCCTGAAATACCCCCTACACACACACATGCACACACACAGACACACCATATATGTGGACACACAATAGTTGAAAAACTGAATGTCTATTTGTTCTAAATGTCAGTTTGGACAGAGACTTCCAAATTTCATATTGTCCTTTGTGATTAACCAACCTCTCTCATTCCCTCTCTCCCTGCTTTCTGACCTTCTTTTCTTCCTCCCTATCTCCCTCCATCATTCCTTTCTTCCCTCCCTCCCTTTCTTCTTTCCTTCTTACCTTCCTTTTTTCCTGGGATTAAACACAGTGCTTTGAATGTGCTAGACACCTGCTGTATTTCTGAGCTACTTCTCTAACCCTTGTGCTTTGTAACATTCTTTTCCTATTTTCAGATTGTAGAAAGTGGATGTGATACCCAGCATCATTACCTTTCTTAGGCTCTAGACACTAAAGCAAAAGCAATGATGCACCAGTAGGAAAGAACTTGTTGTTTGCCAGATCATCATTTTTCAGAAGTGTAAATTGTAGTGCTGGCTTTAATTAGCTTATGGAACTAACTGCTGTTTATTCCCGATGACTAGTTTATACTTTAATATTTCCTGGATATAATTTTAAATGCTGAAATTCTCAGTGTTCAGCAAGAAAACATAATTTTCTATGATCAATAATACAGCACATCCTTAACACAACCAAAAAACTTGTCTGTCTTTAAAATGAAAAAGACAGGAGACAGAAGGGTTTAAAAACAGAGAAAAAAAAACCCCAGTGAGAAAAATGACAGCATCTTGTTCCTTAAAAGATTATCTTAATGTTTAAGAACTGAAAGTAAGCCAAAATTCATTATCGATAAGAAAATCTGAAATCGTTAGACTCTACTAGAACCCTGCCTTCACTGAAGCCCAGAGTATCTGATGCAATAATAAATTCACACCCTTCCCTGTTTCAATAGAACCCTATAAAAAAGAATATGGACTAAAGAATAAGTTGCATAATGAGATTTAATCTATGTAAAATATGTCCCAGAAGAAATGTCCTTTACTTTGATCAGACCCCTTGAAACAAGATCCCCCGCTGGAAAGCACAATAAAATGAGAGCTTGGGAAAAAAACTCATCTGGCAAGCAAGCTTGCTTTTTAAAGTAAAAGTTCACCAACCCCACCAAGACCACGATCCTGGGGTGGGCTTAATTAATGTCAATGGAATCTTAAAGGTTCCCTGAGGCTTGAAGGAGAAAATAAGCTTCCCTGGGTTCTCTGATTCTTCCTCTCTGAGGTACTTGGGATTGGAGACCCCTCCCACCACATGGACTCATACATGTGCACACATCCCACACACAAAATATGTGTCTGCCTCATTGTGCCATATTCTTTTTAAGATTTTTATTCATTCAGAAAACAAATACACATCAACATGGCTTCAGACTTCATGGCTTCAGGAGTTATCTTCCTTTTTGTCATCAAAATTATTTAACTTGCCTTATTTCTCTGAGTGAAGGGACAGTTAGCATTTTTGTACTGCTTTGGGGTTCTGTCATTTGTTTTTTTTTGGAGACAAGTCTTACTAAGTTTTTTCAGGCCATCCTTAAATTCATGATCACCTTGCTTCAGCATCCTGTGTGCTGGGATTACAGGTATGTACCTCCATGCCCCACTTTCATGGGGGTGAGGGGTAACCAGGAATTGAACTCAGGACCTTGTACTCACCCAGCTTTCATTCTTATGTTTAATGCACAGTGTTGCTGCTCCATCAATCTCAATTGAAAACAGATACCTGAACAGAGTCTTCCATTATTTTCAGTAAAATTTGATTCCCTGTGAACTAGTTCCTTAGTGAATTGAATTGTTTTTTTTTGCCAAGTATGCACTTCATTTCATCTCACGCAGAGGCAATTTTATGTCCTTCTACCAGATATAAATGAATACAAATGTCAAGACAGTGTTTAATTTTAATCTACACTGCTCTGTGTAAGAAGACTTACCAGGCATGGGCTCACAAATCATAGCAAACTATGTAGTTCCTGGAAAACTTTAAAAAGGTTAGAGATGAGCCTTTATTGATAACTCAGTATGTGGTAAATGCTGATTCACTGGCCTGACAGTGACTATTCTAACCTATAAACACCCATGTGATTTTTTAATGTCACACACACACACACACACACAAACACACATACACACACATACTGGTTAAGCAGCTGAACCACACCCAGGAAAACAATAATATTCATTCCCCAGTGATCATGAAAAATAATCAGTTTTAAATTTCTTTTTCCAGTTATTTTTCTTGTACTTTTCCAATCATGCGGGGTATATCATGTTGAGCCTCTGAGTACCTAAAAGTTTTATAATGCAGGCTCAGTTTTCTAAAGATCTCAGAAATATACAAGTGGTCTTAACCAACATGGTGTGACTTTGTATTGCTGTGTGGTTTTGTATTGCCTTTGTAGTTTCTAAGACACTCTAACATTATTTAATTAGCTAAAATTTCCCCTCTCTGGAGAAATGGAAACTCAATGAAATGTCAACAATGCTGTCAGTCTGCTTCAGGCTAAATTCATTACACAAGAACTAAAGGTAAAAATAGTCCATGGCAGAATTCTTTGTCATAATTTTGAGGCCCACACCTTATGTCAAGGAAATCCATATGATGCTATGCAAATGCTAAATTGGGAAGAGTAGCTAATAAATTATCCCAACAGAGGCAATAATTGATCAGTCCTTGCATAGAAATTAATCTAATTAGGCAAATAGCATAGCAAGTTCTTTGGGGATTATTGGAGGACTACATTTATTGCTTGGTGAACCTTTGCTTTTCAGTTCTGCTCTGGCCTAAACTGCTCTATGCTGCTCTTTATTTCCAAAATGAATCTTTCCCTCCAAGAAAGAAAAATAATATCAGTGTCTTTTTAAGCCAAGTGCAGCCAAGATTGAAACAAAAATGCCTTACTTTATCTGACTTTATCACAAAGGGTTTGGAATCCATAGACTCATTACTGAAGATAATAAAATTTGGCATTTTCTATTGTCTGCGGGTTTATAAAGGCTAAATTTCTTGATTTATTTAAATTGATGATCGGAAAGAGCAAACTACAAAAACAAGTGCTATATACTGAAGGCATGTGAATTACTTCCCTTTCAAGGATAATGCAAATTAGAAATACGTAAAGCTTTGTCTGCACCTGGGATCTTTAATGAGGATAAAGAAAAATCAGACAGAGATTCTCCTGGGGAAAGAGAGGATCGTTATTTGAATAACCTGCAGTGAATTCTAATCAATGCGACATGACTTTGAAAATGAATGTAGTCTTTCAACCTGCTGTACTTGAGCTGTAATATTAATCATAACTTCATGGTACAGTAAAGCTTATGACAAATGCTTTTCCAGTGGACTCAGGCTGGCCTGAGTATGCCAAGGAAATATAGAGCCGTGGAAATACAAAGGCTTTTCCTTTTTTCTCCTCGCTAGCCAATTTATTGGCTAGTGCGTTCTGTTATCTTTCTTTGATTATCTCAAAAGAGGTTGTTGCAAATTGCATGTCATAACAGTAATTGTTTTCCTTTTTTTTCAAAGGTGACATTTTACACGTAGTGTATTTCCTGACAGTCTTGGGAGTGTTATTTAACATTAAATTATACCAGGAAGCTGGCATGCCAATCTGCTAAGGATGCATTAAACACCATTGCAAACCTCTGCAGCACGGAGGGAATTGTCAGTTTGCCCCGTTAGAGCCCTGAATTCTTCCTAAGTGCATCCTGGATCCGAAGAAGGTTGAGTAGAAACATAGCAGATTTCCTGGTATGCTAGATGGAAGAGGGATGCTGACTTAAATAATCATTTTTTAAAAAATCAGTGATTAAGTATTTTTCTGGCTTAAAAGAAAATGTAATTAGTTTTTGACAAGTTGACATCAAAAGGCTTATAGCAGAACACAATGCATTAGAGCTGAATTCTCAAGAATCACAGGAGGAAGGAAGATGATAAAATAAACATCTTAAAATAATTTAAATAATTTTTGTCTGGAAGTAATTCCCAGCAAAGAAGAGGAGGGTATATTTGCATTGGGTTGACTGAAACAGGTAGGCATCAGGCTGTCAGCTTTGCTATTGTCATTGTGATGTTCTGACGTGAAGCAAAAGAGGTGTCACTCATGATGCAGTCAGAGTGTGCTGTCACCTTGGGCTTTGGCCATGTTCACCAGCAAAACAGAAGCTACTTCTCCATTGTACACCCCACCAACCTGAGCACATATATGGTCTAATCTTAGAGATTCTGGAGCCAGAGACTTCATGAGCCATCTACACTGTATCTCTTACATCACAGAAACATGAGTGGGATATGTTGAATACAAAAGAAACGTGTGTTACATGCATACACATTATACATGGATGTAGATAAGTGCAAAATATGAAATATGTATGGAAGCACACATGTATAGAGGTGGAGTATAAACACTAATCTGTATGTGTAGATACAGTAGAGAAAAATAGATTGATGAATTGAAGTTGAAATCTGTAACATCATGGCCCTCATTTATGTTCTCAACATATGTTCTTTTTGTGTGTGTGTGTTTAGGACAGGGTGTACAGAGTCTCTCTGCATAGACAGGACTGGTAGTGATCCTCCTGTTTGCAACCTCTCAAGTGCTGGGATAACAGGCATGTGCCATGGTGCCCAGTCTCAATTGCTGTCTCAGTGCACCCTGGGGGCGGGGCCAGTACAATAAGCCTGGAGACCAAACCCGCAGGCCCCAGTGTCTACCTAAGAAGGCGCTTTAATTCGCTGAGCTATTTGTAATATATGTTCGTAAGTGGTACTTTAATGTTCCTTTGCTGATGGTTTATCTGCTGAAAATTACTCATGAATGATTATAACTTGCTTTACAGATCATATTAAGCTCTAATTCCAATGCTGATGATCTTGTTTGTTCAATGTGTTTAGAAAGTAGATATTATACAAAGGACATACTAGTTTTAATTCCATTTTATAGATGAGAATTCAGAGTTTTGATGTTTGATGTATAAATCCACTGGATTGGGCCATGGGGTACCCACTGACTGGGTTAACTGTTATTCCTAGATGTGTCTGTGAGAATATTTCTGGATGAGGTTAGCGCTTGAATCATTTGTGTATCAAACAAATTGTTCTTAGTACGAGTATGTGCTTACTTGGGCTGCTTCTTGTTGCTATAACTGAATATCATAGACTTGGTTATTTATACAGAATAAAGGTTCAGTTAGCTACCTCATGGTTTCGGATCCTGAGAGGCCCATAGTTAAGGGCTGGTTCTGCTGCTGTGGCTGACTCTCTAGTAAGGGCATCACAGAGTGAGATGGCCAGACTGGCTTTTAATATAGAACCATTCTCAAGACAACCAGTTAACCAATTAATTAATCAATTAACCCATAAATAAATTACCTGAGTGATGGCGAATGCCTTGGAGTTTCCAGCGTACAAAGATCTTGCTGTGGGGTGAGTGTCATAGCTTCATAATCACTGGATATTCCACTCAGGAGGTACAAAGTTCCCATAACCCAGTTTCCTCTGAAAGTTCCCATGTGACCTCATTTCTGAACATCACACAATAGGGATGAAATTCCAGCACGAATTTTGGTGGCCATATGCAATGGTGGCAATGGGTATCATTCAATTCAACAAAGGCCTGAGCAGAGCAAAAATACTAGAGGGAGAATTGTGCTCTCTCTCTACTTGGTATCTTGATTTGGGCATTGATTGGTCTTCTGTCCCACCAGCTGTCTTGATTCTCTGGCCTTTGGACTCAGCCCAGAACCTCCCCCACTCTGGTGTGTGTGTGTGTGTGTGTGTGTGTGTGTGTGTGTGTGCGCGCGTGTGTTATTGGTTCTGCTTCTCAGGGGTAGCCTGATGCAGAGACCTTAGAGATGCTATGTTACTTTTTGAAATTTATTCCAACTTGTACATGGCAGAGCCAAAAATGGCATTTATTCCCCTTATAGCGACACATCATGGTCCAAAAAAACTTTGAGTTATCATTTACATGCTTCCAAATTAATGCATTTTAAGTGTACATTCAGTAAGTATTAGTATATACTTCCAGAGCCATGAATCTTAAATATACAATTAGTGATTCTTGGTAAAATTATCTGTTTGCACAACCATCACTGTAATCTAGTTTTAGAATATTTGTATCTGCTCAGTAAAATACCTCATGCCTGTTTACAGTTAAGCTCTGTTCCCACTCTTAGCCCGAGGCAACCACTAATCTATTTCTGTCTCCATAGGCTTGCCTTCTCTAGCCATTTCATGTAAACAGAATCACGATAGAGGCCCTCTGTGTCTGGTTTCCTCCACTTAGCATAATGTTTTTGAGCCTCATTTATGTTGTTACCTCATGCTTTTTATAATGCATTTGTCTACCCTTCACTCTGCTCACTGCTTCTGTTCTATTTTGAACCATTTCTATTTTGATCTCAACTTTGGATGGGAGGCAAAGATATGCACTGTAGCATGGGGGAAAGAACAGTGGGGCTGAGGGAGAGGATCTGGGCTTTGATCAAATGAACAAAGTGTTTCTCTCAAGTAACCCCTGTAAAATCTCACACATCGAGAAAATCAAATGGAATAAGGCTCATAATCCATGACCATAGAGCCATATATAAGTATAATTTTTGCTATTGTATATAAAACATTAGTAAAGTAGTAAAAATCTGAATGTTTAAATTTTAAGAAAATTTATTACAATAAAAGAGACATTGCCAAGAATAATGAGGTAAATGTATTTGAAGTGAGGGGAGTACTTAAAAATATTTTTATTGTGAACTTTTTGGTGTAATATAATGTTTACAGCCTAGTATAGAGTTGGTACCTGTACATAATAGATATTAATTCTTTTTTTCAGACTTTTTTTCCTTCCCTCTGTCCTCCCTCCATCTCTTGATCGGCTTTCCATTTGAGAAAGATCTGTCTCCTTGTTTCCTATTATCTATCTTTTATTTTCCTCTTATTTGTAATTTAAATTTCCAGGAGATCAACCGTAGGACATTTAAGCTCACGTGCCTGATTTATTTCACTTAACATTGTGGTTTCAACATGCATCCATTTTTGAACAACTGACTTGAGTTTATCTTTTTATATGGTGGAGTATAACTCCACGGTACTGTCTTTTACAGTAACAATTTTTTTTTTTTTTTTTTTTTGTGGCTGGCTCAGCACGTGTTGCTGGGGATCAAACTGTGATCCAAATCTAAGCTTGCCTGAGCAGGTGCTTTAGACTGCTGAGCTGTCTCGCTGGCCCCCACAGTAACAAATTTTTAAAAAATATCTTTATTCATCACACAAAATCACCCCTCACTGATCCATGTTTTACATCAATTTCTGTCACAGAAAAATAGTGTTGTGCTATTATCCACATTTTTCACAGGGTCTGACACCACATAACTTCTGAGTCTTTTCACCAGACAGAATGACCATGCAAGGCAAACATTTTGAATCCATTCAACACATCAAACAATGAGTAGACAGTCATGAAAGAAGGTTTCCAGAACCACATCAGAAAGTGACAAGAATGGTGGGATAAGTGAGACCAAAGGAGAGAGAGTATTTTGAGGGGAATTAATAGCAATGTGTCTTCTACAATAATGCAATTTTCTAAATGTAAGCATCCACAACATTGCTTGATTAGACCTCGTATTATGGAACCATAAGGTAAATGAGTCAAGTTTTTAAAGTGAAATGATATTTATACTCAAAGAATTCTGAATTTAAGTGAGAAGAATTGATTAAGATATTCTCAGTGGCAGCTGAAATTGAAGTTAATGTGACACAAATCATAGGCTTTCATTATGCAAATTTAACCAGTCCCAGTTTTGAGGCAGGACATAGTGATGGCCATCAGTTGCAGATTGTGGAAACTGCGAAAGAATCACCTATGCTTTAAAAGTATCCAATCCTAGGCCTGCTAGGATGACAGCTTAAAAATCATTGAACACTGACATGGTTGATGATTGGTCTTGACATCTTGCTCCCTCCTTGTTTCGGTGTTGTTCATGGGCAGGCTCTTCAGGCATCAGCTTCATAGGTTTCAATGCTTGTGTGTCTGCAGAGCAGTGTCTGCAAAAGGAGCTTGTGCCTTTCAAGCTGCTTAAGAAACTGTCTGCTAGAGCACTGGCCACACAGAGCCCCATGAGGGTCATGCTATCTTCCAGTGTGTTTTCCAGTAGTATTAATTGCAGACACAACTACTCACGGACATATCACTCATCATGAACCATGTTGGCAGTTTCTATTTACTCCACAGCATTTAATACATGTGAAAATAATACACTCTCTAAAAATCATCATTTTTATCTGAAGATGAGAATGCATTTGTGTCTTAAAATTTGGAAAGCAAATTTGAGTGAAAACAGTTCTTGAGTATATTACCCAGACCAGGTTAAATATTTGAGAATCACATCTCAAGTTCTCAGTTATTCTGAGTGGCTATGGGTAGCCTCCAATGTCCATGATCCTCTTCTTTCTTTAGTCTAGTCAATCACCTTAGAATTTTAGCTAAACACAGGGTTACCCAGTGTCCCTTGCTACTATGAATGAGCATGTGATTAATTAATTGCTGGCCAATGAAATAGTATATGAGAAGAATTCCTATATCATATTTCAGGGGCATGTTCTTACAAAGGAGGATTTATCTTCCATGCCTTCTTCCTTCTAGGATAGACTCTGGACAGTGTCACTGTGCATTATCCATGACCTTGAAGATGGGGTTCATTAAGGCTTGGCAATTCACCACTAGTGAATTGCCAAGCCTTAATGAATTGAAAACCAAAAGAAGTTGGAGTCCCCTGAAGTAATTATATGATAAGATTCTCAAGTGAAAGATCTAGACTTTTAAAATATTTGTCAATATTTTCTCTGGCAAATAATGAAATTGATACCTTAACCAAAATAGCAAACACAAGTTATTTACTTTTCAAAAAACTCAGGAATTTTGAATATCATCATTCCTAAGGTCGTTCTTTTTCTGCACATATTTACTTCATCTAAGTTAAGACCAGGGTCTATGTCATGCTGTTCAGCAAGGTGTTTTATTTGCAGAGGAGGAATATAGTGTAAGAGCTTGTAGAACAGTGTCACAGAGAATCTAGAATTTATCTGTAGTTTCACATTTGGTGTTGCACTTCTTCAGCTTGATAAGTTTGAGGTCCCTGGTATGAATGAACTGAGAGTAAATGCCTGGTCTTTGTCATCTTTGATTTCTCCCGAGAACCTGGCACACATCCAGTACTCAAAAGTGTCTGTGGATTTATCCTAACCAAGAGTCCTGTGCAGCAGGAGTGCCGACATAATGAAATTTGTAGGCTTGCTCATGGTTAATGCACACCGACTGGGACAATTCTGTTTAGAAAAACAGAGGTGTGGAGGTGTGCAGCATCAAGCAGATGGAGAAGTTAATTGCTGGGTCTCCTCTGCCTCTAAGAGAAAAAAAGCTCTCTCCCAAAGCCCACTGCTGATTCTCTGCTGCCTTTAGTAAGGCGTATGAGAGCTCAGCAGCCTCCAGCACTGTAGTAGTTCACTTACTTTCCAGCTTTACTCTCCTTAAATTTCCTGTGAATTCTTCTCTTTTCCTGCCTTACATTGTACTCCACCTGGTTCTTCTGCTCAGGGACACCCCAGCCTATCAAATTTCCATCCACTCTGCATGAGCGAATGCCTTTCAGTGTTCTGCGGATATCCAGATCCCTGGATGGCAGAGGACGTGAGCAGCTCTGACAGCTCTTGGATGTCACTCTAATGGATTTTGAATGATGAGCTCTCATGGAAGAGACTCTGTGAGGCACAAGTCCAAGTCAGAAACCAGAGCAGTGAAGATGCCTGCTGTTTGAGAAAGTTATTCCCCATTTCTGAGTTCCTGTGATTTGGTCAGGAGGCTCTGGGTGAGAACTTCAGTCAGAGCTGGTTCTTGCCATAGACCTTTCCTTGGTACCTGCTTCTCTGTGAGAAGTCTTGTGGACACCATCACAGAATATACCTAAACTCTTCTCATGGCCTTCCCTTCTCTGAATACTGCCTGCTTCCTCCCCAGCACATATGTCTCAGCCTGAGTCAGCCACCATTTCCTAAGTGAACTTATCTGAGCTACTGCTTCAGCTTTACCATTAATTAGTCTTCTTCCATTCTAATCTCAGTGTGGCAGTTATTTCTACACGAGGTGTGTTCAACTCATACCCCACAGGCTGCATGTGGCCCTCAAAATCTTGTAACGCAGCCTCACAGGCTCATAAACTTTTAACAGTGGGAGTGATTTCTAGATATTTTTCCTCAGTCCCAGGGGTTGAACCCAGAGCAATATCCTCAATCCTTTTATTTACTTTTCTATTCTGAGACAAGGTCTTGGTAAACTGTCAAGTTGACCAGGCTCAGCTTGTGTTTCCAATTCTCCTTGTTCAGCCTTAGAAAGTCCTGGAGTTGCAAAGGCGTTTGTGGCCTTTTGTGACCTCAGCTAGGCAACTCTGGAGTGTAGCCTGGGTAGATGACCAATGAAAGCTGTATCCAGAGGGCTCAGTGCAGGGCTAACCCTGCCTTCCATACTCACAACACACAGGAAATCACATTGAAACCTGTGTGTGTATCAGATATTATGCTCAACTTGCAACCTGGCATGTGAAACACAGCCACTGCCAATAGCAGTATTTCCACCTACATGTTTGTGTGCACGTTGAAAGATAGGTGTTTATTAATAGTAAACAGTCATGTAAATTTTGTGATTTAACCATTAGAATGGGGTTTGTGTTAGTTCAAAAATAATTTAATGAGTGTAAATAGGGTTTTACTAGCTCTGGTATAGGAAGTGAAAGTGTACCTAAATAGTATTTCACTCATGATATTATTATAAGTACATATACAATACTACTAATGCTGGAAAAGTAAACAGTTGCTTACTAATTTTTGATAGCATTGCATGCAGACATTAATTCAAAGAAAACTTTGATCATGTCTCTTTGTTAGAAGCTTTTAAGACTTACCTTCCTAGAGAAAAATATCCCTCACTTTGTCATCTAATCTTATTTCATGTCACTAACCATTAGTAAGAAGTACATTTGCGAGAAGCTACTTTCAAGAATGAAGTACCTGAAGAGTAAAATTAGACAAAAATATTTCTGATGGGCACTTTGAGATTTGTTAAGGATATCATCCTCTTCTCCTGCACTCTTTTAAAGTATTATTACAAGAATACAAAAGAGGAAGTTTGCTACTTATGTACTCATCACATCAGGCCCTGATCCCCAGATCACAGGCTGGTATTGGTCTCCTTTTAGGAACTAGGCCACACAGCAGGACAAGCCTGTGGGCAAGCAAGTAGAAAGCTCCATCTGCAGTCACAGCTGCTCCCCAGCCATCATGTTACAGCCTGAGGTCTACCTTCTACAAGATCAGCCGTGCTTCAGTTCCCCTAAGAGTGTGCACCCTATTAAGGACTGAGTGTGTGAGTGGTCTAGGTTGTACTCTCCTTTGAGAGCCTATGGCCTGAAAGACTGAGGTGGAGCTGAGGTAGTGATGCTAGTTAATTCTGAGTGATGCAGTTATTATCTATCACAAATGCATGCAATGCTAACTTTAAAAAGATACTAATGAAAAATCCTCCCAATCAGTTGTAGAAAACCTACTGTTATGGCTTAGATCTAAATGTCCCCAAAAGTCTTCAGGGATCCAAAGACAGGGATTTTGGAAGGTGATTGCATCAGGCAGAGGCTCAGACCTTGTAGGACTGGGTCTCCCTCCCTTTCCCTCTCTCTGCTTCCTGTTGGCCTTGATGATGAACAGGGGGGCCCAAGGCAGCCCCTTCCTCCTCCTTGCTCTTTCAGTGTTGGAGTCAAACATGGACTGAAAACAGGCCAAAAGAAACCTCTTCTTCTTTATATTGTGAATGTCAGGCATTTGGTCTCAGAAATAAAGAAGGTGACTAGAAGAATTGTTTTCCATGAAACCTGTCCCTGCTACTAACAGTTGGGGTTACTGAATTACATGTTTGTCCAAGATGACTCCTCTTCTCACTGTAGCCCAGGCAAGACAATTGTACACCTGTGGTCTACATAGAAGAGGCAGAATGATCTTCCCCTCTGCATAGTGTCTCATGACACTGTTGAGCCTGGTAAGAGTTCTAATGGCCCAGGCTCCACCAGCTCCTTGGATTTCACTTTGCGTGGCTCTACCTCTGCCCATTGTTGGCTGATTCTTTAAATTCACAGAACATTCTTTTTGTCAGAGCTTTGAGTCTGCTGTCCTGTGAGCTTTTCCTGGATGGTCCCTTCTCATCAAATAAATCTCAAGTCACCTCTGGCTTTTCCCAATGCTTTGCTCTCAAAGTCTACCAAAATCTTTTCTAACAGCAACTGGCATTATTGGAAATTAATTAATTTTAATGTGCATATCATTATGTACCCATAAGTCATTGTGAAATGGATGAATTCAGGATAGTGAATGAAATCTCAAGCCCTGGAGCCAGCCTACTTAGGCAAATCATGGCTCTAACATTTGACATTTATGCATCTGTTGCTTTTTTGTGACTTAGTTTCATTATCTGTGAAATTGGGATTCTAATAGCACCTATTCATAAGGTTGTTGCCAAAAATTAATAAATCATGTAGAGAAATGGCATTTATGTGAAACATTACATGCAGTCAGAATTTAAAGAGTTATATTTAATTTTTAACCATGAGTAAAGCTAAATAGTTTCTCAGTCGCTATTGGTATTTCTCAAATGCTTCTTCAAGTGTAATCAGAAAATTAATCCCTGTATGCCAAACTTTTTAGGCTTGTGACCTGTCAAGGCAAGCTTCTGACAAGGCTCTAATTTTTATCCCTATTACTTCTCTTATCAACAACATTTTAACAGAATTGTTGTATGTAATGACCTGTGTTAGGCTCTAAAATGGATGAAATTGCCCAAGACTTGAGAATAAATGCAAATGAGCTTGTGAGGTCTGATAGACTTCAAAGGCTTTGCAGTGGAGAGGCAGAAACACCTCCACTGCTCTGGGGGCGGGCTACCCTAGAGACCAGGAAGGTGTCTTCTCTCTGCAGAGCCAACTCTAGACCTGGGCTTCCTGGTACCTTGTGCACACCTATGGACGCCACCTGATGTGTGGGAACACCACGGAGGGGCCACGCAGCCACTTTGTCAATGCATAATCAGGGAAGAACACAGAGTCATTTACTCTATCCCTCAGCATGTGAATAAATACATCGCACATACGGATTTACACAAATGCAGACTTGTGGGCTAGTTCCAGAGGGAGAAGCAAAGGGGTGTGGACGCTGGTGGCGCATCAAGCGTGTCCTGAGGAGGTTTTCTGTCAGTCTGTTTGTGGCGACTGGTTGAAAATCACATGTGGTTCTCAGATGTAGAAAAGTAAAAGTACTTCCATATAAAAGGAGAATTTTTTAAAGTTCTAATTGTGTCTCTTTTTTTACGAATGTAGGACAGGGTCTACAGGGTGTACAGGTTCTCACTAGTAGCTCAGACTGGTAATGATCCTCCTGTAGTCAGCCTCCATGCACTGGGATTACAGGTACGCACCACCATGCTCAGTTCTCAATTAGCCATCTCGGTGTGCCCTGGGGGCGGGGCTGGCACTGTACTCTGGGGATTGAACCCCCACTGCCATGCTCTACCAAGGCAGCTGCTTTGTTCCACTGAGCTATCTGGCTGTTCCAAAAGCTTTAATTCTTGTGGTAATCCACTTGGGCAGTCATCCAATATTTTGAGACAATCTTTGGGCACAAGGTTTTGGAAAACCTTCTGAAGATTATTTTCTTGGCTTTTCTCTTGGCTCTATACCTTTTGTACTCTTTCAAGGATGAGATCTGCTGTCACTGTTTATTTCTAGTGAAGGCTTCTATGCTAATCTTTTTTTCTTTATTGCAGAGAGATGATAAGGATGTGAATTTTATTTTCAACCTGCTTTAACTTCAATGAAGGCCACATTTTACTGTAAGAAAGGTGACTGGGAAACAAAATTCTGATAAGGTTCATTCCATAGTTAAAAATGGTCTGTGAAACATTATACTACTGGCTCTGGACAAAATGAGGACTTGCAGTAGAGTGAGTGGAGAAGCAGATTGGCTCTTTATCCAAATCTTCATGGATGGAAAAGCAAATAAAGCTGCAGAAGAGCAAATGATATAGCGTAGTCACAGAGTAATTAATTGTGGAGTCAGATGTGCCTTGATCTAAAGGCTGCCCTTGATATTTACTAATTATTTTACTATGTGTGGAGCAGAGTGCATATTCTTCAAATTTATCTTCTTCCCAAATAGCCCAATTGCGTTTCTCAGCCTCCTTTTCATTTTAGTGTGGTCCAGGGGTTGAGTTGTGCTCAAGGACCACTTCCACCCCATCTAGTGTCACAGGACCTTAGAATGTCAGGTGACATAAAATTAAGTTTTGATAGGCTCAGCAGTGGGACTTTCGAGGTCATTATAGCAGCTAACTACCTCTTAAGTATTTGAATAAGATTCATGAATTATCTGTTTTATAAAGTATAAAAAGTAAAGCCCTATTAATATATTGAGCTGTAAAAGGCTCAAGTCAACAACTTCTGACACTGCCAGTCATCTGGAAAGCCCACTACTATTAGGACTACTGGAGTATATTGGAATATTTTACTGAATTCATGCACCTATAATATTTAAATGACAATGGAATACCCTTCTTTGACAAAACTGAACAAAAAAGGGGATACAAATGAATGACCATTTTGTACCTGTATATTAAAAATATTTAGGATATATATATATAGAGAGAGCTACATTAATTTAATTCAATGAATAGAAAGGTTTGTACTAATAGTGTTTATGGACAGGATATCATCTGCATCGTGTACAACGAATAACTACTTAGACAACAATATGTAATGTATTAATTATTGAAACTGTCCTACTAATTGGTTTTGAAACTGTCTCTTTCTATTTGTTTCTCAATAAAATTATTAAAAATATTTAAACAAGTATCTGTTTCAGTTCCAACTATAAATGAGGCTAACACGGCTAGGTGGCCATGAGGATCCTAAATCATTTTTTCTTCTTCCCTTGCATTCACATTGCCTTTCTTTCTTGTGCTTAATTTTTCCTTGATACAGTAAAAGCAAAACTTTCTAGTCTTTGTTCTCTGATGCTTTCTGTGCTTCTCAGCTGCATGAAAGTTATAGAAGTAAAGCAGCTCAAGAAACATGGCTCCAAGTAAAGTCATTTCTAGGAAGGAGCAACAGACTGCTTAAAGCCCTTGCTTCTGTTAAGACGTAAAGCTTAGTCCTGCAGGCTCTAGACTCTGAGCAGTAATATTATGAAAACATAAGGAAAACTTCAATAGTGTTGAAGGTTAGTATAGGTCTTTACTGATTTTCTCCAAATAGAAACCACAGAACACAAATGTGTTGCACAGAATTTCTAAGAAATGCTTTCTGGATATCAGCTCCTCTGCTCCAATTTCATACTCAACATGATTACTAAAAATCTCTCCCATGTTCTCATTTGCTTTGTTACATCTCCTCTCTTCTTCTCATGGCTACCTCCTGCTGAGGGACACCCGCGGACTTTCTGATTCTACCCTTAGTCTAACCCACTCCACACACAGCTGCAAGTGCTGTCCCTTCTTTATGGAGAAAGAGAGGCACCCACAGGGAAGTGTGGGTTTAATTCCTCCAACAGTTTGTCTTACAAATTACTCTTATGAAACACTTTCAATGAATGTGATTCTCCAGCCTTTTCTATGATTTGACTTAAAGACCACAGCAGGTGACCAGAGGAGGGAAAAACCAGTTAGAGAATATTCACTTTTTCTTCTTGATGATAAACAGACACAGGAAAGCTGAGTGCTCACTTGGAGGGAAGGTAATTAGCCTGGGAGACCTGGGTGAGCAATGTGAGTCTTGCTTCTCTGGAGGGGAGGACATGAGAGGGGGGTGGGAAGGAATAGAGTGGTCCAGATAGACTTTGATAAAATTCACTCAGTGAGAAATGTCTCACTAAGAGTGCCTCCTGCTTCTGACTTTTCATGGAGTCTAAAGCAGTCACATTTCTAATTCTGATAGGTTGAGACACTGTGAAAATGCAATCTTTATCTCGGAGAGGCAAATATAATTATCATTGACATTACCTCAGCCTTACTTCCAGTTGTATTTATTCAGCCAGGGAAGTATTAAAACTCTAGGTGATTGGCGATGGATGAACACAGGGTGAACCAACACCTTCAGGGTCCCATGGAAGAAGGCAGCCTAGAGCACCTCAAACCCCTTCAATTTTGCATTCTATTTGTGGCTGTTAAAAATTCTGAAAGGCTGAGATTTTATCAATTTTTTAAGCTAATATAAGACTATGTCACCTCCACAAGAGGGAAACATTAGCTTCATGCTCATCTTGGTCCCCACTGTCACCTAGGTACTGTAGGGGCAGTGCACACACAGAGGGTGTGAGCCACATCTGCAGAGCTCCGAGTTTTGGAAATCCCAATCTTCTTTAATAAGTTGTAAGCAAATCTGCCCAAGACATGCTCCACAGGGAGATGCTATCTTGATTATTCTGGACACCAAATAAACCTATCCTGTTCTCTGGAGGGAGATACTAGCTCTGCTTTTGAAGGAGGTTTGCTACCCAGGTACCCTTGGACAGACTTTCTGGAAGAGAAACATAGTCAGTGTCTGTTCAGCACATGCTCGGCTATGTGAGAGATGCATGGGGAATTCTCTCCTAACAATAGGAGCAGTGTGTATTGTGATTGAGGAAGAAGGCATATCGGGAGTCAGACAGTTCTACCTACGTGTAAACAAGCTCTACCATTATTATATAGCATATAATTTTTCAGCACTACTCTCATACTGAGCTGCATCGCCAGCCTTTATTTTTCTTTTTGAGGAAACAATTTCACTATGTTAACCAAACTTGTGATCTTTCTGCCTCAGCCTCACATGGTAGCTTAGATTACAGACGTATCACCATACCCAGCTTCCTTAGCAGATTATAAGGAATTATTTAAATGCTCTGATGTTCACTTCTGTAGCTTAGAGGGGGTCTATCATATAGAATTATTACAGGGATTAAAGTAGTTTGTAAATGTTGAATATGGCTATAAAGGTATATGACCAGATACGTATATTATTAGTCATGTAGTGTTACCTTATTTTGCATGCTGGCTAGCATATAATGCATTTTTGTTATGATCCACAAGTTTATCTGAAATTCTACTGAATACATTTATACCGAGTACTCACAGAGTTTTGGACAAGGAGAACAGGTATCTGGGTCCCAGTTATACTACAGACCAGTGGGGCCTTAAGAAGTCACTGGCTGCTTAGGCAGACACAGGGACTGGGGGTTGATCCCTGGCATGCCCTGCTGGCTCTGTCCCCCCAGGGTGCACTGAGACTGAGCATGGTGGTGCGCTCCTTAATCCCAGTGCTTGGGAGGCTGAAAACAGGAGGATCACTGCAAGTCTCATCTGTGTAGTGAGAACAATGAAGTAACTGAAATTTATTGGTCAGACAAGTAGCAAAGACATTTTTTTTTTTCCAGTGGAGAGTGACAGCCTAGAGAGCTGGGGTAAGAAAAGCTTGACATTCCACAGGACAGTGTGCCTGTGATGAATTTGCCATATTGTAGAGCCAAAGATCTAGATGGAATGGTCTGAGGGCAGTGGAAATATGGTTATGCTTTCACCATTCCTGTGCACATAACAGTTGCTCAGTTAATGTATGTTAGTGCATTAATTGTTGGATGGTCTGACTAAGGTTTCTGGTTTCCTGATTCAAGGATGAAAATTGAAAACATGCAGTGGCAAGTAGGAAATGGGAAGGTAAGTGACTCACTTTATGCTCTCACTTTGGGAGGCTGGGACTCTTACTTTTAGTTAGGCTATGACCTGTAAACCAGGTTAAGTACTCCTAGAAGCCCAGCTGCTGTCCAGCTGTGTGTGGAGTTCAGCCAGCCCTTTTTTCCACATGACCTGGTGTGCTGATGCTGCCTTTGGTTTCTCCTGGGCTCCAAATTGCTATTCAGAAGCAGCTGCTCAAACACTTTAATGGGCACAATTAAACAGTCCCAAAGGCTGACCTTTGGACATTGCACTGGTTCACCAAGATGACTGCTCTGGGGTCTGCCATCTCTGGCAACGCTTTGCAAATCTAGCGTGGTTGGCCTTTTATTTTGTTTCCCATGACATGTTCTGGGGGTAGGGGTGGGAAATTGCACTTTTGATTACATTTGTAGAAATGGCAAAAACCTGGGGATGGAACAAGATTGTGGAAGAAATTCCAATGACCTAAAAAATGGCAGGCTTAAGGACCTCTCAAAATTATCTGGGATTATTAAATTATCTCAACAGTTAGAATTACATTTTCAGTGGAAAAGGGAGAGAATTAGTGACTGGACTTTAACATTCTTATATTGTCCAATTGACATCCGATTAATATTGAATGAATGACCAACAAATAATAGGGAGTGCTGCAGGCAGGAGGCAAGAGCCTGGGAGGTGGGCTAGGACATTTGTTCAGAAGAGCGGAGGCTGTTTTTCCGTGGTTCACTGCATGCCCCAAATACTTAGAATACTGCTTAGTATCAGGTGCTCAGTTAGTAGATGTCAGATACATGGGTGGGCACACTTTACCCTGCTTGAATTCTCAATCTAGTAAAGGTGCAAGCAGGACATTAATCATGTGTGATGAGTTCTGCAAAGGAAAAAAGTGCCGTGATATCATGTGGGAGGTGAAGGGCCGTGAACACTTGGCTAGAAAGATTCTGGAGTGTTTCTCCAAAAGTTATATTTGAGTTGAAATCTGGTGAGAAAGATCTACCAGAGAACAGACTTCAGGGAAAGGGAACTTTCTAAGCAAAGAACAACAGGCAAAAGCTTTTAGAAAGGAAAGACTTTTGGTGTTAAAGAAACCAAAAGCAGACTGTGAGGGGAGACTACCACAAAGATGGGAGCTGAGATTAATTTAATTTAAGTAATAGGAAAGAGCTCAGTCTTTTAGGGTCTTCTAAACAGGTGGAAGAAATTTGTGCTTTAGTTTGTGTACTGTGTTAGTATTGTTACAATCAATTACTGAAAGTGGTATGGCTTAAAACATCAGAAAAATATTCTCTTTTAGCATTGAAGGCTGAAAGTCTAACACTAAGGTCTTGGTAGAGTTGGTTTCTTCTTCCAGCTCTGAGCAGCAGTGCGTTCCTTTAGCACCTCCACTGCAGTTGTTGATCATCCACATGTTCCCGGCTTGTGTACTCCTCACTCTACCCGCTGTCCCCGTCTTCTCATCACCTTTTCCCCTCCATGTTTCTCCTCTTTGGCATCTCCTCTTCTTTTAGATCATTTGTCACTTGACGTGGGGCATGATGAGGTAATATGGGAGAATCCTATCTCAGGAGTCTTCATTACAAATTCACATTCTTAGGTTCCCAGGAGAGATGGTTTGCGGGATGGCCGCCGTTCAACACACTAGACTATCCCCAGTGAAGCACATCGGAGAAGGCTGTGCAAAGGGGTGAGAGATATTTATACATTTCTGGGTGAGGAGTTAAGTTGATAAGAACAACAGAAGAAGATCTTGGCTGCAAGAAAGAGATGTTTGGAGATGGCTCTGCTCGTGTGGAGACAGAAGGGTGGGGGTGAGGGGCTCAGTTGGGAGTGAGTCCAGCGTCTTGGACGGAGGCAGTGTGAAAGAGATGTCCGTGTTGAAATGGGACAGTAGCATCCAAGTGACATCTTGTTCCCAGAAATAGCTGGCCTGCTATCACGCAGATGTTGGCTGGGAATCAGGTCCCTTCCTTTTATTTTCCTCATTCTTTGCTTGTGGCCCTCCACAGTCCTCGTTCTCCTCCAGATACAGCTGTCACTGAGCCCTGAAGATTGCTGCTTTTATTCTCCAACTATATTAAGACTGTGTCCATTTCCATATAGAACTTGACCAAATCTTAATGCTCAAATCAAAAAGTCCCAAATCTCTAGATTTTTCTCTGCGCCTTAGTATGCTTCAAGTAGACTTTGGAGTTTCCAGTGGAACTTGCTTGTCTCTTACAAACTGAGACAGCTATTGACAGGAAAACAGAAACTTTCTCCTTCCTTTTTGTAAAATCCATTTTATTTTTTTTATTTTATTGAACTACAAATGTCAATCAGACAGTTTCAAGACACCTTAACAATACAGATTTGATAAACTAATACATTGCAAACTGTTTTCATAATGTTTTGGTATTGTACAAGGTGCATACATGATATTATATTTACAGATATTATTTTAGCTTTCTCCTTCCTTCAAATGAGAATTAGTTCTTAACAAGTATTTGCTTTCTCTCTCTTACTATGCAGCTTGGACTCATAGTAATCTTATCTTTTGTTTACAATTTATAATTTGGGGCAATCTTCAAAAATCTGTGATAAGAAAGCATTTATGTAATATTTTCTTATGCCTAATATTTCTTCTAAATACTATATAATAGTATTTAGTGCAGGGTCTCACTCTGCAGTGCAGACTCCTAGTGGTCCTCCTGTTTTCAGCCTCCCCAGTGCTGGTATTAGAGGTGTAATGATTTATCCAATGAATTTCTTGTAGTTTTGCTGTCTATTTGCAAGCATCATGCTTACATATGTGCCACCTCATGGAAGCCACAAGGACACAAGACCATCTTTTTTCCCAGCCAGCAATTCCACTGATTCTGATTGGCAATGTTTGTCACTTGTATTTTTGCTTTAATATTGATTTACTCAAAATAGGGACCTTAGGGCCAGCCAGATAACTCAGAGGATTAAAGTGCCTGTTTAAGCAGATGCAGGGACCTGGGTTTGATTCCTGGTGTGTGGTACCAGCCCTGCTCCCAGGGTACACTGAGACTGGGTGTGGTGGCATGTGCCTGTAATCCCAACACTTGGGATTCTAGAAATAGGAGAATCACTATGAGTCCAGTCTGTGTAGTGAGACCCTGCAAACCCTGTGCTAAATCCAAAAACAAAACAAAACAAAACAAAACCCTTGTCTCTGGTGAGTTTTATGTAGATGAACATTAACCTGCTTTATTGAGGAGGTTGAGCCAGAAAGGTATTGAAAATTTATAATGCTGGATACAGAATTAGAGAGAAAGCAGAGCAAGGAGAGTAGAAACCTCCCAATTTCTACCTTTAACCATTGTATGCCCAGCTGCTCCTTTTCTGAGCTACATAGGCATTCACTGGGGTTTTCAAGCATCTTCCTGAGGTCACTTGGCTACACATTTGGCCTTTTTCAGATGAACCCACACCATAACTCAAACATCCTTTCTAACACATAGACCTATAGCTTTTAGGAGTTCCCTACATAAATCAGAATAAATGGACTTCAACTCCTAATTTGCTGGTCTGCTGCTGTTTTTGCAATGCCACCTCCCACTACTGTGCCCATGTTTCATAGCCGCTTGGTCTTTCTTCTGTGTCTCTCACACATCAATCTCATTCTGTCTTTTTAAATTAATTTTCTTTTCTTTCTTTCTTTCTTTCTTTCTTTCTTTCTTTCTTTCTTTCTTTCTTTCTTTCTTTCTTTCTTTCTTTCATCCAGAGTCTCTCTATGCAGCTCATAGTCATAGTGATCCTCCTGTCTCTGCCTTTCCAGTGTTGAGATTACAGGTGAGGGCCACCATGCCAGGCTTTAGTGGCCTGCACAGTGCAGGGTGGGGCCCACATGTTGTGCAGTATTGTGAATCGAATCCAGGTCCTTGTGCTTGCCAGGTAAGTGCTTAGACCACTGAGCTATCTCCCAGCCCCAAGTACTGTGTCTTTAAAAAAATTCTTCCCTTAGATCTTCAAGTGCTTGTCTCCTTTTGATTATTTTGTTCTCAGTGTGAATGTCAGCTTATCAAAAGAATGTTCAGGATCAAGTCATATGCAGTAATTTTCTCTTCTACCACATTCATTTTGTCTATTTTAACTCTCTTATATTTACTAATGCCTGAATTTGTCTTCTTTACTTTTTAATTACTTCTTCTAGTATCAAGTGTTTTAAAGTGGTAACAGGATAGAGAATTATCACTTAGGACCAAGCTGCAGGGAGTAAGACCCAGTGTCTGGGTCTGCCTTGCCCCTGGGGTTGTTAACTTCTAAGAGGCCAGCAAAGACTTTGAGAGGGTGAAAAGCAACTAAATAAGCTATGAAACAGAGGGATCTTGGAGTTCCCAGATGACGATACCCTTGCTTGTGTTGAAGCCCTAAAGATGGTACAGTGGTAGGAAGGTGGGAATGGAAGAAGCAGTTTAGTTGAAGTAATTGCTAGTGCTCCCAGCTATACATAGATGTGATTTTGGTCCAGAGGAAAGGTTGCAATACTAAAGACAATTATTTTTATAGTTTTTTAAATATAATTTCTGTTAATGATGAAAAGTAATGAGGAAGTAAAGAGACAAGCTACCAAGAATGAAGACAAATAAAAACCCAGACAATATGAAACATTAACAAGAGTTTCAGGTATGTATCTAAATACCAGACATACATTTTAAAATAATGTTGGCTATGTTCAGAGGTAATTTTAAGAATTTCAGTATAGACAGGGAAGTTTTGAAAAAGAAGCAAATGTATGTTCTATGAATAAAAAATAGTTACAATTAAGAACTTAAGCAATGACTTAACAGCATATTAGACTCAGCTGACAGGAGAATTTGTGCACTAGAAGATATTTAGAAAATAACTGGAGAGAAAATTGGATGGCGAGCACAATAACAAGAGTAAGAGCCATAGAGCAGCCGCTGAGCAGGAGTCAGCTATTGCAAAGGACGCCTGCAAAGACAGCAAGGAGGATGAAGCGTAAGCAATGACCTATGGGAGAACGCTTAAAAACTGACATTAAAGCACTAAGGCTAAGTGAAAATTTAAGATAAAGAAAAAAAAATCAACAATTCAGAAGCAAAAGAAAAAATAGTTTTGATGGCGCAACGTGTAGACTAAGAGTAGGAGATCTCAAAACCAACTGAACCAATCCAAACAAACATGCTGTTTCCAGAGATAGTCTGCTATCTTTAAAGGGTTGAAAAAACATAAAATGTCAATCTGTTGCTCTCAATGCACAAGAAAAAAAATTTTTTTTTTTTAGATATAACAAAAACAATGCCAAATAGAGAGCTGAAGATACAGGGATTGAAATTAGAACAAAGATGAAGTGCATAGATGCATCTTTTTTTTTTTTTTTTTTGTCTTTTTGAGACAGGGTCTTGCTATGCAGCTCAGGCTGGCCTTAAGCTCACTTTGTAGCTCAGGCTGGTCTCGAACTCACAACAATCCTCCTGCCTCAGCCTCCCGAGTGCTGGGATTATAGGCATGCGCCACCACGCCCGGCTCATAGATGCATCTTAAGGAACTGGCTGTGTAAAATAATAATACTAATGCAACAACATTTTTAGTTTCACAATATGCATGTGATTAAAATGGATAATAGCGATACATACATTGAGCAGGGGAAATTGAAATTAAAATGTCCTAAGATTATTACAGAAAGGAGAAATGATTAATATTACATTTTGATGTATCAATGATGTGTTGCAATGTGCAGACAGCGAAGAGTGACTTGAAGTTAAGAAGTTGGAATGGAACAACACGCATGGAAGGTGAGAGAGAGAACAAATAGAATTAATATTTATAAGTGATGTAAGGGCTCCAACTAGCTGAGGAAAGTTGTCATGTTATAGAAAATAAATCCCAAGATATGTTATTTACATTCTCTTTAGACATAAAGATTAATAAAAATGTTGAAATTAAAAAGATGAAAACTAGCTGGGTATGGTGGTGCATGCCTGTAATCCCAGCACTCGGGAGGCTGAGGCAGGAGGATTGTTGTGAGTTCGAGACCAGCCTGAGCTACAAAGTGAGCTTAAGGCCAGCCTGAACTGCATAGTGAGACCCTGTCTCAAAAAGACCAAAAAATAAAAAATAAAAAATAAAAATAAAAAGATGAAAACTGGCATAACTATCAATATCAAACAAGGTAACCTTTAAAGAAAAAAATGCTTTCGTATGCATAAAAATGTTTCTAATGCAAAATGTTAAGTTGCATGGGAAGATATAAAATTCCAAATTTCTATGCATTGAATGACTCATCCTCAAAATACTCAGAACATGTATTGGTAGAATGTCAAAGAGAAGCAGACCTGGTTATCCAAGGTGAGCCTGGCCTACACCTTTCTTAGCATTTTATAGGATGAGGAGAAAATAAGTCATAAGGGAATACACACAGAAATGAGTGTACTCATTATTCTTCTCATACTAAATAGTTTGGATTTTTCATTGTTACATCTAACATTAAAATTAAAATATAAAATAGCATAGGACATTTCATTTATTTTATTCTTAACTTATTATTATTCTTTTTGGTGATGGTACTGTTAGCTTTGCCCCAAGCATTTTGTCTCACCTGGCTCAGCCCGCTTTGAGGGTGGGGCTGGCGCAGCATGTGGCACTGGGGATTGAACCACAGCCCTAAGCAGGCGCTTTAGACAGCTGAGCCATCTTGCTAGCACGTGCCCTGAGCTTCATACACAGCTGTTTTCACTTTTTGTTTTGAGACCAGAACTCACACAAAGTTAGAAAGTTGCCCAGGCCAGGTTAGACCTTGCAGTCCTCCTGCCTCAATCTGCTAGAGTGGAGGGATGATCGGTGTATGTCATGACATCCAGCTTTTGCCACTTACTTCCTTTTATTTTGGCAGAGCCAAGGATGGAACTCAGACCCTTGCGCTTGCCAGGGAAGTGCTTATTCTACTGAGCCATCTCCCCAGCCCCTTTCCACTTAGTTCTAACACTACTTAAATGCCCCAAAGGTGTGTTGAACCCAAAATTTCCATAACTGGGTTCATTCACTTGAGATCTCTTGTCATTGTGCTCATCACCCATTTTTCTCTTCAATTATTGTCTAAATATCCCTGTATATTGTACTGCCGCATTCCCTGTCTTCTGGTCCATCCAGTGGGTTGTGTGAGTTTCATGTCCTCCTTCTATGTAGCCCCTGTCCCCTTCTCACACAAACAAGAGTTCAGGCTGCCATCAGTTTTTGCCTTAGTTCCTGAGTCTTGGCTTGTAGGCTGTTCCTGCTTCTATCTAGAGCACAACCCAAACAGGGTTTTAGAAGCATCACTTTGATCCAGAATGCTGGGAAGCTGAGCCAGAAGCATGAAAGTTCTAGACAGCCTGCTCAACTCAGTGAAATCCTGCCTCAAAGTAAAAAAAAGGAAATTTGAGAAGGAATGGAACTGTAGCTCTAAGCAAAAGTCCTGGGTTCAACCACCAGCTAAAACAAAAATTTAGGAACATAGTGTTGGTTTTAAATTTTGTTTTTACCACTAACTAATGGTAACTTTGAAAAGACCATTTGATCTTTAAGCTTCTAATTTACTCTTTTCAAATGATTATAATAATAACTGGGTCTTACAACTGTGGTGATAACTTATGCAAGTTTAAACACCTATGTGTTTGATTAGGTGGGTACAGATCTAGATAGATGGATAGATAGATAGATAGATAGATAGATAGATAGATAGATAGATAGATAGATGGATGGATGATAGGTGGGGAAATATATATATGTATATATGCATATATATTTATATGATAGGTAGGTAGATAGATGATAGGTAGGTAGGTAAGTAGGTAGATAGCTAAATGATAGGCAGGTGGGTGATAGACAGACAGATAGACAGACAGACAGATAGATGATAGGTAGCCAGGGAGAGGACAGAGATAGTTGGCATGGCTACACCATATTTGGATTACTGTAACTGTTCTCTGGGTGGCACAGATTCACAGGCTGGTATTACCACATCTCAATACCAGCTTTCATTCAGTTACTGAACTACAGTATGCTGTGTTACACTGAACACTTTCATATGTATATTTGTTTTTTATTTTCCTGAGGAATGTTTAATGCTTCACCTCCATTCTCAAACTTTGTTAGTCAGGATTCTTTCCTCTACACTCTTCTCTATCTTGGCAGGTCTGAATTTTGCCTGAAATCAGGTTTGCCTGTGATGTTTTATAAAAATACAAGTGTGAGGGTTATATAGAGAGAGTCTGATTCAGAATTAGGCATTTATTTTTCATACAAAATTTCCTCCAGTAAGTTTGGGTAGGTAACCAGAGTTTGGTAAATGTACAAACTGGTATATCCCTTGATGGCAATTTATTATGCATCAAAATTTAAAATATCCTAATCTTGACTCTGCAGCTCTGCTTCTAGATTTCATCTACAGATAACTAGCCCAGTAAAGAGCAGTCTTTGCACAAAATGTTTTTCAAAGTTTATCTTTTAATATACAAAACAGAAATAGATGTGATTCAATGCTAGATTGGTAAACACATGTAAAGAAGATGACACACAATGAGGTGTGATCAAAATGTGCGACCAATATTTAATTTTTAAAAACACATTATTCCAATTATAGGCATTGCCATTAATGTTGCTCAAAGAGCCATCTCCTAGCTGTACACACATGTTCTCACAATCTTTGCTGTTTTCTGCAGCCATTCTGAAAGTCCTCTTTTGTGAATGTCTTTCCATGGCTACATCAATGTCTTGAGTCAATTCAAAACATTTACAACCACTGCTATCAAATAAAAACATTACAGACCATCAAGATAGCTCTGCGGTGTAAGCTTACCAGCTTAGGTAAGCTTAGGCAGGTGTAGGCAAGCACACTTCAAACTCCTATACCAATGCCCCACTCACCCAACCACCAGGGTAGACAGAGCTGGCCACAAAAAGATAAAAAGCAAAAAAAACACGAAAGAAGTTAGAATGTATCATCCACCTATTCACTGAATCAGACACTGTGACTTCCGGACTTTCCCCAAAGTCAAAATGACTGTAAAAGTAAATGATTTTAATGGATTGAGGACATCAAGCCCACTGTAGTAGCATAACTAACTCATAAAAGAGGATTTTTAAAAGTGTTTCAAAAAGTGGAAAGAACAATGGAATAAGAGTAAAAGAAAATATTCTGAGAGGGACTTAAAGGCAATGTCTATTTTACTATAATACATTTTAAAATTTAAATATTAATTACATATTTTGATTGCTCCTCATAACTGTAATTCTCAGCAAGTTGAAGGTCTGTTAAAACAGAGCTGTGATAATGGACTCTAATGATTTTCATTGTTGAGTGGTGTTATGTGAGGATTTTGGTGCACCATATTACTTGCCTATATCTTCTTTGTTTAGTTCACTGAAAATATTTTACCCTATTATTAGAAAAATTCAGTGATTGCTTTATCATAAAATGAAAGAAAATGACAAAGAGAATTGCTCAGTTTTGGCATCTGGATTTTGTTTGTTATAATCCCAGTAGTGACAGCTAAAAGTTTGGAATATTGTCAAACTTCTGTGATGAAGAACCAGCCCCTCTATCTGGTTATAACATAGTTAAACTTTTTTTTTGTATTTTAGGGAATGGTCTACAGGGTGTTCAGGGTCTCACTACTAGATCAGACTCATAGTGATCCATCTGTTTACAGCCTCCCAACAGCTGGGATTACAGGCATGAGCTACCACAGCCAGTCTCAATTGCTAGCTTAGTGTACCCCAGGGGCAGGGCCTGCCCTGCAGGCCCAGGGATCAAATCCCTGGCCCCTGTGTCTGCTTGCATGCTCTTTAATCCACTGAGCTATGTTGAGCAATGTTGGCTGGGCCAACATAGTTGAATTTTAAAAATTCACTTAATTATTGAACTGATGTTCCGCAAAGAGAAAACGCCAGGCAAATGGAAAAGTGCACTGACTGCCTATATGTGATAGGTATTGTGATGGATATTGGATGTGCCTCACTAGTGATTTTGGGGTTAGTTGGTGGTTACATTTACAAAATAGATATTACATCCAATGCAAGTAGGTGGAATGAACTATATTCTTTGGAAATCCAGAAATAATTCTCACCAACTCCCTACTGGGGACAAAATAGAATCCCTGCAATAGATTTTTTTTCTTTTTTACCAGAAAGCTCATTATTACAGCTTTCTTAAGGTGGCATGTGTTTTAATTGGCAATTAAGGAATAGCTAATGCACTGTGGGGCACAAGGATGGCATTTGGGAACAAGTGCAGGTGGAATGCCTGAGATAACTACTTGTTCTTTTAATGTGGACCCCAGGAATTACACAGTGTATGTGCCAATGACATTAAGAGAACCTGATTCCTTCGGTAGTGTTTTAATCTACCCTGCTCACTTGACACATTCATTCTAATTTTTATTACTTGGCAAAATGCTAAGAATAAGAAAATACTAGTGATTGCTTCATTAATATTCAGGGACTTCCTGTGAGGGAGGTGAAACTCAACAGCTGGATTCATGCTCCCAAGAATCACAAGAAAATTGCCTAAATTTGCCTCATAAAATATTGCTAGTTGTGTAGAAAATCAAGACAAAAGATTTAGAACAATGCTTCTTGGCTCAGACAGCAAACAGTTATTTCTTGACTGAAACTTACCTTTTCTCTGGCCTAGCCTATTTGCCGGGTAGTGGTCATCCTACTATTTGGACACTAGAGTCACCAAGTCATAACACTTCATCCCAGAACTGAAGCCTTACCTTAATACATATAATTCAAAATGACGTTGATAAACACTTAACATGTATACGGCGAAGGTTAAATGAGATAAATGATCAGGAAAATATAAATCAAACTTAAGGTTTAATTTCATTTTCTCCCACAATTTTGGCAAAATTTAAAAAAAAGACTACTACAGGGCTTTCAAGACTATATAGAACTAGCAAACACCATCATTGCTACAAAACTTTCTAAAGAATTTTGGCAGTAATTTTCTAATCTGCATCTCTTTCAATCCAACATGTCATTTCTTAAAATCTATACTACAAAAACCCATACGTGATTAGGTAAGAGCAACAGTACTGCATGCTTATTGAAACACATTTTAAGTATAAGAAATGAGATAACTTAAACATTCATTACTAAGGAAATGTTCAAATTTGTTAAGATGAAACCAAGATATGGTATTTCATGTAGTTCATAGAAACACACACACACACACACACACACACACACATACGTACACACACACACACGTACGCGCACATACACACACACACGCACACAAACTGCAATGTGTGTTCTTTGATGATGATTCTAGTTATGAAATAACAGAGAATGATACCATTTTTATTGGCAGAAAAAGAAGGAGGAAAGGAAGAAAGGGAGGGAGGGAGAGGGAGGGAAGGAGGGAGGGAGGAATGAAGGAAGGGGAACCTGTGGAACACCATTGAGAAGTTATAACATTTATTACTATATGTAATTCTATAAGGCCATGGCCTCTCAAATGAATGCTTACTGCTACTTAAATCATAAAAATAAAAATAATGGGAAAGGAAAAGTTAGAATAGCATGTAAAACCCTAATCACTCAGTAGTCATTTTTCCTTTACTTATTTTCTTTTTAGAAGGCCTTTTGTTTTCCTTTTCTTTTGTTCTATTACTTATTTATTTATTTATTTATTTATTATTTTTTAAATTTTTTTTGTGGTATGAGGGATTGATCTTGCACTAGCCAGTCAGGTGCTCATTCTACTGAGTTATCTCCCGTACCCTTTTCTTTTTCCTTTTGCTTTTTTTACTCCTTCTTTCTGTCTCTATTTTCCTCATGCTTTATTTTTGTGCTTTGTCAGCAGTAGGTGAGTATATAATCAGCATTTAAGTTCTAAGCCATCCCTTTTTGCCTTCTGAGAAATGCCAAGGTCTTCGGTGAGGTGTTTATGACCACTCCATCTCAGATGATGCAATTAAGCTGTAAACAGTAGGCATAGGAAAGATTTCACCAAAGTGAGGAATACCTACTAGAGAATTCCACTTTGGGAGGAAGATATAGGCCTTCTTCTGACTACACTAAGCTATGCATGCTCCTTTTGCCTTCCTAACATCTTACCAGTGGTGTAATTTTGTACAACTCCAGGTGACCTATGACAGAACCCGGCTCAAATCTGTACACAGGACCATGCTTCCTATATTGTCAGCTCCCATGAAAATTACTGTCCTTATCTCTTTCTGTTTCACTGTTATAGCCTATATAAAAATTATTATAAAAATTATATAGCTGCCTCATTAAAATCTTGGGAATGCATAATGGTTATGTGAGTGAAAAAATTAATGCTCAGTTCTGTCTGACTCACATATTTGTTGTGATATACCTACTATTTAGGCTAGGAACATGTAAACATCATGAATCCACTTCATGCCCGACTTTGCACTGGACACTGGGAGTATAGTAGTGGGTAAGATTCCTATGCCTTGGAATCATAATGAGGCTTGTGGTAAAGCTGCTCACCAAGAATTTGAAGACCCCTAGTTTCTATCCAGCACCTCTGTCCTTTCATGGTATTGTCATTCAGTATTCTTTTTCCCTTCTGTGGCAACCTTGCTTTTCTTTGGGGGGATGTAAACCTACCCTTATACCACATGTTTGAGTAAATCTTTTTCTAAACCTGAATTTGGGCAATCAAGACACACTGAAGTGGCTTTGGTCTCTGTAGACACCAGATCCTGCTAACTGAGGTGATAGTTAAAAGTGGATGTGTGGGGCCAGGGAGATGGCTCAGTAGAATAAATGTTTGTCTAACAAGCACAAGGACCGGAGTTCAATTCCCAGTTCGGAAAAAAAAAAAAAAAAAAAAAAAAAAAAAAAAAAAAAAAAAAAAAAAAAAAAAAAAAAAAAAAAAAAAAAAAAAAAAAAAAAAAAAAAAAAAAAAAAAAGTGGATGTAAATTTCAGACCCAGGAAATTCTTGCTAGACCTAGGACTTCTCATGGAGAGACAGAAGGACTCTTTTCACTTTTGCTCTTGCTTTGAGTTTGGCAGGATTTAAATCTGGAACTGTGAAGGGGTTACTAGGTGACACGTGAAGATAAAGCCACTGTTGAAGTGACACAGCTACCTGGTCCTTGGATCATATTGCACCTATTGCCAAGACTGTCTCAAGAGTTTTCAGTCAATGATCCAATACATTTCTTTTTTGGTTTAAGCTGGAATGAAATTTCTCTGTGTGATCAGAATCCCAAATATTCTAAAAAAATACATTATATTGTTAAGACTTTTAACCTGTGCCATCATTTTAAGCATCTGGCTAGGGTTTAAAGCAGCTACATTTTTTTTCAAATGCCTCTAGCCAAAACGCTAGTAAAATGCAAAGCAGATGTACCTGTTTATTGTTTCCTATATGTGGAAGATGCATCAGTGTCTTCCAGGGGAGACAGGCTCAGATAAGCCTTGATAATGCCTTTGAAGGACCACCAGTTCTTATTGTAGCAATACCCTTTGGTATAACAGCTGCTGATGGTACACTCCCCCTCTAACCTTTATTCCAATGTCATTGATAAGGTGGTCTTACAACTGGGACTAACAATTAAAGATATGGCCAGGCTGCAGAGCTGAAAGCATTGCTTGCTTCTGACCACAGGCAGACTCTGTCACTCACCTCTGTAGAATACTTGCAACTGCTTTGCATGTATTCAGTACCCTTATCAAAGTAATCACCATCATTATAATCAATATGCGATCATATTTATGTAAGGTGTTGAATGCTATCATTGCCTTTTAAAAACATATGCCTGGTACTTAAAAAGTCATTATATACATATTCAGGATAGTATCAGGAAACTGTATTAATGTAGCAGGGGAGTATCTACATAAGACTATAGTCAAAAGATAGCAAAAAGAAATATTTAATTCTATCCAATATTTTGTGCTTATGATTTATAAGGGAGTTTTCAGAATTTAAGAGAGGAGACAATTTAAGATGATTGATAATTAGAGCATCAATATCCTCTAAGGAGTGATGCTTTTGAAAGATATTGGAGGAGAGGATGGAAGTTAGTAAGAGCATAATTTCAATAATCTGGGCATTGCATGGCTGGGATCCAGTCCAACATACCCACTAACTTTTTGGTGATACCTACAGGTACAACTTGTTTGAAGGATTTGACAAAACAAACTTTTTACCCAAAATAAACATAGTTAGGAATCTACAGTGAGCCATTTAATACTATCTTGTCATTTTAAAAATCTCTTTTTATTCTAAGTGTGAAAATATTAAACCAGCAACATCTTTTTAGCATACTTATCTGATACAATATCAGTGAATTGATAGGAAGCGTAATCTTTGCAAATTGTAGAACTGGAGCATATCGGGGGTGGGGGAGGCCTGATATTTGATGCCTTAGCTGTGAAGCTTCTTTTGAAATAAATTTTCTGGATTGCCAGTGCATGTGAAAGGAACTGAAGTTCTTTTATTAGATACCTTTTATATTTGTATAGGTAATATATGCATGTGGATGTCCAAAAATACATCTAAAAGATAAACTTAAAGATGAATTATTCAGGATATCTTTAGTTAGTATTTATTTGCGTATCTTATTTGTCAGGGTCTCTGCTAACCATCTAGTTTCCGTAATGAGGTGGGTATGAGTATCTCTGTTTTACAAATAGAGACGACGGCTGAAGATTCACTGCCCATAAGTATTAATCAATTACAAGTCTTTCTACAACAAAGGTCACTTTATAATTTTCTTTCTGATATCATTATTTTTGTCTTTCAAATATTTGCATTTCTATCTCAGCTGTAATCTTTCTGTTTCCTAATCTTTTACCGTATTTTACTGTGTTCTTCCAGATTCCTTTTGGTAATACTGCTGACTATCTACGCTTCCTGCTCTTTGGCTTCTTAATATTTCTATTTCATGTTCTTTAAGAAATTCTTACTGAGTTTGTAATTCCAGTGCTCTGCGGAGGCTGAGGCAAGGTAATCACAAATTAAAACCCAGCCTGAGCAACTTAGTGACCTGGTAAAATTTAAAGTGATGAATGAAAGAATAAGTAAATAAATAAAAACTTATCTATTCATTAATTTGTTTTTGAGGCTCGCTCAGCCCACTCTGGGGGCTGGGCTAGCGCAACATGTGGTGCCGAGATTGGAGCGTGGTTCTTGTGTGCTTACCTAAGCAGGCGCTTTCGGCTGCTGAGCTATCTTGCTGGCCTAATAAATTTATTTTTTAAAAGGGCTGGGGATGTAGCTCAGTCCAAATCCTTAGTTTAGTCCCAGCTCCTCAGTACAAACAAACAACACACTACATTGTGATGCCCTTGTTCCTCCATAGTATTCCAGAGTTGATGTGCAGTTGTAAAGCTAAAAGAAAACTGAAATCCGGATGACTCACAGAAATTCTACCATTGATGATGGCGGCAGAGAGGAGATGAAAGAGAGCATGCTCTATTTGGAGAATCTCATTTTTGGGGGGGGGGAAGAATGTGGAGTTGTCTTACCTGACTGCAAGGATAAATTCCGTGTCTTACCTCTTTACAGCTGTGATAGAAATGCAAACATTTGAAAGACAAAAATAATGCTATCAGCTGAGATGGGGTCTTTAAGGCCTTCATTGGCCATTAGTGTTAGGGCCAGAACTTCACCTGGTACTTTAAGTGTAAGCATTGCACGTTGGGTGTTAGTTTGACTGACTTTTAAAGTTGAAGAAACTCAGACAGGGGAGTTAAGAGGCCTCCACCACCCCATAAATAATGGAGGAGCAGATGTAATTCTTGGTGAAGCTGATGTACAAAGGCAAGGATTATTTGCCTATTTTAATCCACTGCTGAGTTTTTTCTGTATTAATACTCACCTCTGTGATATGCACACATAGGAAAATTCCCATAATTCTACTTTTTCTGATAGAAAAGAACCAAAGGTATCCGAAGTACTTAGAAACTGTTTAATTCTTATTAACTTTTAGGGTCTGAAACATAATGAATAGGATAATTTTATTTATAGCTTCTGAAAATGTTGTATATTTGAAAGGTACCCAGTTCTTAAACTCCAGTTTTCATTCATCATTGTAAAACAATTGTATGACTTTAGAGTCCACTTTTTAAAATTTGCATTAAGATAATGTGTCAGTTTTATTTTTAAAAAATTCACATATTGAAATGGAGTAGATATTCCAAAGGTGATTTGATTTTGAAATGCTTCACTGAAAAAGGAAAAACATTTAAACCAGACAGGGGAATGTGGCATGTGTGAATTGTTAGTTGGTAAAAATAGGTGTCTAATTCTGTAGGAATCCATTATGAAGTGCTTCATACTGAGAAGACAGAAATATGACATTGCACCACCCTGTGTATCTCATACTTTGCAGCTGCTCATTGTGTAGAAAGTTGGTATCCGACAACAAACAAAAGAGGCTGCATTTCCCTTCCTCTTCCTCTCTGGGCATAATTCTAAAAAATGCCACCCATAACAATACATGTGTTCAGAGAGAGAGAGAGAAACAGAGACAAAGAGACAGAGACACAGAGACAGAGACAGAGACAGAGACAGAAACAGATTGAAGATAGAGAGAGAGACACAGAGAGACAGAGAAACAGAGACAAAGAGAAAGAGACAGAGAGAGAGAGACACACAAACAGATTGAGGATAGAGAGACATAGAGACAGAGAGAGAGAGAGACAGAGAGAGAGAGAAAGAGAGCCTAAAGGAAACGAGTCATGCCTCCACGTCTGATGGACCTTTTCTGTCTAAAGTAACTAAGGGCAATGCAGCTGAAGCACACGGTCTTAAATTCACATATATTCTTTTTAAGATACAAGCAATTAAAAGTTTCAGAACTTTACATATGCCATATAAAATTTTACCCCCCCCCCGCAATGGTGAATACTGGAAGAGCCCCAAGATTTTCTTTCAAGAAACATCATATTAATATTCTTGCGTATCTGAGATTTAACATTGCATATTCTTTCCTCTGCACCTTTTATTGTTCCTCTTTACAGTGCACCTGAAACACATTGTGTAATTGGCAGAGAGCCCAGATTTTCCATTTAGAAACAGTTTGATGATTTCACTTTTTCTTCTTCCTTTTTTTTTTTCAAACAGCAGGTGCTCCACATTGTAAACAATGCCAGTCGCCATAATATTATTAGCTTTTGAATTTTTATTACATTCTTGCCTCCCTACATATTTTAAACTTCAGTGCAAGGAATTTTTGGCACCAGATCAGCAAGCTTCTGATTTCATAAGGAAGATAGATTCCCACGAATGGAGTGCTTCATTGTCATTTATAATTAGAAAGTGTAAGATTTACCTAATCATAAAATCACCCAATATTTTCAGGTTTGTTTCTAATTTTCTAGGCAATACATTCACATCTGCCTCATACAGAATGCTAATTCTCTTTCCACTTGCATTAATTTCATAAGTGCTTAACCCTTCCCTCACCCATTAGAACTCTTGTTTAACTTATCCTTCCTGTGAAAAGGCATAGTTAAAAGGTAAGGTTTTTTTTTTCTTTAATATTTCTGAACTGCTCAGGGCTCATCATAATTGATGCAGTCAGCTGAGTTGTTTTAGCAATCAATGTGTATCTCTTCATGATCAATTTGGCATCAGCAGTCAGCGTTGTGATAAATTGGCCATGCTCTTTGCCAAATGTAATTTATTATATTCTCAGCAATGGTGACTACACTTGCAGCATGGGAACAACACCTCGTACATAGTGAGTGCTCAGTAAGTATTTGCTGAGGAAAATGTACACGAGCAGTAAAATGTTCCCATTTTCCTCCGAAGCTAAGAATCTATTTTTCATAACAATGTGCACACGTATGCAAATTAGGATAAAAAGAGAGTTCAAAAATCAGCTCAAAATATTCTTGGAAATACTGAATTATGCAGCTCAAAAATGAATTAGAAGTTAGTTCAAGCACTGTAAAAACTTCTGGGGACACACTGATGAAAAATGATTTTCAGCCCCAAATCTGAGTATCTGTGTGATTTTCCTGAGATGCATTTCAAGATAACATTGAAGGTAAACAACATTTCTTGTTTTTCATCACAGGTTGTGAGGAACTTTCCATTAGCTAACCAAAGGGGGGGGGTGATGAAGCTTTTCTATTTCTGCATTCTATTCTCATTCCCACTAAACTGCATTTAGTGCTCTGTTTTTTCCAGATCACTTCAATAAGTGAAAGCCCAATGGAGAACAGATGCAATATAAGAGCAATAAAGGAAGAAAAAAATTAAAAATCCTTTGTTCTCCCTGCAGTACATCCGTAAATCTATTAGCATTATTTTTCCTTTCTTCTCTTTCTCTCTCTCTCTCTCTCTCTCTTTCTCTCTCTCTCTCCTTTTTTTCTTTTGCATCCCAAGCCAGATCTCAAGTTCTCTGAAGCAACCCTTAATCAAGCTCCCCAAAGGCCTACGACTGCATGCAGCAATTTCTCCCCTGCTCTCAGCACAGATGTTTTGAGCACATTCCATTACACCTACATGCCATTACAGCTAATGGCTTATTCTGATGAAGAAAGCTGCTTTCTGCTCAGTGCAGCAAAGGGGAAAATTTCCTCCTGTACAGTTCGATCCCTGCAACAATGAAATGTGGGGGCAGGTGGTACAACAGAACTCTCTAATGTTAATTACATACTGTATTACCCCCAAATTTGGCTGGTCATTAATTATGCTAATTTACCTTCCTGAAAATTACCACCATCAATGTGAACATTTGAGCAGATTATAGCAAAATGTAGTCTATCATAGTTGCTTATAAACCTGAACCTTTTGAGCCATCCAAAGAAAAGGTTACTGTTATGGATTAAAAAAAAATTAAGGAGAAATGGTTTATGGCTACACTTGGTCCTTTTCATGGTTAATGTTTTGATCTTTCAAGAAAATGACATGAACTTCCTCAAATCCTGACTAGTAATGTCTTGTATTCATTTTTTAAAAAAATATAAATTGCCAAATACAGAAAAAAAAAGTAAGTATGTAATCCAATACATCAAGGAAATAAAATGGTATTCTTTGGACTGACTAAAAAATACAGGTATTATTTTAAAACAAAAAGTCTAGAGGAAAAGGAGAAAACAAAGGATTTACTGGTAAAGTGTGGAGTTTTAATGCTACTGAGTACAATGATTTTCTTCTATGCATTTTTCATAGACCCTTGATAAAGAGAGATGCATATTGTCTTCAACAGCTCCTATGGTTATAGATTGTATTTTTTTATTTATTACTCTATAAAAACATTAACATGTCCCTCCTTCCAACTAAAGTGCAGATTTTTACCATATTGATTATGGGCTTAATAAAGTGTGTGAATCAGGTTAGGCTTGTTTTCCATATGAATTGAATAAGTACAATTCCATTTTGGCCTGCTGAATGTGATTGGATTTCAGAAGTAAACAGAATATCTTCTCTGTGGAGTGAACAATTTCTGCTTCCTCTTCAAGGCTGCTGTTTCTTTCTATCCATCTCCAAGAAGCCATCATCATATTAACATAGATGACAATCTGGCAAGGAGGTGCTGATCAAAGATAAATTTCACACTCGCACTTCGCATTTTCTAATTACACCATCTGTGTCAGACTCTTTCGTGGCAGTTCTGCCCAATCTGTCAAATGCTGCATGCCTATGGGAATGCAGAGGAGCTGAGAAGATCGCCTCGCCTCCCCTCACCCTCCCATCCGAGCCATCACCCCCAATCGGAGCTGGGCAGAGATATTAGTCTAATTGGGGACTGGAATGGAGGTTCCAAGTTGCATGCGAGATGAACTGTTTGGGGGATGCAAGACATGAGATTGCAATTTGAATCATATTACAGGGCCTGCCCTGGCTTGTCTTGGAGCAGGCTGAGAACAAGTCATGCATGCAATATCAGGGTGGGAGACTGAAGACAAGAGAATGGGTTTTAAGAGTATCATGAATGAGAAACTGTCTTCTTTCATTTCTTTCTATTTCTTTCAGACACATTAAGGATAAATGATTTTGAACAGGAACTGATGGGAACTGTTCATCCTTTTATTATAATGTTACAAAACATGAGAAGAAGGAGTTAAATAGAAAGACCTGAGCGATAAGGTCAGAACTAATCTAATCAAGGCCAGGCAAATAAATCCAACAGTTTTACCTAAGTAACACGAATTAGCTCTTGTGCAATGGACATGATTCTCTCCACTGGACACCATCTACTGAAAACAAGAGGAATTCAGTGGTGCTAAGTACCCTAATAAAGAATTTCAAAGGTATATTAAACTTTCAGATCCCCTTTGATCTCTTCTTCTTTTAATTTAAAAAGATAAAGTCTATGAAATACTAGGGAAAAATGAAATAGTTACCCTTTTGAACTGGAGTCATGGCATAGCTAACTGTTTCTAGTTATTGATTTTTTTCTGCCACATGTCACTGCCTGTAAGTCACGTTGCTACAAGGCCAAGGCAAGCGAAGAGATGGAAGAGCCTCTTTTCACTCCTCAAGAGTGTGCCTTTGATTGTGTTTATTTCAAATGGTGCTGCTATAAAACCAAAGAGAACAGGCCTTTTCTTATTTTTAAATATGAATGACTCATTTTAAAGAGAATAGAGAAATAATAAATAAATAAGACATTAAAGATGACACACAATTTTAAAAAGCCAGGATGATAGCACTCTATGATGGTTGTCACATTGCACATTGTTGTCTTCAGTGTAGTTGTTCAGATTACTAGATTTGCACCAGTTTGGGGCATGCAAACTCAATGAACATAAAAAAGAATTTAAGCATAGGGCCATGAAGATAGCTCAATAGAATAACTGCTTGCCTGGGAAGCACGGGGTCCTGAGTTCAATCTTTGGTAATGCAAAAAAAAAAAAAAAAAAAAGAAAGAAAAGAAAAACAATAAAAATTAGTAGTGCAATCATCTTAGCTCTCCCATGTATATGCATACATGGTTTTTTGCTTCCTTCTCTCCCTCATGCCAGTTGTTCATTCCTTTTGCTCAGTTTCTTTGCTTTTTACTATATTTATTGTATCTTTCATATTCTATTTACTCTTTTAGCTTTTCACACAAGGGACACAGTATGATGTTCGCACATGTGGGTCTGATTCATTTCACTTGTAAGTATGGTCTCTAGTTGCATCTATTTACCTATAAAAGCCTCAAATTTATCTTTCTTTATAGCTGAGTAATACTCCATTGTATAAAAATACCACATTTTTCTTTTTTTTAATTTATTTTTTATTTTATTGAAGTACAAATATCAATCAGACAGTTTCAAGACACCTTAACAAGACAGATTCAATAAATTAATACATTGCAAACTGTTTTCATAATGTTTTGGTATCGTACAAAGTGCATACATGATATTATACTTACAGACATTATTATAGCAGATGTCTCTTATCAGTAAATTAAGAGTGTAGATGTTTACTCATCTTATTTTTTATATCTGAATTATATCAAAAATTCAATAATTATTTTCCTAGTGGATGACCATAGTACTAGAAGCCGACATAACATCCTGTCCAACCACCATTAGTGCAAATCTTGCCTCTCATAGGATTATGTAGAAGCACAGCATTATCTATCCCAACTGTACTGTCTATACACATACATCATGATTTTTTCTTTCTATATCCCTTCCTTTGTCTACACCTGTCAAAGGTGGGCACTCCATTGACATTCAACTAACTTGGGTGCTTGAACTGGATAACACAATCCAACACAGTCCAGCATTCCACAACAATAGTGAGTTATTCAAAGACGTTGTCGACCATAGTCATTTACAGCTCAGCTTAATATTATGGCCCCGCGATGTATACTTCATTTTTATACTTTTCTGCTGGATGATTAAGACCTAGATAGAGCAAGACTTATATACCAACACATGCACTTTATATTTCTTATGTGGTCAGTGAAGTCCCCTTAGGGTTTATCTTGTAGTCCTGTACATTATTCTGTAGATCCTTTGTCTGTGTGCATCTTGTCTATCCTTTCCTCAGATAATGAGCATTTGAGTTGATTGTAAGATTTATCAATGACATATTGAGCTGTTATAAACATGGATGCACATATACCACTGTGGTATGATATTTTTAATTCTGCTGCTGGAAAAAATATCCAGGAAAGGAATGGCTGGATTGAACAGGATTTCTAACTCCCAGTTTTATGAGAAATCTCCAGACCAACTTCCACAGAGGTTGTATCAGTTACACTCTCACCTTATGTGCAGAAGCGTTCCTTTTCCCTCATAGCTTCTCCAGCATTTGTTATTAGCTAATTTCTTTATGCTAGCCATTCTTTCTGGAGTGAGATGGAATCTCAATGTTGTTTTAATTTGCACTTCTTAAATACCAGTGCTGTTGAACATTTTTTTCATATATTTATTATCCAGTAACTATGAGCAATTCTGATGATAATATCATTTCTGTTGTCCTTGAGAAATGTGCAATCACCTTTTTTACCTCAGGCATCTTCACTTGAGAAGATCTATTGTAAAGAGTAAGAGGAAAAGAGTAGGAGTTAAAAAATTTGACTTTCACACTCAGTTGTCAATTACTTTTCTAATTTTTCTGTTTCCTATAAACTTCATTTTTATGTCTTTACCCACTTGGGGCATGTGCCTGTGAAAGTCACTTGAGGATTCTACAACATCTTGAAAACTGTAAGGTCACACTTATGCATTTATGTGTTTCTATGTACACCGCGAAATGTTTTCAATAAATATCTGAGTATAGTGGATTTCAGAGATCTCATCCCAAGCACACTCTTCTAATTTAACTTGTTTCATGTGTTGTGTTTTCTTTGTCTACCACAAGAAATAAACTATTGAAGGACAAGGGCTGAGCCTCCTTGTTCTTTACCTTGCACACTGCACATGATCTCATTTATTATTGATATATATAAGGAATATTGATAAATAGTACCAATGCACTAAATACATTAAAGGGAAAAACAGTCCTTTTGGAGTCAAAAAGAAAGCATAGGCTGAAGGTACTGCTATAATTTCGTCTGTCGGAAATGAAATTTCTTAATAGCCTGTCCCTTTAGCATTTCCTTGCTTCTGAAAAATCAGAACTTTGCTGTCAAATATTTATGTAGATGTTATAGCTTGCTTTGACTCCCTAAGTTTTCCTTTTAAAGTAATAGACAAGGTCACCTTCTCAAGAAGCTCTTCACTTACAGGGTGAAAGTAGATGAAATTTAAGCCTCTGCTTGCAGAGATCATCCTTTCAGCTGTGGTAATGAGTCCCTGGGAATGGTGACTTCATGGTAGTTTACAGTTTTCACATTAACAACATCATTCATCATTCCTTACTTTTATGCAAGTTTTTTCTACACACACACACACACACACACACACACACACACACACTTATATCCTCTATCACTCTTTCATAATAGAGCTGGATAATTCAGAAAGAAATGTGAGAGAGAGCATTGTAAATGGCCAAATAAAAACCCAGACTCTGGACATGCTAAGCATATGCTACAGAAATCTAGCCTTTGGATTGAAAAATAGAGAGATGAAGCTAAATTTCAGACCAGTATTCAATTTCATGAATTGTTATTATCAATGTTAAAGTAAGACAGTGTCCTCTCTTTCAAGCCTTTGGCTGTCCTGGGCGTCTGTGCGGGGCCCACCCAGTGACTTGCCACTGAATTTCTCACTCACTCTTCTCACTCACACTGCATGATATCCGTAGAGGTGAATGCATTTTGTTCCCCGTTACTGCCCTGAAGTAGGGTGCAATGTCTAAATCCTGCCTTGAGTCTTCCTTATTCTCATGAATTCTGGACAACTAAAGAAGAAATGTTCACAAATCCTGTACAGTCTTAGAATAAATGGCTACTCTAAATATTACTTGCAGAAATGTATATTTTGGGATATCTCTCTATTCTGCTTAGAGAATATTTGTTATAGACTAAGTACATGAGGCACGTTACAATTTATAAACCTCAATTTTATGACTCAACTGTGGTGTTTGATGTTTTGTGTATGAAATTTATAAGAATAATTTTCCCACTTTATGTATATTAGCTAGATATTTAACTGCTCTAAGATACTGACAAAATAGTGCTAGGTTTAGAAACACTCCTATATTTAAAACGAAAAGATTTTTGGAAGCTCATTGTACTATTTCATTACAAATAGTTCCCAAGTTCTCAAGGACTTACATCTTTGCTAAACCCAGGTAAAATAGGAAAATGTTTTGTTGTTTTGAAGAAGCAAAATGAGACAGAGACTTGGGAAATCTAATCAAAGCTTCTTAACTATTGTCAGTCTCTTCGACGACTCAGTTTCTGACCCAGCACCTACCTGCATGTCAGGTTTCCATTAAGGACCAAAAGCTAGAACTGAAACAATTGCACCTCCCTGTAACCTCCAAGAAACCTTGCATTCTTACTTCAGGATTACTTTTATGGCTAAATACTTTGAGAATAAAGATAATGTTGAGGGTTGTCTGGCTCACTAAAACCCAACAATTTAAAGTATAATATTTACAGAAATGAAAAGTAACATTTTGGACCAGTATTCACAGAACTGTCTCCTAGATAAGGCGTTAAGGATGGGAAAACTCCAGCTTCACCTCCACCATCCGGGAAACTAAACGGAGAAAAGCCCTCCTGCCAATTCCGCTTCATCTTGATCACTGTCCAATCCCACCCCAGTAAGCTTTATTTCACACCCCATTTAGAGCATGCTTGGAGGAGCACCCAAAGATTTGGAATGAGTCTCGGAGCTTATCTCGACTCTCCAGACACCAGCAGTGTGAAAAACGGGACTTTTTAAAATAACGTTTCCTGTGCTTCCGGCTTCTGGTCAAGCCAGACATTCTACAGAGATCCCTGTTCTCATGGAATGTTGGCACGTCCCCTGCGAGGCGCAGCCAGAGTCTGGGCGTGCCCTGGGACACGGAAACTGAAACTGGCGGGGAGTCTCCAGTCAGGACCACAGAAAGCACTGCAGAAGTGCATGGACAGGGCAGGCATTCTGAGGCGCTCTCTGTGGGTGACCTGGTTTCCCTACTGACACTGTTGGAGCTCAGGAGACCCCTGTTGTGTTGGGAATACAGATTTGCTGTCCGAATACACAGAGCATCAACAAAGACCCTCCTGCTTGGCTTTCAGTAGCCCTAGCTATGGAGCGGAATTCGCCACACAGAATCTTGTTTTTGTTTTTGTTCTTGTTTCAGGATTTCAGAATTGGCTCATCCTTTCACAGAGGAGTTGATTGAAACAAGCAGGTTTTGTATCTGATAACTCAAGTTCTATAACAATTTCTCCTATAACAGAGCTAAGCAACTCAGCTTGATGTCTTACTTGTTGCAATCTAAGAATGATTAGTTATTTAATGTATTTAGAGCTCTATAAAGACATGTTTACTTACATTATGCGTTTACATTTTCCCCTTGTCTACAGACTGTAAGGTGTTCTCTTCTTAGGTTATTTAATGTACTATAATCATTTGGCCTTTGAAAAGTTTGGTCCTATTTCTATTATATAATTTTGGCCATGTTTTTGTAAAATAATTTCTTTTTTTTATAAACAATGTTGATTTCACAAACAAAAAATTATGCAAAATATAATACATAATCCAATAGTCTAAAGATGTAAGACTGAGGTAGAAAACAAAGCACAGGAACTTTTCTAAACTCAGTGATAAGTGGATTTAAGCAGGCATGTGTATTTTTTCACATTTGTACAACACAGTGACTCAAATGTTCTGCCAGAGCACTAATGGGGGACACCCATCCTAGTAAACGAAACTTTTCCCACCTGTTTTCTGAAATACTTGACAAATTTTTCTCCATCACAAATACTTTCATTTAAAAGTTCATTTTTTCATACTTTATTTTGCTTTGTTTATTTTACAGTTTTATTTAGTTATTTTTTAAATTTTATGTATTTGGTATAGGGTCTCACTGTGCAGCTTGGACTTATAGTGATCCTCCTGTTTTAGCCTCCCCAGAGCTGGGATTACAGACACACGCTACCATGCCCAGTCTCAATTGCCAACTCAGAATGCCCCAGGGACACGGCTGGCATGGCAGGCCTGGGGATCAAATCCCTAGCCCCTGCATATGCTTTCAGGCACTTCAGTCTGCTGAGGTACTTGGTCATGAACCTTTAATATGCATCACTTGTGTACATTCTTAACATTAGATATGTTCTGCAGTTAAAGTTTTCAAAGAAAAAATAATGGAGTGAGAAGCATTAAATTAAGCTTTTCTCTGAATACCAGTTCTTTTGTTATTATGTGTTGAATTAAAGCTTTTTCTTTTAATATAAAAAGAGCATTTTCCTGAATAGCTGCTGTCCTCAATATGGGGCTTTCATTGTGCCATGACACATGACTGTCATGACAGTGCAGAGAGAAGGCAAAAGCCCGCATGCTGAGCAGGGCCCTGCTGCAAGAGTCCACAGCCTGCACAGCCATGAGTACAGGAGCAGGATTTTGAGCCTCGGGTGGCAGATAGATTCATCACATTCACACTCACAAACTCAAATGATCTAGAGCTTAAGGACCTGATTTTCAATCACACTTTTGCCACTGATTGAAAGTGCAAGACAACCAGGAGGGTCAGAGGCATGGTTTTGTAGTAACTCACTCCGTGTATGAATTAGCCAACACATATGCTAATGTATGTGTAAATCATAGATAACAACTTAATACCTAAACATACTAAGTGATCAGAAAATGTGGTTTAAGTCTCTTTTCTTTCTGTTGGTGTATGAGTGCAAACATCCTAGTAGGGTTAGAATGAAAGAGAAAAGTCATAGTACTCAGGTATGCCACTCAAGAGGCTATAAAATGGATAGGATATATACTCCCAATGACCTGGGATTGTGGAACAAGAACTTGTCTTCTTTTAAGACTGCCCCTTCCTGTTTTGAAGACTCACTTCTTGTTTGTTGTGGTGGCAATGGGTAGAAACCATGTGGATGCTGATGTCACTTCAGATCAGGCAATTAAAATTACACTAGCTTCTGCTATGTCTTTAGTTTAAAGTTTATTCCCAATGTAAGTTGTTTTCTCTCAGACTATCTCTCCTTTCTCATTTTCAAAGCAATGCTGGCTAGAATCAGAGCTCTTCTAGTGCATGGCAAATGAGGATGTTGCCCCTCTTTTGTCCTCTGTCCCATGAATCCTTGTTAATGTCTGTTCCTTCTCCAAACGCATTGAATATTCTCAACTCCACATGAAGATGTCCCACACAACATGATTTATGGAAAATGCATGAAAATTCAGGCCACTGTTCTCAACATGGATACTTATTTTAGCATTCGATGTTGAGATAGTCATGAGTAGTTACCTAAGAGAACGTGCAGGTACGATTCTATTTCTGAGCAGCACACCACTGACCTGAGTACATAACAGCACTTACCCCTAAGAGATGCACAGAGAATGAAAGCCAAAGAGAGACCTGTCATCTTTACCAGTGTTCTTCATTGTTTGAGAACTTATTCTTTTTTTTTTTATCTGATGGATAATTAACACATTTCCACTTATTTTTATTTGGGACTTATCTCCTTTTATGTAGGGACAACACAGCTAAGCGCCTTAGTATTTATTAGGATCTACATTGGCTTAACACCTTGCTACCACCAGGCAAAACAAAAGGCAAGAGAAATGAGAAGACTCCTGCCCACTGGAACTTTATAAACAGGAACAAATAGATGACAGGGATGAAAAAGGCTACCTAGCCCCAAGACAAGTGCTTAGCAATTAGACAGGCCTGGAGGCCCAGCATCAAGCCAGCCCTGCCAAGAATCAGGCCTAAGTATCTGGGGTTTCCCAAGGAACAATCTTGTCAAGTTTTCTGCACTGTGAGGGAGGGACCTGGGGCAGAGGGTGGAAAGTGAACACAGGGACTAGTGCAGGGACAGCCCCACCTTGGCCTGCCTCCTCACCAAGTGTTTGTCCTGCAACAGTTGTCTTAAATCACTGTGACGCAAGGCCTTTCATCAGCTGTCATGTTAGTGAGTCCTTCAGTTCCTCTGAGTATGTTGTGTGGTTGTTACGTCACTCTGTGCTGTGCCACGCGCTGGCATGTGTGTGCTGTGGTGAAGGAGCCAGGATTTTAGCCATGTAGGTCATCTCCATACCTAGAGCAGAGAAAAAGTGACTCAGACATCTCTCTCAAAATGACTGTAACTTTTATTACATTTCAAAGTAAGATGAAATGAGGAGTGGAAGAGTGCCGAAATGTTTTCTACAGTCCTTAAGAAAAAGGTATTCCTTCATATTTCAAAGCCTGGGCTGGCAATAGACTAGTATAAATTGCTGACTTGGCTTCTTTCTGTTCAACTTATTAAATAATAACATTCTGAATAAGGAAAGAAAGTTGAGTAATATATGAGTCTATATATGAAATGTATAAAATATATTTAGGCAGTGTATGAGGGCCAAGAAAGTAAAGGGTGAGAGGATGAATTTGCCAGAAAGCCTTGTACTGCAAATGCATTAAAATCTAAAGTAATGGTGAAGTGATCCTAGCCATGACATCACTCAGTGACTGATATCTAAAAATGAGAATGGTTATTTTAAGAAAATTTTAATGTACTCTTTTTCTTGCACACAGGCCGATAGATGAGTAGTATAATGCATCCATCTACTGTAGTTTTACAGAGTTGATTTTTCTAATGGAAACTGCAGTTCTCTGGAATTTGAAGCATTTTTTTGTCTTCTCAGTAAACTCCTTTTCATAGATGCATTACTTATCAATAGTTTATTACACACAGAGGAACGTATTAATAAAGAAACTGGACTTGAACAATTCTGATGTCAAACTCTGCTCAGAAAAATCAACCCTGCGCCTAGCCGATCTTAAAAAAAAAATTCTATCACACTTTCTTTTTTTCCCTAGATGTCATCCTGGGTATTGTAAATCATGTATGTGTACTATATAATTATATTGTCCATAGATTTATGTAACTCCATCGCATATTTCATTACTGTTTCTTGGTCTACTTATTAAAACGACATTTTACATGTCTAGTAGTGCAATTCAAATTGTACCATATATGAAGTGGTGACACACAGGCACAGGGAAATGATGCCTGAGCGATTTAGCCGGCCCACTGAAGGACAGGAGAATTACCTTGTGACTGTAATGAGCTGTGGAGGGTGGTGCAGGTCGCTGTTTCACATTTGTAATTCCGCTATGTACCTTTCTCTGGAAATCCAAATCCCCGCCACTCTCACAGAAGACTTGGAAGCGTTTCATACCATCCTGTTCCCATCCAGGGGAAGGCGGTGGGTAAGGGAAGAAGGGGTGCGGCTTGCTGGTTTACAGGAAATCTGAACACCCATGGGATGCTTTACAGAATCCAAACAGAGCTCAAAACATAAACATTCCATGTAATTTGTTGTTTCCATACATCATTTGCCTCTTAAAAAAAAAAGGACTGAAAAAAATTTTAATGTGTGACTACAGTGACAGAGAGTGGGTGCCAACAGCTCTCTGGATGGCTTTTTATCTCATTCCCTCAGTGAAAACAGTTAACTAGGCACTGGTGAGAGATTCTGTAACTGCACAACGCAGAGCTGGCGCCAGCGCCAAGTGTGGCATGCCAGATGTGCGAATCCATTCTGGAGCGCGCTATCAGCAGCTCCAACAGCACACCATAGCCATTAATCTAGAGACCTCTGGGAGTTCCGGGGAGCGCTGTAAAACCCGGCCCCTGCCAAGGCTGCATCAGATAAAGCCATCAATGCATTGTAAAAAAGACACAAAACCTATTTCATGGGCTGCACTGATCAAGCAATTACAATCATTGACTACATTAAGCAAAGAAACAGCGGGGTGCCCTATAAAATTGACTGCCAACTTGAATAATCAATAGACTTCATGTAGAGTAAATTAAATAACTGAAAAACTATGTGGAAAAGCTGAAGTTAAAAAGCCAATCAGTAATCCCTCATCCATGGCAAAACAATCCTGCTTCCAAAAGATCCTTTGGTTAGCTTGAATTTTCATCCCTGGGAAATCCCAGGAAAGAGAAATTGAGAGGAAGAAGGAAAAAAAAAAAAACAAAAAAAACTAACAAACCTCTCCCTCTTGTATCCTTCTCTTCTCTAACTGTACATTTAATTGGAATGTTATTTATAATCAATCAGTGTGCTCTTCCTGTCATCTGTACAGCTGAGTGCACACCCAAGACAGGAAGGTCAGGATTGAAAGTCAACATGCAAGGGAGGTGTTAAGATTTGACACAGTTCGCAGTTCAACCTGGAATTTACAATCACAAGAAGGCTTATTTCTGTGTTTATAGTAATTTAGAATTTGGCAATTTTTAAGCACTAAAATCTGTATAAAATAAAGGCATAGAGAGAGACAAAGAGCTACTGAAGAGCTATTTTGAGGGGTTTCTGATTCACCTGTCACCTCACACCCCCAGATGAATGTAGAATACTGAACAGTAGTGATCAGATTTCACAGCTCTCTCTTCCTGAGGTATTCTTATCTTTTTTGCTTCACTAGAACATTACAGAACATGTTCGGGAAAGTAAACATTAATTTATATATTATTGTTACTGTGAAAAGTTTGTATAATTTTGCAAGAAACTAGTTATTCATTGATACACACATGCACAGACGTTTGCTGTTCCAGGCTAGCAAGGACACCATTTGATAGCCAGTCCCTAATGTGTTCTTAGAAAATATAGGAGAAAGGATTAATGGAAAGGTGAAAATAACCTTTCTTCAGAAATAAACAAAAAACATTAACTGGGCCGTTTCTGGGGTTGTTTTTATGATTAAAATAATGATAATTATTTCAGATATCAGAAACTAGGCTAGTTGGTGCCAATATATGTGAATGTGAAAGTGATAATATTAGAGATACTTCCATAGCTGGGTGTGCTTAACAGTATTTTTTCTACCAAAAGAGAAAAAAAGCTGAAAGTATTATTGTGGGGGCTACATAATTATCTCTGTAGCCAAGCCTGTTTCTGAAAGCAATGTATGACACTAACAGTAAGAAGACACCTATGGCACTAATGAATACATCATTAAGCAGGCATCATTGCTGTTCCCACTGAATGTAAGATCGCCCTGATATTGTAAACGATTTGCATATTAACGAAAATAATATTGAGGTGTATACGCAATGTGGCATCTGAATTAACTCTTAATAGCATACAAGTTCTTAGGGGCCAGCTTAAGGAAAAAATTACAGGATGAATTTGGTACTAATTGTCACTAGCTAGGCTTTCTGAACGTAGGTATCTAGAAAATATCTTAGCGGTATTATTTTTAACACACTGATGTGTTTGATAGGGCCACCTACAGAGGAACACAATAAATTAGATGTCAATAAACAGCTCATTTTAACAATGCTCTGCTTTCTGCCCTATTAAATCTAATAGGGACAAAACCCTTCTGAAATGCTGTATTTAATGAGCAAACCTTATTTTTTAAAAAAAACTGCACCCGGAGAAGGAGAAATATGATGAACTAAAAATGATTATGTGTCACAATAAAATTCTCCAAGTTGTCGGTTGATGAGATGATAATGTTGCCTATAAAAGCAGAAGAAGCAGAGTGCTGCCGAGCTCCTGATAAAACGTCTTGTTGAAACCTATTGTATTTACTTCTTATTAGATTCTGAACTCAAATAGATCTTGATTGTTGAGAGCTTGCGTATTTAAAAGCTTTAAGATCATCAATTACATTACTCATAATTTTCACATCTGGCTTTCCCGCTGCAATTCAGAGAGAGAGAAAGACTATTATAACAGTCTTCCTGCAACTTGATTACTGGGAGACTCTGTTACAATGTGCACTTGAAATGCTGTTAATACATGAACTTAACTGCAATTTTCAGTTTTATGGAACTACTCGTATACGGAGTAGTAGCTTGTGGTAGTCACTGGAATAAAAAAGTAAGAGAGTTGCCCAACCATGTAGGAGAAATGGACGGTCACCCAAACCCAGATGCCCTCAGGGCTGCAAAGACAGCAGTTTTTGGAGCTACCCTGTTTTACCTTCCTGCTATGAATTAGCTTTCAGGGAGCTAACATGCATTTTTGGCTTCAACAAAATAATAATTGAAATGTCCATTATGTAATTGAACAGCAGTTTGGTTATGTTTATGCTGGGTAGAAGCAGGCTGTGGGGAGTAGAGACCTGGAGAATTCCTGCCGTCAAGATGTTTCCAAGGCAGATCAGCATTTGTAGCAATACATTGTTGTTGTTTAACTGCTGATCCAGAGGACAGCATGCTTCCTTCTGCAGGCTCCTGGACACATGTAGTGCTTTCAAAGTTTGGGTGCTCTGTTAAGAGTAAAGTAGCTGGTTATCTTCTGCTAAAATAGTCCAAAGCAGAGCACTTCATACATCTGAGTGTCTGTTCTGTCTCATCGCATTGCTCTAGATCCAGTAAGCTGGATGAGGGAGGGTCAGTGTTATGGAATGGGAATCCAGTGTCTAAATCATGACCAAAACTCTGTAGTTGCTTGGACTGTGGAGATGGTAACCTAACCACCCCTAAGTCCCCCCCACTCTCTCTCTCTCTCTCTCTCTCTCTCTCTCTCTCTCTCACACACACACACACACACATATACACAGAAATAAAGTTTTCTCAGAAGCAAAAAGAGAAACAAAGACGAGACACCCAGCATATTTGAAAGCTACATCACAAATCTGGAGGAAGAAGGAGGGGAGAAAACCAAAGAGGTATTTCTCCAGCAATAACTCCTCCTGGGCACAAATGCCACCTCTGCAATTGTGCCTTGTCAGTAATGCTCTTTAATGGACAAAGCTTTTATTTTTGTCTCTTTGAGAAATCAGTTCTGATATCACAATCTGAGCAAACCTGAGACCCCTTCAATGGGTCTTAAACACAAAGGAAGGATTTCTTTTTTTTTTGGTCCTTGGTAATTTCTATAAAATCCAAGTTATTTCACTGTTTCTTGGCTAAACGTTTTAATTCACTATTTAGTCTTATGAATGTTGGAGGAATTAAATACAGAATTTTGGCCAGAAATATTTTGAGGCTTATTTCATGAGTCCATTTGCTGACAAGAAAGAACTTTGTCCTTTCTCGGTGAGCTGTCTCTTCCTCCCCCCAGGAGAAAGCACAATAAAAGAAAATAATTGATGTCACTTTACCTAGAGGAACAACAGTTTACAGGTCCCGTGACAGTGTTTACACATTCAGAAATATATGGAACATGTGTTGGAGCTCATCTACCTGAAGTGCAGAGTGTCCTCAATAGCTACCCCATAAAGGAGACTTTGGGATGCATTACTGCACACAGTGTTATTCTGCATGACAAAAAAACAAACACCAAAATCACCCTAGAAGGAGCTACAATAGAAAAGTTTTTAGTCAAAGAAAGAGAGGGACCCTTGCCAACGAAAAACTTAAAATTGCAGATATGCAGTGTAGCAGCAGATTTCTTCAACTGAGTGAGTACATGGTAGATGCACTGTGGTGATGCATTACCTACTGTTATCTAGCAGAGGCAGATGCAAGAACTTTCTTTTCTGTTTGCAGCACTGGGAAAATACATCTGCAAATTTTTTAGTCTTTCCCTACAACAGGGACTCAGCTCATATCTGTGATCAACTGTACCTATTTTAAAGTAGAAGACCAGCTCCTGTTTATTGTGTTTTAACTGTTTATTGTCCCTTTCATTTTAGCCCCTTTCTGTGGTTTGAACTTTATGATATGTATGGAGTTTTTCTCTTATTGGCAGTCATGCAGGAGGGACCTCAGGCAATGCCTAGACCGACAGGCTTTCTAACCCACAGGACAAAACAGAAATGCACATGAAGAATGTGAAAAAGAAGCACCGCAGAGGCTGGAATGTAGGTCCTGGGCTGGGCCAGGAAAGAGGCTACACCTTGTCTACATGTCCTCTTCTTATCACCTTCTTCATCATTGGCATAAACACAGTATTAAGTAATCAGCCTGGGAGCTGGTGGATTGTGCAATAATTAATAATTTTAATCTAAAATATGTAATAGAACACATGAATCTGAAAATGAGAGACAGAGATAGATGGATAGATAGATAGATAGATGATAGATAGACAAGAGATTGATAGATAGATAGATAGATAGATGAGAGAGAGAGAGAGAGAGAGAGAGAGAGAGACTTTTATAATATCAGCCAATTTTATTATTAAGGACATATTCCTGTTGTGCTTGCTGTGTGCCAATTTACTTCTAATCAAAAGTGCTTCTGGCACACATTTAACAAGCAACTTTCAGGTTGCCAATTTCTACCCATAACTGCAAGGAACTTTAAAGGAAATCTATTTCAATCACCTCTGTGATCCTTGAACTCCCTGTATTTGATTCAGACAAGCTGGGCTCTGCCATGTCCTCATTGAATAGCTGAGCATTTGCTACTTGTCTAGTTGCTTGTGCTGAGCTAGACATTCTTTAGGCCACGTACGTTGAGATGGACATTTTCTTTCTTTCTTTCTTTTCTTTCTTTCTTTCTTTCTTTCTTTCTTTCAGTAGTTCATGGAGGTGATCAAATCTGAGATCCTATTTTAAGAAAATCCCAAAGGTAATTATATTTTTCAGAATCAGCTAGATTACCCCTATACTTTTACTCAAACTATGAATTTCTAATTTTTGAAGTTCTCTGTATTTATTCATTTTCTTAAACAATTTTAAATAACCTGAGAAAGCATCTGGGTTGGACATGCCTGTAGATATTAGCATAGAAATTAGAATTTTTCAGGGTTTTTCTTTTTTTGTATTTTTTAAGGAAAGAGTCTACAGGGTGTCCAGGTTCTCACTACTAGATCTGACTCATAGTGATCTGCCTGTTTACAGCCTCCCAAGAGCTGGGATTACAGGTGTGCACCACCAAGTTCAGTCTCAATTGCCATCTCAGCTCATCCTGGGGTTGGGATGACATGGCAGGCCTGGGGATTGGACCCCTTGCCCCTGGCCTGCTTGTAGACACTTTAATCCACTGACCAATTTGGCTGGCCCTATCTCAGAGTTTTTCATGTTGAACTTTACAAGGGAAAACCATGGACCTTGATTCTGCCAGCCCTGCTTTGAGATCCATTTCCATCACTGTTGTAGACAAAATGAAGATAATGCCTATTTTACAGGATTTTTAAAAAAAATAACTTTATTGAGGAAATAAATAGTAACGAGATAGTTTCAAAACCAATTAGTAGGACAGTTTCAATAATTAATACAATGCACATTGTTGTCTTCTTAGTGGTTACTCATAGTATAAGATGAAGACATGATAGCCTGTCCAAACACTATTAGTACAAATCTTTCTTCTCATTGAATTAAGAAAAAGTAGCTGTATATCTATCCTAACTATTTTGAATATACAGATACGAAATGGTCTTTCATTTCATTTGTGTCCTCTTTTAATGTTTAGTTTTGTCAGAGAAGGGTATTCTATTACTATTTAAATACTGTAGGTGCATGAATTCAGTAAAATATTCCAACATAGTCCAGTAGTCCATAATAGTACTGAATTTTCCATACAACTGGCAATGTCAGAAGTTGTTGACTTGAGCCTTTTATAGCTCAGCATATTAATATGGCTTTACTTTTTATACTTTGTTTTTATACTTTTCTGCTGGATGGTTAAGACCAAGATAAAGCAAGACCTATATAACAAGAAATGTAACTTTTGTAACAGATGAGGTCAGTCAAGTACCCTCAGGGTTTATCCTGTAACCCTGTGCCTCACTTTGTAGAACCTTTGACAGTGTCAGCCACGTGGATGAGTCACGGCCATTGCTTGACCAATTTGCTCTTTGTGAAAGCCTGAGAGAAAGTGTTCTCTCCTGAGCCGGGCATGGTGGCACAGGCCTGTAATCCCAGCACTTGGGAGGCTGAGGCAGGAGGATTGTTGTGAGTTTGAGACCCGCCTGAGCTACAAAGTGAGCTTAAGGCCAGCCTGAACTGCATAGTGAGACCCTGTCTCAAAAAGACAAAAAAAAAAAAAAAAAAAAAAAAAGAAAGTGTTCTCTCCATGTGACTCTCCTTAGGCACACTCCACATCATGATCACATTCCTCTGTGGCTCTGTAATCTCCTTTATCAGAAGATTTAGGACACAACTGAGTTACAAGATGCTATAGTACAGGGTTGTTTCAAGGATTAGAATTAGCATGAGTCAATCAGCAAGCATTTCTTTTTATTGCTCAAAAAGTGAATGAATTATTCCAAGAATGTAAGGAGCAATGATGTTAAAATATGGAAAGCCAGCAGAGGTGCTGTCATGAAGAAGCTCGAGCACTCCAGCCACAGGACACATGTCTCTTGCCCATGAGCACAGGGCTGAGGACTGTCATACATTGTTTCCCAGAGCTCACTCAACTGCCCTTGTGCAACATCAGCAGTTTCTAACTTGCAAGCCTGCACTGCATTTGGCAACCACAAGCCAAAGGTGAAAAGATCTCAGTCAACTCTTTGCACCCTTATGCATCCCTGGGCCTGAGATGTTGTGATGTTTGCCAGCTTTCTTTATCAGTTTAATGATGGTTGATGAAACAGTGTTATCAACCAGAGCACTTATTTTTATTGGGTTCCATTTTTGTTGTTTTATTTTACTTCTTTTATTTTGGGGATTAAGAGGGAATGAATTTTCATTTCTTGCATTATTTATTTATTTATTTTGTGGCTAGCTCAGTTTGTCGGGTATTGAAACACAGTCTCTGCAATTGCCTAGGATTGCCCAAGCAGACACTTTATTTATTTATTTATTTTTAATGCTCCTTTTTGTTGTTTAATGTTTTTTAAATGTATTGGGTACAGGGTCTACAGGGTCTCACTACACAGATCAGATTCATAGTGATCCTCCTGTTTTCAGCCTCCCAAACGTTGGGATTATAGGTGTGCACCACTACACCCAGTCTCAGTCACCATTTCAGCATGTTCCAGAGGCTAGCATGGCACACAAAGGACCAAACCCTGGTCCCTGTGCCTGTAGGCACTTTAGGCCACTGAGCTATCTGCCTGGCCCAAGCAGGTGTTTTAGACCATTGAGCTATCTCCCAACGTGGGAATGGGTTTTAAGTAAAATAGTTCATTATAAAATATATTGGATTCATATTTTTCTTTATATAAAGCAACTGAGAAATAATTATGTGGATATTCTTGTGCAGAAACACTTCTTACCCTATCAATATTCATATTCATATTCATAATAATAATAATAATAAAGCATGTCAGGAGATGTTGCTGTCATGGATTGGTACTCTTGTGTATTTTTATCTTCTCTACCCTGGATTCTTTCTGCATGGCATGCTGAAAGCAACATTATTTCTGCTCTGCTGAAAGACAGTGTCAAATAAAATTAGTCCTCTAGATTCTATGCCACAATAATCTCTATAGAAGTGTATTGTAGTCTTTATTTAATATATTAACTATATTTGTGCATGTCTTTATAAATCATAATGAAAACTCTAATGCATTTTGGAACCCAGTAGCATATTTGTTGAACATAGCTGTGTTCTAAGCATAGTTTTCCTTGATAAAGGGAAAGGAGAACAGGGAGCCCTGCTCACAAGAGTTTACATTAGAAGAAAATGGGAAACTTGTCATGATGGAAAGGACTTCATTTGAGCAAGTGAGTGAAGGCATTTTGGGATGAAGTAGTCAGTTCATGCTCATCCACTTCGTGGGTATGTGTCTGTGTGTATTCACTTGTGTTTGGGATGAGGTAAAATGTTACATCACATGGAGTAAGAGAAAGAGATGAGAGAGGAGTAAAACCCTAGAAGGAGGATGTACTTTGCGTCCCTGCTCACTGGCCTGGGAGGAGGTGGATGAAGTCCAGCAGGCTACATATACCTCCTTTGAGGGCAGCAGACACTGAGGTACTCGAGTGGATGTGAGAGGACAAAGCACCGCGCTTCAGTGAGTGTGCATGGTGAGCAGTTGAGCTAGTGGGATAAACAGAGCAGAGTAAGGAAACAGACAGAAATGCCAGCTAGGTAGCTCCCTCACTACTGCCAGAAAACACATCCAGTGCAGTGTGGTCTGTGAGTTCACCGCAACACTTGCACTCTCTGCTCTATGGGGAAGGAGGCTTGATGTTCTCAACGCTCTTTTCTTTTCCAGTTTGAGATCATAGTTCTCTAAGATATAAAAGTCACAGGCCCACTCATGGCTGAAGGTTTGCTTTTGCGGAACGTCATCTCGGCCTCATGCTCCTCAGTCAGACTACACAGTGCATCAGTTGACACAGTTGAGCCAACTGAAAGTTTTAGGGAGGGACACTAGATCAGGTCACCCCATTCCCCCATCCCCACACCATTCAAGCAAATGGCAACATTAAAGGGAGATGAATGAATTTTCAAAAAAAATCTTCAAAATAATACTCAGCTAACTCCCAACTCTGATAGACTTTAATCTCTGAAACAACCAGGTGCTTATGTTTCTGTTGGACAGTGGCAGCAAAACTCTGCATTCTGAGACATCCCCTTGTATTTGGAAGAAATTACCTCAAGAAGGATTGTGGGGACCCTGAACAGAATGTAGTATTGAGTTGAATTGAATTTTTATTTCTCTCACTTGCTAGCTTGGTGATTGTAGTCCAATTATTTAAATTTTATGAGCTCCCTTTTTTTTTTTTTTTTTTTTTTACACAAATAGTCTTTATGAAACATAGAGGTAAAACTCCAGTAAGATTTTATTCCAGAAGCACCTAGCATCCTACTTGTCACATAGATGTAATTGATGAATGTCATTTCCCTTCATTGCCCTTTGTTTTATGAATTGCTTTGATCTTTTATTTTATGAGTTTTTAAAATGACAATTAAGAATAGAAATGAGAGCAAATACAGTAGAAATATAATTGTAAGGCTTTTGGTTAAATGAGGTGCATGATCATGTCTTCACATTTATAGAATATCCAATTGTTTAAAGAAATTCAAGGCATCTAATTCTAAAACATAAAGGTAATAAGAGTGGAGGGAAACATGGAAAAGAGACGCTGGTATACAAGTGAGAGATAAAGCATGGAGGGTGCAGAGTAACTTAGGAAACCAAGGAAAGTTGCACCCATGTAAATCAGGAAAGATTACCCAGGAGAAGCAAGCTTGTCCATATGAAAGATACGTAAAAGAAAGATCCACCACTGGGGTGCCAACTCTCTTCTCCAGAAAATGAGAATGAGAAATGGGCTGAAGACAGGGAAGCAGAAGGAGCAGTGAGCGCTTAGATCTTGCCTGTCCTCTCCTACCATACTCCATCCCCACCAATGTGTTACTCTTGCTTTACACTGCTAAGAAAACTGAAGTTTATTCTGTGTACAAACCAACCACGCAAACACTAGACCCTGGATGCCAAGCACAAGGGATGTTGGACTTGAAGTGCCAGGGTGAAAGTGGAGCTAGGAAGAGAAAATAAACGCCTTGTGCAGTGAATTCTCACATCTTTCTTCACTGTAGTTTGCTCCTACAAACCTAACCCTGAAGATCCAAAGGATTAGAACATTCATCTCTGGAGAAACTTCTAGTAAAAAACAAAACCAAACCGAATTGAGGCCAAAGGCACAGCTCAGTGGCACAGCACTTACCTGGCAAGCATGAAATCCTAAATTTAATTCTAGGTACCAAAACAAAACAAAGCAGAAAGAAATCCCCATCAAAATAACCAGCACATCTGCATACAATAGACACACCACCAGGGAGCCAGCCAGTTGACAAATGCTACTTCTACTTATAGACTTTTCAATCAAATTTTTAGTTACTTGGTGTTATAAACAGGTAGATTATCAAAGAGCAGCAGAAATTAGTAGAAATGTCTAGATAGAAAGACCTAAATTTAAACAAGTAAAGGAAAAATTATAAAGTAGAGGCAATGCATGCATCAGGAAAATATTGCAAACTATCTAAAATTATTTTATTTTTATACTGAATAATTTATTTTTATACTGAAGTTCAGGAAGCATTAAATTCTTAAGAGCAAAGAACTTGGTATTCACCCCAGGGTAAGCCAGCATGATCAAGGACATAGAATTAAAAACAAGCCAGCAAACAACAGTGATCCACAAGGGATAAATCTGAAACCAACAACAAACTTTGAATTGGAATGAATATTTTAATAATAGAGGAGGAAATCAGTCTAAAAATAGACCAAGATGCCAACAAAACAGTGCACCGGAAAAAGAGAATAAAAAAAGAGTATCAAACAATAGTAAAAGAAGCTTTCCAAGAATTGAAGGTCATGGATTTGCAGACTGAAATGGCCTATGAAGTACCCGACACACTGTATAAACATGTGGCTCTGGGTTCATGTGGAATGGAGAAATAGCAATGAAAGCCCCAAGAGGATGAGCTCACAGCCTCCCACGTGGAGAAACCCTTAGATTACCCCAATAAGGTGAGACACGGAAGCCAGAGTGCAGTGTTTTTCAAACTCTGAGTAAAAAAGATCTTTCTTTTTTTTTTTTTTTTTTTTTTTTTCTGAGAAACATAACGTTTTAATAGATGAAATAGATACTCCAGTACATGCAAGGTAAAAACTTGACATGGGGGGGATCACTCTATAGTGTAAATTAAAGACACACGCTCACAGTAGCTTCCCCCCATTTGCAAACCACATAGCAAAGTCATACTCTTTCCACACCAAATATACTAATTAAAAAAAAAAAAAAAGGTAGCTACATCCATGTCTAAGGTGTGAAAACTGAGGTAACCTTTCTTTCAATTTAAAAAAAAACTGGACCCATGACCACCTTCCTGCCCAATTAATTATCAATTTAGTCAATGGACTGGGGCGGGGTGAGGGGTAACACCGAGACCGTTATCCACAAACTTCCGCTGCCACTCGGGGTGGCTCAGGCCAGGCACCATTGGTCCTGCCTTTCCAAAGATTCCTCTGGAGCACTGAGCACAGGTCGTGGGACGGGGTTCACCTGTGATTTCTTTGGTATACATGGAGAGGGGCAGAGAATAAGTGTCTTCCCTTAGCCTAGGGTGAAAAAAGGGGAGGGGGTGCTAATTCACAGAATTGGAATTCACTGGCGGTAAAGTCCTGGGCGAAGACCTCTCCCTTAAAGCCTGAGATAGCAGGGTGCAGCCTTCAGACACGGCGCAGGCCGAGCTCCTCAGCCTCTCCCTGTGGTCCGACGTCTTGGCGCCCCCGTCGGGGTGCTGCGCCAGATCCCTGAGGCACTGGGTCAGCAACACACAGGCCGACACCACGCTCATGGCGCCACCCAGGATGGCGGTCTGCACCGCCTTGCCCTCGGCGCTCACGGCAGCCGCTCGGCCCAGGAACTGCGGCTCTGTGGCGAAGCCCACCCAATTCTATTCTCTGGAAAACTATAAGCTGGTGAGGGGAGGTAGAATAGAGACATGTTTATGTAACTAAATTCTCAAAAAATTTTTTACCTTTTGTGTGCTTTTTCTTTATGACATGAGTTCAAGGTGAAGAAAGAGATAAAGCAAAAACAATCTGAAGGAGAGAAAGAGGGAAACACAGCGTAACTGTGCAGAAAAGAACCACATGACTAAAGGAGTTTTTCAGAGTGGACGGGGAAAATGGAGCGCTTCAGGCAGAATCCTTCCAAATTAAAAAAAGGAAAAGTAAGATTCTGCAAGAGTGTGCAGTGAAGATTTTGCACCTATAGAATATACAGAGAAATCTTTCAAAAAAACAACTGGAAAAAAACTCCTTTAATTCCAGGGAAACGAAACTGCTCAGGAAAGGAAATAAATAGGTATTGTGTCACAGCACCATGGCCTTCAGTTATAATAAGAGTTATGTATTTATACTTAATGATATTTTAAATATTTATAATAATATTCCAAATGGTAATATATGAAAAATGATTAAAAAAACCCCACAGTGAATGTTTAAATTAAAACAATGAATTACAGGAAAGGCCACACTGGCATGATCCGCTTCAGCACACTCCCCCTTCCTTGGGGGAGGGTATTTATCCCATTGTAGTCGGCTTCTGAAGCAGATCAGGACCTCCTCTACTGTGTGTCTCTAGGGGGTGCCACGAAAACTCCAGCGAATGCGGCGGCTGAGGGCCATCCAATGAAAAGCAGGCTCGCAGAACATTGCGGTGAGTCTTAATCCGTCGCTTCATCAGATGTGGTAACACACAACTGCCAGCTCTTCCCCAAAGTCACAATGACCGTAGAGGACAAGCACTTGGAATTCATTCCAGACACTGAAGCCACCACACCAGCACGACTAGAGACAGTCACAGAAGAGAACTTCCAGAACGGCTTCAGACAGTGGCAAGAACGATGGGCTAAGAGTGCTTAGAGCGAGGGGGAGGGTTTGGAGGTTGACTGTTAGCAATGTAAGTCTAGTATAATAAATGTTAAAATTTAGAGATTTGCTTTATACTTGGTCGCACTGTCTTCGCATTTGGCAATAGTGTTCTCCCGTCTACAACCCTCGGAAATAGTTCTCCTGGCTAGTGACTGCCTCTTGAAGAGTCCTTCCTTTTTTTCTTTTTTGTCCCAGGAATCTGTGCCTTTGAACTATGTCCCTGGGCCCCTTTTTATGATTCTCGAGTGTCTTTTCCTAAACTCTTCCTGCTTCTTCAGGAGTATAATTTTCTTGTTCACTATTTTGCTTCCAGGCCAGCTCTTTCCTGTCCTTAGCCTTGATTGCCTTATATTGAAAGTTCACAAAATGCTCTCACTACAACAAAAGAAATATTTGACATAATGGGTGTGTTAATAAACTGATTTGATTGCTCATATGTATATATACTCATTATTCATTTGTAATTTTTCTATTAATAATAAGATAATTATTTTTATATGACAGTTATTTTATATGTTTGGTACAGGGTCTCACTACACAGCTCAGACCCATAGTGGTCCTCCTGTCTTCAGCCTCCCCAGTATGGGGATTACAGGAGTGCACCACCACGCCTGGTATCACAGGCAGGCCCAGCATGCCCGGGGTGGGGCCAGCAAGGCATTGGTGACAGGAATCAAACTCCGCTCCTTGTGCCTACCTAAGCAGGTGCTTAGCTTGTTAAGCTATCTCTCTGAACCTATTTGACAGTTTTTGTTTTACAAAAAACTTCACTGAACCTGGTGTGAGGTTTTGCACCATTGATCCCAGCAGTTGAAGAGGTTGTAGCAAGAAGATCACAAGTTCTAACCCACCCTGGGCAATTTAGCTTAGCAAGGCAATGAGATCTTGTCTCAAAAATAAAAATTAATGAAAGGACTGGTTATGTGGTTCAGTGCAAAGGTCCTGGGTTCACATTCTAATACTACATAACACAATCAACAAAACAACCAATACTACTGTATATTGCCATCACCTATGGCAATTGTATTTTTTTTAAAGAAAAAAAAACAGTAAAGGAAAGGTACAAAATTTAAAATAAGATTGTAGGAGTAATAATGATCAGTACACTGTGTATTGTTATCTTCCAAGTACTTGCTCAGATTATAAGATAAAGGGATGAAAAATTGGTCAAACAATAGAGGCATAAATCTTTCTTTTCAGTGAACCAATAGCAATTAGTAGTATAAATATCATATATACATATATACAATCAAACCAGGCATTCTGACATGAGAAAATTTACTGGGAATGGCATGCAGACTTTCTGTCTAGCAGTCCAAGATAGCAGAGAACAAAAGGGGACAGGAGACTTTATAGGATCTTTTCTGGAGGGTGTTCACAGGCTGGAACAGCCAGATCACAGGAGGATGTAATTTTATTTTTCTTGTGGTGTAATTTTGTGTAGGTCAGAGGGAAGTGAGCAAGACCAGCATAGGTCAAGGGGAAGTGAGGCTAGACCAGGGTATTGTACAGGGCAGTGTTGAGGTTTGGGTTAAGGCAGATTGCTTAGGAAGCCAAGAGGGGGAGTGTTTGGGACAGGATATCTGGGAAATTTTGAGTCCTGACCTTATCTATCTGTCTGTCTGTCTATCTATCTACATCTATATTTCCTTTCCTTCTTTTCTCTTTTCCTCCATCTTAATCTTTTTTTTTCCTTTTAAAAATTTTCATCTCGCTTCACAAAATCTATACTACATTTTGATCTCATTTACACTTTCAGATTCTTTACTTAGAAGAAATATACTTGCACAGGGAAGTCTGATTTATTTCACTTATGAGTATAGTCACAAGTTGTATCTACTTACCTACACATGTCTCGAGCTTATCCTTCTATATAGCTGAGTAATACTCCATGTGTAAAAATCTTTTCGATTCACATTTTTTATCCATTCATCAGTTGATGGGCAAGATTTAGCTGTGATAAATTGTGCAGCTATAGATATGGGTGCACACATATCACTGTAGTATGTTTTTTTAAATGTATTTGGTATAAGGTCTATGGGGCGTTAAGGGTCTCACTGCATAGATTGGACTCCTACTAATCCTTCTGTTTTCAGCCTCCCAAGCATTGGAATTACAGCCAGTCTCAATTGCTATCTCATTGCACCCTGGGTGTGGAGCCAGCATGGCACACTGCAGATCGAACCCTGGCTACTGAATACTGCCTACGCAGGAACTTCAGTCTGCTGAACTATCTGGCTGGCCCTGTAGTCTGATATTTTTAATTCTGGAGCAATACCCAGAAGGGGAAAAGCTTAGTTAAATGGGACTTCTAATCCTAGTCTTTTGAGGAGTCTCCACACTGATTTCTATAGTGGTTTCACTAGACTACATATTGCAACCAATAGTGCAGCAGTGTTCCTTTTCCCCACAGCCCCACCAGCATCTGTTATTGGTTATTTTCTTGATGATAGGAAATCTTCCTGGGTAAGAGGGAATCCCAGGGTTGTTTTTAATTTGCATCTCTTGAATGACCAGGAATGCCAAACATTTTCATATACTTACTTTTCTATTTGTATTTTTTTTTTTCGCTTAAGAAGTGTGTGTTAAACTCAGATGCCCATATTTGGATTGGATCTATGAAGGTAGGAGGTCTGATATTTTTCAATTTTTTGTAAATTTTAAGTATAAGGCCTTTGTATAAGGAAAAGCAGGTTAAATTATTTTCCCATCATGTAGGTTGTCTTTTTGCTATTTGGTGATTTTTTTCTGATGTGCAGAAGCTGTTTAATAAGATAAGATCCCAATTGTTGATTCTTTGAGATGTTTCCCATGCAGGTTTGGTTTTATTCATGACGTCTCTGTCTTCAAGATTTTTATCTACTTTCCTCTAACAGCAAATTTAGTGTTTGTGTTTTAACATTTAGATCACTGATTCACTTTGACTTTAGTTTCATGTATGGCGATAGACATAGGTCTTGTTTCAGTCTCAGCCAGTTTCTCCAGCAACATTTACTAAAGGGGTAAACTTTCTTCCAGTGATCATGTTTGGCTCTTTATCAGAGATAAGGTGGCTGAGTACATTCATAGTTGTGTCTTCACCTTCTAATCTGTTCCACTGGACCTCAGATCTATTTTTGCCTCTACCATGCTGATTTTATCATAGTAGCTTTGCAGTATAATTCAAGTCAGCTACTGTGATGCCTACTGCCTTGCCTTTGTTGAATAGGATTGCCTTTGCTATTCTAGGTCTATTATGTTTGCAGGTGATTTTAGGAATGTTTTCTCCAGTTGCGTAAAGTATGTTAATGGTATTCTGATTGTGAATGTCATAGATCTGTATAACAGGTGTGATAGTATGGCCATTTTCGCTATGCTGGTACTTTCTATCCCTACCAAGGGCTGTTTTCCCATTCTCTAATGTCCTCTTTAATCCTCTCTTTCAGACTATTGTAATTTTTAATATATAGATCCTTTACTTCCTTTATTAAATTGATTCCTAAAGTATTCCTAGGTATTTCATTTATTGGATGCTATTGTGAAAGGTGTTATTCTCATTTTTCTTTCAGTGAGTTTGTCTTTGTGTACAGGAATGCCATCGATTTTTACATGTTGATTATTACTCAGCTATGCAACTGAATTTGCTTATTAACTCTAGGAGTCTTTTGAGGCTTTGATGTAAAATATCATGTCATCTGTGATAGTGATAGTTTAATAACTCCTTCCTTTTCTATATTTCTCTTTTGACTCTCTTTTCTAATCCCTCTGGTTAATGTTCCCAAAACTACATTGAATAGGAGTGGTGACAGTGGACATCCTTGTCTTGTTCCTGATTTTGAACTGAAAGCTTTCAGTTTCTATTCATTTCATGCAATATTGGATGTTGGTTGTCATAGAAGGCTTCTATGGGATTAATGTAAAGACCGTCTATTCCTATTTTCTATAGGGTTTTATCATGAGTGAGTGCTGGACTTAATCAGAAACTTTTTCTGCATTTATTGAGATGATTCATGTGATTTTTTGTTTTTGGCTCTGTTGATATGATGTATTGCACTTATTGATTTGCATGTGTGAAACCATCCCTGTGTTCCTGGACTGAATCCCACTTGGTCATGGTGTATAATCTTGCTGATTTGTTGAATTCTGTTTGCTATTATCTAATTGAGGATTTGGGTTCACCCTGTCTTCCCCAGATTTCAACTTCATTGTTTTGAGGAAGACTCTTATCAGCAATGAGACCTCAGAGTCCCCCAGCTGATCTCAATCAACAGCCCAATTGATATTCATTTGGCTCACAAAATAGTATTTCACTTTTACCTGAATTTGGTTTTCAATTTCTTATTTCCATATTCCTCTTGGAAGGAAACACAGGGAGGCGATTAAGAGTGTAGGCTTTTGTACTAGAACAGAAATTTGATTGGTTACCCATGACTCACAAACTTATGAAATTATGTATTTCCTTGGATCCTTCATTTTCTCACCTGAAAAATAGATCTTAAAATCTTTTCTTACAGGATAGTGATGATTAAAAAAATAAAGTGAAGTTTTAAAAGCAGTTAAACAACTTTATATGAGTCAATGATTAACTCTTTCACATTAAAGTTGGTTTTCTCAAGTATTCATTATGAGGATGGAAAGATGACTAACTGAAAAGGATTATAAATTCATGAAGATAATGAACAAAATAGGAGGACTGTAAGCAGCCCTGTGGAGACACAATGGCCATGTCAAGAGAGAGGCAGCCTTGACGAGAGGGGAAGACTTAAGTGAACATGAAATAGTTTTTGAAATAGAAATGTCAAGGTCTGCTGATGAAACAATAAGGACTGAGATTTCCAGTTTTTTGGCTTCAGAAGCTTCCCAGTGCAGCTGCTGCTCACAAAGGTAGAACTAAGTTTTGGTCCACAACTAACTGCTCTTAGGGATTTCAATGTGAATAGTCAAAAACATCAGTCTCTGCATTTCTTTTTGGGCCATTGGTTTCATTCTGAGCATCTTGAACCCAGAAACTCAGCCTCAGACAGCCAAGCCCAGACAATTCTCTCATTGCTGCTTACTGTGTCCTCTAGCTCCCAGCTCCTGTTGTGCATCTGGCCTGATGTCAGCTATGTCACCGTTTTCCCCATCACTGTGTCTTCAGCACTCAGTACAAAACATGACAGATCACAGGTGTTCTGCATTGTTCACTGAACTAATGTGTGTATGAGTAAGTCCATTGCCAATAGACTCATACTGTGTCACAGGGAAGCTGTGATTCTTCACAGCAAGCACATTTGTTAAGTTTATATATCTCCAAATTAAAGAGTTAATTCAGGCCTTGCTGAGAAGAAATAACTCACCTTCATGTACTTAAATGATACAGACATCATTATCCAGGAGACTTTCTTAAGAAGATCAGAAAGTGAAGGCTCCAGTTCTTTTCATTGAAAGTAGACCACCCTTGTTTCGGTCAGCTGTGCAAATGCACCCAAGTGGAACAGCTGTCTGTTCACTTAATAAATAATACTGAGGGAGTTAAACCCTCACTATTATTTATCATTCAACTTCATTCTGCTTTATTTTCTTCACCTTTGGACATTGCCTTGTGTTTAATAAGGCTAGTATTTTATATCTGTGCATCTTTTCTTCTCCTCCTCCTCCTTCTTCTCCTTTTCCTTCTCCTTCTCCTCCTCTTCCTCCTCCTCCTTTTTCTTCTCCTCATTCCTCTTCCTCCTCCTCATTCTTGGAACATCATTTGTTTCTTATTTATTTTTGCTTTTGAGATGAAGCCCAGTTCAGGCTGGGCTTCATCTCATTTTGTAGCCCAGGCTGGCCTTGAACTTGCAGTGATCCTTCTGCCTCAGCCTCTTTACTTCTGGAATTACAGGAATGTGCCACCATGCCTTGCTCTCCTATTTAGATTACTAAAATATTTTAAAAATCATATTTTGAGCAATAGAATGCAAACCACTATCTGTACTTACAGAAGGCTGGTGTGAGAAACAGAGAAGTCCATGTCAGCATGCTGGACTCTGAAGGTTCCTGTCTTTCCTGTTCTCCTTTTTCAGTAAATCCTTCAACTAGTGGTTTTGTGATCACAACATTGAGTTCTTCCATAGGTGATACTGCATCACTATAAAGCGAGCACATGGCTGCACATTTAGAATCATGACCAGTCAAGTTTTTTGAGCATCTCCAGTAAGAAGAGGCCCTCATGACAACATCAAAAAGGAAGAGAAGTTACTTTAGTACTCCATTCTTCAGAATAAGCCACTAAAAAAAAAAAAGATTTCATGAGGCATGTTTGTTTATAATTCTTCCATTTTATAGGACACAGCTTGAGCATCCAACCTCATTCTGTTTTATTTTCTTCATGTGAACTTCCTCAGTATTATTTATTAAGTGAGATGTCAGGTGCCTGCCTGTTTCTTTCAGAGAAAATGAAAATATTTCAGAAAAAAATATGCTCAGGGATATTCAAATAAAGCCAATTCCTCCTATCTTGAATAATCATGCTATTCATTAGTGCTTGTAATTGTACTTTCTCCAAGTCAAGCTATAAAATTCCAGTGTCACATGAAGTTTGTAACAGACTCAAGGAAAGCATACTAATTTTAGATGAGTGAGCTTGGGGTCACAAGTTTTTCCAGTGCAAAATGAAGTAGAGATGCCTTCAAATTTTGATGAGATTTGAGCAGCACAGATCATGACCTGATGCAATGTGAAGTCGATCTTCAGAACTCACTGTGGTCTGCTTTTACTTGTCCTCAAGGATGGTCATTAGCCTGAGCTCACACTATTGGAATTTGGTTTTAAGGATAGGGCAAAGTTTCCCTGCTATAATTACTTCCAGCTGCTACACTAACACATGTGTTCCTGTAATAAAATTTTCTAAAACTCTCCAAAGTCCACATGCCCCCTTTTGACCAGGCTCTTGCTGTACTGAAGTTTCACCTGCAATTCCGTCTGGGTGGGAATCTGTCTTGCAGATGGCTGTTGCTGCAAGGCTAGGGGTGGCCCAGGGAAGTACAGCACTCGCCTTAAGATTCCAGTGGCAAATTGAATGCAGACATTGGCCTTAAGCATCAGAGATTATGGTCACATGTGTTACATCATACACCCTGCTCATGTCTGCTCATTCCAGCATATTTTTCTTTAATCCATTGTGTTTATTCACCTTAAAAGTTGCAAGAAACACACAAATATATTCTTATTGTGAAAGACTCCTTTTAACAATAAGAAATAGAAAAATAAGATAAATATCCCATCAAACACACTCTTTTCCTTCTTTCCAGCTTATTAAATGACATTTTCTAGAGTCATGAAATTTCCTCTCCTTAAAAACAAGCTGATTTTCTATTTTTATTAAAATACAAAGATTTTCAAAAATGTTCTAGGTGGGAGAAATGCAAAGAAAGCACTCCTTAACTCACCCTAAATAACAAGATGAAAATATAGCATAATATTAATGCTATATTAATGAGCTGCATATTAATGAGCATGTGCTGGTGATGCTGAATTAGTGTGATGGGTCTACAAAGTTCATGAAGAGGTTTTTTGCATCTGAGCCTTCAGTTATCCAAAGTGCAAGCTCCTCCTTCAGTGTGCTAATGTGCTATGTGTCACTGGCAGTGTGACCAAGTGAAATGCACAGCTGTGTTCTCTGTGCTTCGAAGCACAACCTCCCAGGGACACTGGGCTGAATCTGGAAGCGTCCCCATGGCCAGAGCAGGCTGTGTGTTGTCTTCCTGGATCCAACTCTTGCTGAGGCTCCCCCTGAGAGCTCAGCAATACAGATGCCATTGTCTTGTTGATTCCCTCACATCATGGCTATTACCTGCAAGATCTTTAGAAACTTATTGAGGATGACTTTGTTTATCAGTATATAAATACTAGATATATATAATTTCTGTATTTGCTGATATGTGTATTTTCTTAATTTTTTGTTAGCAAATATATCACAGAGTTTTCAGGATTGTATGCACTGTAGAAATTTAGCTGAGCTCCGTATTTAGCCCTGAGAGCTACTTACATTCCTTAAGGAAGGTGAAAAGTTCAAGTTCTACATTGGGTGGTTCAGGTTGTGAGATTTATTTGCCTCTCCTAATGAATGTTTGGTCTGCAAGATACCACTCACTTGAAGATAAAATGCCTACATTCCTTGCAGATGGTTTAAGACACCCAAGAAAGACCCAAAGAGAGACAAGAGAGTTAGATTGTGCAGTTGTCAGGGCTCCAGGAGGAGACAAGACTGCCTGACCAAGAAGCACATGCTGGAGAAGATCAAAGAGGTCACGGGGCTGGTCCTTGGACATCAATCCCTGCCTAAGGCGGGACCACTCCTAAGCCACCGGTGACATATGACCGTGAGGCCCACACCAAAGGTCTCAGGAGACACACCTTCCCCTGTAACTCACTCAGAATCCAGTAAACCTGACAGAAGTTCCTTCCATGGCTCTGTCTTGCCATCTATTACTTATTTCATGAAAATTAAGAAGTGTGTTTTAGCATCCACTTCAAAACCATCTCAGGTTTCAAAACTTTGAACATGTAAAAGGTAATTTTGAACATTGAAGAAAAGATTTCACTGTACAATAATATATTTGGATATTTAGATAAGGAAATAAGATGATAAAATTAAGGACATCAACCCATTATCTGATTAATGCATTACTTCCACTGCGGGCAACTGCATATGATTATTTCTTTTCCCCTATGCCCATTTACTTGCTACTAGTACTCTGAATTTTTGAATTTAGCATTTCTTTGCTTTTCCCTTCCTTTTTAGAAGTTTTACCAAGTCTTCATGTATAATTAAGATTGTTTAATTTTATTGGTTTAGTTTCATACAAAAATTATTAATTCATGTCTTGCTTTTATCCTTCAAAGTAATATTTCTAAAGTTCATTGATGCTTTAAAATTCTAATCCTAATCATTGTTATGGGATACTCATTTGCCTGAATATATTGCATCTTAATTATCATTTTTATATATTTCAGTTTTTCCAGGGGATTTTTTTTTTCTGGTATAAGCCATGCCACTATGAAAGAATTTGAAGTTTTGAGCTGGTTTCCAAGGGAGCACATGAGCTTCTTCATAGAAAATTTGCAAACTGCAGAATAAAAATTATTATTGCATCATGAAATAAATTCAATTGGTCACTAAAATGTCAGATTTTTTTAATGGACTAATTGAGTACAAGTTGGAATAGTATTCATAAAACTTAAAATTTCACATATACATGAGCATACTGGGTAGCAGAGCGGGAGATAATGCCAAATTTCTTTTCAATGGTTAAACCAATCTAATCTCCAACACATATATTTTTTTCCCATCCCATTGACAAGACTTAATATACCAAATTTTAAGATTTTTAGATTTTCTTTTTTTTTTTTTTTTTTTTTAGGTATTTAGGACAGGGTCTACAGGGTCTACAGGATTTCATTGAGTAGCTTGGACTCAAAGTGAGTCTCCTGTTTTCAGTCTCCCAAGTGCTGGGGTTACAGGTGTGCATCACCACACCTAGTCTCAGTTGCCTTTTTAGCGCACCTCCGGGGTGGGGTGGCTGATCCAGGTATCAAACCCTGAGTGTTGTACTCTGTCTAAGCAGGTGTGTTAGTACACTAAGCTATCTGGCTTGCTCTGATTTTCTAATGTAAAATCTTATTAAATTATTAATCTTCATTTTTTGGATAATACTACATATTTCTTCAGTGGTTATTTGTTACACTATGTATAGACCTGAAAATACTTTTCAGGTATTTTGCCAGTTCCCTATCAGATTATTTACCTTTTTCTTGTTGCCTTAACTATTTCATATGCTATGCATACTAACAGTTTATTGGTGCTATATTTTACAAAGATTTTTTTTATTTTGTGATATTTTGCATTTTTTATAGTATATTAATTATTGTAAATGTCCTACTAACCTGTTTTTTTAAAATTTATTTATTTGTATTTTAACAACAATATGTATGTTACAGATTTTCAAAACATGAACAGCTGATTCTATATATATATATATATAGAATATATATAGTTAAATAAAACAATCCAACACAGATCAGTAGTCCACAATAGTAGTTTATCCGCAAAAGTTGTTGACTTGAGCCATTCACAGCTCAGTATATTAATATGACTTTACTTTATATACCTCCATTTTTATATTTTTCTTCTGGATGGTTAAGACCGAGTTGAAGCAATACCTATATAACAAGAAATGTAACTTTTGTATCAGATAAAGTCAGTCAGGTATCCTCAGGGTTTATCCTGTAACCCTGTATCACACTTTGTAGATCCCTTGTCAGTGTCAGCCATGAGGATGAGTCACGGCCATTGCCTGACCAATTTACTCTCTGTGGCAGCCTGAGAGAAAGTTTTCTCTCCATGTGACTCTCCTTAGGCACACTATAGATCATCAATCACATTCCTCTGTGGCCCCATAATCTCCTTGATCAGAAAATTTGGGGCACAACTGAGTTACATGATGTTACAGTACAAATTCTCCTATGTCCTGAGTCTTCACTGACCTTGAAAGGTTAGAGCCAAAATGTTGGCTGACCTTGCAGCCTTTCTTTTTCTCCAATTTTTGATCTGCAAACTTGGGTTGTTATCCCTCCAGAAGAGAAGCTTATTATTACCCTGCAACATATGCAGTTTGTAATATAAAGTTTCTTCGGGCCTGCCTTGCCGGCCCTGCTCCCTGGGCACACTGAGACAGAGATTGAGACAGGCCGTGTGGTGGTGCATGCCTGCAATTACAGCTCTGGGGAAGCTGTAAACAGGCAGATCATTAGGAGTCCCATTAGTAGTGCAACCCTGAATACTCTGTAGACCCTTCCTTAAAATGCAAAAGAAAAAAAGTTTCTTTTGACAAATGGAACCTTTTCATTTTAATGTTATCAGTTGTCCCTTATTTTTTGCTTAGTGCTTTGAAATCTTCTTCAATAATTCTTTCCAAGGACATAAATGAATTCTATCTTAACTATTTGAAAGATTTGTCTTAAAAGATAACATGATGTTAGTATCTAAGACATTTTATTCCATAAGGATACTGAATGGTTCTTCCACCACTGTTTACATAGACTGTCCTTTTCCTAGTGATCTATGATGCCATTCATTTAATATATCTACTTTCCACATGTTCCGGGGTCTTTTGAGGCTCCCTAACTGTACCCCACTAATTACTTTGTCTACTCTGATGCCTTACACACAACTCAGTTTTAATGACTACAGACTAGTGCATCTCAAACTAAGAACTTTGACATGTTAGGCAGCACAACATGAGACTTCAAGGTACAGACTTTCTTCTCATTGAAAAATGTCCATGCTTGGGAGGTAGCATATCTCAGTTATTGTAGTGTCAAAATCATCTCTCATACTCTAACTTTCAAATTTTTATTGATAATGTGATAATTGAAAGCTACTATATGGCCAGCTTTATAGTTGATGTAAAGTATTTAGTAGGAGGGCTGACCAGATAGCTCAGCAGATTAAAGCACCTGCTTAGGTAGATGTAGGGACTGGTGTCCAATTCCCGGGGGGAGGGGAGACACTAGCTGAGAGGCCAATTGAGACTTGGCATAGTGGTACAGGCCTGTAATCCCCGCACTTGGGAGGCTCAAAACAGGAGAGTCACTACAAGTCTGAACTACACGGTGAGACCCTGTACTAAATGCATTTAAAAAAATTTAGTAGGGCCAATCTTCTATTCTTATTTGTTTGTTTATTTATTTATTTATTATGTATTGAGTACAGGGTCTGCAGGGTCTCATTGCACAGATTGGACTCCCACGCACTGGGATTACAGGCATGTCCACCACACCCAGTCTCAGTTGCCCTCTCAGAGTGCCCCAGGTGTGGGTCCAGCACAGCCTGTGGTGCTGGGGATCAAACCCAGGTCCCTGAGTTTTGCCAAAGCAAGTTCTTTAGTCCACTAAACTATCTGGCTATCTTTTAGTTTATTTTGATTAGTCTTGAACATTTGCATTCTAGAAAAGCTTTAAGAAATACATCAAAGCATACCACTGATTTTTTGTTTGTTTTTGTTGTCATACTAGAAATAGAACTCAGGATTTTGTGCTTGCCAGGCACTGAGCTACATTCCCAACTATACCACTGAAATTCTGATTGAAATTGTATTGAGTCTATAGTTCAGTTGTGGCAGAATTTGTGTGCACTTTCATCTTCTTCCTCATGAATAATACCACATCGACAAACACTGGCATACTTACTCTGTGGGGCACTGCCTATCATGCTGGGGATTGAACTTTGGTCCCTGCATGTTTGCCTAAGCTTGCCTAAGCAAGTGCTTTAGACCACTGAGCTATCTTACAGGCCTCAAAGTCTCTTATCTACTTTTATTTCTAGAAACCACATATTTGTATTTATATAAAAGAAAACTTTATTACTTCATTTTGATTACATAAAATATGAAGTTGATTTTAATATCTAGTGGTTCTTTTTTTTTTGTGGTACCAGGAATCGAACTCAGGACCTTGAGCTTGCCAAGTATGTGCTTATGCCACTGAGCTATATTCCTGGCCCTATTAACCTAATATCTAAACATCATACTCTTAGCAGATTAAAGTGCCTGCCAGCAGGCTCAGTGACCAGGGGTTTGATCCCCAGGTCTGCCATGCCAGCCCTGACCCCAAGGTGCACTGAGACAGAGACTGAGACTGGCCATGGTGGCACATGCCTGTAATCCCAGCACTTGGGAGGCTGTAAACAGATGGAACACTATGTGTCTGATCTAGTAGTAAGATTCTGAACACACTGTAGACTCTTCCCTAAAACACAAAAATAATAATAAAAATAAATATATACATCCTACTAAGCCCCCATACTAACTATTTTTTAAAGTAAATTTTATTTTGTGGGTGTGGGAATCTACACAGTACTATATATCATTACTATAGCAAGCAAGTTGATATATGTATCATCTTACAGTCACATTTTTTATTTTTGTTTTTAGGTCAAAAGTAGCTAAAATTGACTCATTTTTCAGGACTCCTAAATATAGTACAGTCTTATTAAATGTAGTCTTTAGATTGTAATTAGATCTCTGCCTTGTTCATCTGTCATATAGTACTTTGTAATTTTTAAAATAATTTTATTGAGAAAAAAATAGCAATGAGACAGTTTCTAAACTGATTAGTAGGACAGTTTCAATAATTAATACATTGGATATTGTTGCCTTCTTAGTGGTTATTCATAGTACAAGATGCAGACATGATATCCTGTCCAAACACTAATAGTACAAATCTTTCTTCTCATTGAATTAAGAGAAAGTAACTGTATATCCTATTTTGTATGTACAGATACAAAATGGTCCCTCATTTGTATCCCCTTTTTTGTATAATTTTGTCAGATGAGTATTGCATTGCCATTCAAATATTGTAGGTATGTGAATTCAGCAAAATAATTCAATATAGTCCAGTAGTCCTTAATAATGTGGGTTATCCATAGGACTGGCAATGTCAGAAGTTGTTGGTTTGAGTGTTGTACAGCTCAGCCTATTAATATATATGGCTTTACTTTTTTACCTCATTTTTATAGATTTCTGCTAGATTGTTGAGACCAAGATAAAACAAGACCTATATAACAAGAAATGTAATGTTTGTATCTGACAAGATCAGTCAAATCCCCCTCAGGATTTAGCCTGAAACCTTGTACTGCACTTTGAAAATTCTTTGTCAGTGTCAGCCATGTGGATGAGTCATAGCCATTACTTGACCAGTTTGCTCTCTGTGAAAGCCTGAGAGAATGTTTTCTCTCCATGTGACTCTCCTTAGGCACACTCTACATCATTGATCACTTTCCTCTGTAGCCCCATAATCTTCTTGATCAGAAAATTTGGGACACAACTGAGTTACAGGATGTTATAAGTACTTTGTAATTTTAATAGTTGTGTACATTATTTCGATTTTTGCCTACATGGAAATCATAACACCAGTAATAGTTGTTTCTCCTTTCCTGATTCTTGTTTTTCTCCCTTTTATTATCTAATAAGTGGTTCAGATTTTATATTGGTTTCCTGGGGATACCATAATAAATTGCAGCAAATGCTGTGGCTGACACATCATAATTCACTTCTCACTGGCCTGGAGGTCAGAAGGCCAGAAACAAGGTCTTAGCACTATTGATTCTTTTTGGAAGCTCTCAGGAACATTCTCTGCCATTATTTTCTCTTGCCTTTAGACGAAAGAACATCATATGTATTTAAGGTATACAATTTAATGAAATGGGACACCTCTGCATAGTAAAATAGTGACTATATAGAGATACATTAACATTCTTACCAATTCATATACATTAGCCCACTGTTAGCACATCTATGTAACACAGTGCTGTAAATACTGGCAAAAGCCATTAGATAAGAAAAAAAAAAGAAAGAAAAATATCCAAGTTGGAAAAGAAGTAAAATTATCTGTATTTGCACCTAATGATTCTGTGTGATAAACCATAAGAATTCAACCCAAAACCCTACTAGTGCCTATTAATGAACTCAGTAAAGTTCTAGGATATTAAATCAATGTTTAAGGCATAGCCCTTGGCCAACTGGCTGCAGTCCTGGCAAAGTTGAATTTTTTTGAGATAGTTTCACTGTATAGTTTGGGTTGGCCTTGAACTCACAATGTATCCTAGGCTGGTCTTGGACTCGCTACAATCCTCCTGCCTCAGTCTCCTGAGTGTTTTTTTGCTTTTTAATTTTTTTGGTGGTACTGGGGATCGAACTCAGGACCTTACACTTACCAGGCAAGCACTTATACCACTGAGCTATCTCTCCAATGCTTAAATCAATGTTTAAAACTCAGCAGGATGTGTATGCAAAAATGATCTTCCCAAAACTTAAGAGAACACTATCATTCATAATTGCATAAAAATACTTAGAAACAGGGTCTTGCTGGTTAGCTCAGTTGTTTAAGCACCTGCCTTAAACAACTCAGGCTTGTGGGACCGCAGTTTGATCCCCTGCTCCATATACCACACCACACCTGCCCTTAAGGCTGCCTGAGCCAGTAAAAAAAAATAATAATCCTTCTCAATTAAGGCTGGTTAAATAGCTCAGCAGATTAAAGCACCTGCAAACAGGCTCAGGGGCTGGAGGTTCAATCCCTGGGCCTGCTGTGCCAGCCCTCCTCCAGGGTCAAGCTGAGATGGCAATTGAGACTGGGCATGGTGGTGCGCAACTGTATTCCCAACTCTTGAGAGGCTGTAAACAGGATCACTATGAGTCCCATCTAGTAGTGAGACCCTGAACACCCTGTAGACCCTTGGTAGTGCATGTTTGTAATCCCAGCACTTGGGAACCTGAGGTAGGAGGATTGTCATGAATTCAGTTCCAGCCTGGGATACAAAGTGAGTTTAAGGCCAGCCTGAGTCTGTGTCTCAAAAAGGAAAAATCTACTTGGCAAATTTTCAAAACCAAAATAATTAAAAATAGTATTTAATCATTTTCTGAACCTAACCATAAACAGAATTTTCAGTACAAGGAATTATATCCTTTGCTGCATTTATTTATGGCAGAATAACTTTTGCTACTTCTATTCATTTTATAAATATTAATAAAATATCTGGTATGTGATAGCTTCCTGCCTTGGTTCTCCCAACACACTTAAAAACTTAGAATAAGCAGAATAAAAAGGTGTAACAGCATATATATATATATAAATGTAAAACCCCTTATTTTGGATACAAAAGAATTCTTGTGTACAAAGGCAAGCTACCACCTGTGTAAATAGCTCAGCATTGATCAAATTCCAAATTTAATTGGTATTTTTTTAATTCTACAATTAACTGAACCAAAAAAACCAGGGAGCATTTTGAAAAAGACCTTTGATTATCACTTTAACTTTAGCAATCATTGTTTTCTTGGTTCTTGAATTCAAGCCATTATTTTCACATTCATGTGAATCAACAGTACCATTTGCAAATGGGACTATTGGACCATGTGAGATTAGTTTGATTGAGAAAATTAGGTCTACTTAGTGAGTGCTTAATGTGGCCACACTAAAACTTGTTCAGGTTCCCCAGGGTATTCGTTTCACTTTGACTCTAATGTTGTGACCAAGATTATTCCTCTGTATAATATTGATGGAGAATTACTATTTCCCGAAAAGGATACAAGTATTTAGTTTTCCTTCCAACCAATTCTTCTCAATGAGCACCTACACATCTGCAAATTATCCTTCCCTTCCGAAATTTAAACATAACTACTCTTGATGCGGTGGCCAGGGAGATAGCTCAGTAGAATAAGCACTTGCCTGGCAAGAGCATGATCCTGATTTCAATCCCTGGTACCACAAATGAAAAAAAAATTTTTTTTGAAGGCACCTTCAATAGTTCTACTCTACTTTGTGGCTCTGTGGCTTTAATTCTTTTATTAACTCTTATGTGGTATAATCATAAAACACTTTCTTTAATACTATTAGGTTTCTCAGATTGAAAAGCTTGCCTGGACATAGTCATGAATTCAGTTCCAGCCTGGGATACAAAGTGACCCCAGGCCAGCCTGAGTCTGTGTCTCAAAAAAGGAAAAATCTACTTGGCAAATTTTCAAAACCAAAATAATTAAAAATAGTATTTAATCATTTTCTGAACTTAACCATAAACAGAATTTTCAGTACAAGGAATTATATTCTTTGCTGCATTTATTTGTGGCAGAATAACTTTTGCTACTTCTAATCACTTTATAAATATTAATATCTTTAGATCAATTCATAGAAAACATCCTCACAATATAGAAAAAGTAAACTAAGGCTGCCTCCTAAAGATTTGGGAGAATGGGGATTCAATATCCAGTGAAAACTGCCAAGTAGCACTATTCATCTTGTCTCTTTTATTGGCAGGGGAGCAATGTTTCTGTGTCTTCACTATATCTACACCTTTTTTTGTATTATGCTTCTCTAATCCTGGGACTCCAAAAGCAGGGTAGACCAGCAGCCTTTCTGAGATCTTGCAAGTGTATAAGTACTCAGAAAGTAATTTTCTAGGGTTTCATCCTTGATTCTGTTAGTCCTTAGCTCATCCTTGATTCATAAAGGACAGCTTGAATTGTCTGCTTGTCTCCACATGTCCTCCTAACCCACACATTAATCCTCATACCCCATGCATTGTGGCAACGTACACATTTGGGACCGCTGCCTACTTTTCACCAAAGGACTGGCCCTAGGCCATGAATGGACCAAGATTGGATACTCTGAAGCAACTGAGATCTTGAGCTTTCCAAGGGCAGAAAGTGCTGCAGGTGCTCATCCGACTTGACATTGTGCTTCTTGCCACTTTGTTTCCATGGTAGAGAAATGGGCTAAACACAGTGGAGAAGCATCCTGTCCTAATTTTCTCCTGGATCATAGGAATGATTTTGAGTAATTTTTTTTTTTTAAGATTCTGTTATTGCTTCTCAGAGAAAAATGTAAGTGAAAAATCATTGTGTCCAAGCAAGGGGTAATTGGCTTCAATTACATTTCTCCCATCACTACTTGGCAATAATGATATGTGTACTTGAGCAGGATGGAGATAGGGTCTTGCTGAGTATTTCGGGGTGAACTAGAACTCACTGAGAACTTCAGGCTGGTCTTGAATTTATGAAAATTCTCCTACCTCAGCCTCCCCAGTGCTGAGATTAGAAGTGTACACCACCATTCTCAGCACGATTCTCATATTTTAATTAAAAACAACAATAACGCTTACTTTATAATTTAGAGCCAGATGGATGTACTGTAACTGTCCTTGGTCCTTAAAATTTTAACTGAAGAAAAAAGTCACCAGACTCATATTACATATCAAACGATGATAATCTCTTTGAAAGCAAGACTTCCTAAAACACTAATTTTAGTAGCATCAAGTCTCATACATAGCTACTATTCTTTTCTTTTTTAATGTCTTTTTTAAAGAGAGAAAGATAAAAATGATTCACTTTAAAGGCACTATAATAGGAAATTAACAATGGTTAATGTATTGCGTAGTATTATCATTAAAGTAGTGACTCAAGTTTACAAGATGTAGACGTGCAAAATTTCAACAAATATAAATACACACCAATCTGTTCAATGAAATAAAAAATTAGTAATATAATTATGTTATCTATTTGTACTTATGTATGTTTTTCTTTTCCATTCTTTCTCTTTTTTCTTTTTTCCCTATCCCACATCTACTTGAGCTGTTTATTTCCCTTTTTCAATATTTATCACAGATTTTGTATCTTATTTACTCTATTAGCTTCTTAAATTAGGGAGACAGATGTTGTTTAGACATGTGAAATTGATTTATTTCCCTCATAAGTATAATCTCTAGCTGCATCCATTTCCCTATAGAAGCCTCAAGTTTATTCTTCTATATAGCTGAGTAGTACTTCATTGTATTAAAATGCCATATCTTTTTTATTTATCCTAAAGTTGATGGGCTTTTAGGTTGTTTCCAAGATCTAGTTGTGAGAAATCTTGCTTCTATACACATGGGTGCATATCATTGTGATACTATGTTTTCAATTCTTCTGGGAAAATACTCAAAAAGGAAAATAGCTTGGTCAAATGGGATCTCTAATCCTCATTTTTTGAGGAATTTCCACATTGATATCCATAATGGTTGCACCATTCTACATTACAAACAACAATAGAGAAGTGTTCATTTTTCTCCACAGCCCCACCTGCATTTTTTTTTGGCGGAACCAGGGATTGAACTCAGACCCTTGCGCTTGCCAGGGAAGGGCTTATTCCACTGAGCCATCTCCCCGGCACCAGCACCTGCATTTGATATTGGTTGTTTCTTTCTCTTTTTTTTTTTTTGGTGGTACCAGGAATCGAACTCAAGACTTTGCAATTGCCAAACAAGCACTTATTCCACTGAGTCATCTCCCTGGCCCAGTTATTTGTTGTTTTCTTGATGAAAGACAATCTTACTGGGATGGGATGGAATCCCCGTGTTGTTTTAATTTGCATCCCTTGAATGACCAATCATGTCAAATATTGTTTCATCTCTTTTCAAGTATTTCTTTACTTGAAAAGTGGGTGTTAATCTTAGATGCCTGTATTTGGATTCAGCCATTGAATTAGGGATGTCTGATTTTTTCAATTTTTTTATATGTCTTAGATAGAAGTTCTTTTTCTGAGAGATAGTTGGATAAAACAAATTTTCCCCATAATGTGAGATTTCTTTTCATTGTGTTGGTGATTACTTTTGAATGCAGAAACATTTAATAATATAAGATTGCACCTGTTGATTCTTTGAAATACTTCCTGTACGGGTTGTGTTTTGTTCATGAACTATCTGCCTACTCCTACGTCTTCCAGATTTTTACCTACTTTCTTTTCTAGTAGATTTAGCATTTCTGTAATATTTAGAACTTTGATTCATTTTTACCTTAGTTTAGTGTATGGTGATTGATATAGTTCTAATTTTAGTCTTTGGCATGTAGAAAACCAGTTTTTAGAGGATCATTTAGGAAAAAAGGCTATTTCTCTTCCAGTGACTGGCCTCTGCCAAAGAACAGGTGGCTGAATGTGTTTGTAGTTGTGTTTTAATCTTCTAATCCATTCCACTGGGCCTCAGGTTTGTCTTTTTGCTGGGACCATGCTAATTATATCACAGTAGCTTGATAGCATAATTTCAAGTCAGGCATTGTGATGCCTTCTGCCTTGCCTTTGTTGGAAAGGATTGCTGTAGTGGATTTGTAACTGGTGGCCAACTTTTTATTACACCCACCTGAATTAGACCAGTGTTGCATTGGCTGCAGAAGGCCCATCTGAGGACTGTCACCAGCAGCATAAAGGCAGAACAGGAGAAGCTGCTGAAATCTGTTTTAAGGATGCTACTTGGAGAAGCTGTTGGAGCTGTTGGAAGCTGCTAGTTCTCTTGGGCTGTTCTGCTGGAGGACCTTGTTGTGTTGGTTTTGCTTTGGAGAAGCTCTAGTTCTCATCTTGAGCATCATTTCCTGGTTCCAGAGAGGAAGATGGTACACTGCTCAGTCTCATGAAGGAGCTTGCTGAATTGGCTTTCCTGATGGGAACTCAGCTTTCCTCATTCTTGAGTAGCTTGGCACCTCACTGTTGATGAGCATGGCTGTGGACTTACAGGGGAGTTCTGGTGTTCACCTTGAGTTTCATTTTCTAGCTCCAGTTCAGATCCCTCAGCTTGCTAGCACAGATCCTTCACCCAATTGTCCTAGACTTTCTAGCTTCCAACAGTAACCTTTGGACCTTTCCATACAGATCTATGAAGCAGACCTATAGGAGAGTGCATTGTGGGCTCTAGACCACAGTTGGACTCATGTGTGGCATTATTATGAACTCTAGGATTTCAGCTGGACTCATGTAGGCTATTAGTATTTAGGTACACAGATGGAGTCTTTAGTGTTTGTGTGGACAGATTTCCTGAACTACTTCTTCTTCTTCTTTTTTTTTTTTTTTTCTTTTTTTTTTTTACTTTTTAGGGAAGGGTCTACAGGGTGCTCAGGGTCTCACTACTAGGCCAAACTTGTAGTGATCTACCTGTTTACAGCCTCCTAAGGGCTTGGATTACAGGTGCATGCTACCATGCTCAGTCTCAATTGCCATCTCAGTATAACCCAGGGGTGGGGCTGGCATGGCAGGCCCAGGGATTGAACCCCTGACCCCTGCACTTACTTGCAGGCACTTTAGTCTGCTAAGCTATTTGGCCATCCCGCCTGCACTTCTAGTATGGAATTCTTGGGTGATTCATTACAAAATACTATTATGAAATGTGTCCTGTTTTATATTGTTCTCCTTGCAAAACCCTCAAACCACAACAATTGCCCTTGCTATTCTAGGTCTCTTCCGCTTCCAAATGAATTTTAGGAATGTTTCCTTTAGATCTGTGTGGTATGCTGTGTGGTATTTTGATTGGGATTGCAAATGGCATCTTTCCATTTTCTGATATTATTTTCAATTTTTTTCCAGAGTGCTTTAATTTTCAATGTATGGATCTTTTATTTCCTTTGTTAGATTGATTACTAAGTATTTAAATTTTTTGAATGCTAGTGTGAAGAGTGTAGTTTCCTTAAGTACTCTGTCAGTGAATTTGTTGTTTGTGTACAGGAATGATATTGAATTTTGAGTGTTGACTTTATATCCAGCTATGCAGTTGAGTTTGGTTATTAATTCTAGAAGTGTTTCCATGGGGGTTTGGGGGTATGCTATATAGAGTATTATGTCATTTGCAAACAATGATAGCTTCAATTCTCCCTTTTCTATCTTTATTCCTTTTATTTCTTTCTCTTGTCCAATTGATTTGGCTAATGTCTTCTGAACTATGTTGAATAGGAGTGTTGATAGTGGGCATCCTTGTCTTGTGCCTGATTTTAATATGAAAGCTTTCAGTTTTTGTTTATTTAGTATGATGTTGGCTCTTGGTTTGTCACAGATGGCTTTCATCAGATTGAGGTAAACATCATCTATTCAAATTTTCTTTAGGGTTTTGTTTTGAATTAGCATTAGACTTTGTCAAAAGCTTTCTTTGTATTTATTAAGATGATCATGTGTTTTTTTGTGTTTAGCTCTACAAACTTAAAGTTGAAACTACTAACTTCAAGGCTAAAATGGAATCAGTTGTCTAGAAAATTCTATAGAAAAAATGCCACATATTATGGGCAAATGAGATTTTTAATTATTAATTAATTTATTAATCCTCACATATCAAGAAGATGTTATTAAAATTGTTATGGCATATAAGTAGATAAACTCATGCTGAATAAAGGAAACAGAACAAATATTTTAGCTAATTAATTTTACACAATATATTAGTTATAAATGTATAAAATAATTTTTACTGAAATTTGACTGTTAAACATTAGTAATATCACTTCACAAATTTAAGTAACAGTAAATTTCAAAGTGTGTTACTTGTATACTAGACTTCAAATATTTTTATTGAAAAGTCTAGTCTTGCTTTCTCCATTATGCTGTTAAGAAAAATATCATAAACTCTTGAAGTGTTATTTTTCCTCACTCATGCCTACTCCAACAGTAATTCTGGATCCTCTGATTGTGCATACTTTCTTTCTCCTTTCTGGGATTTTCTGAATGTGCAGAAAAGAGAAATTACTGTTTTGGTTCCATGCATCTTTCTACTTCACGTGGATTGATTGTAAGATAGAAAAATTATCAGCGCCTTATGTGTACAGGTAGACAGGAATTTTCTTTCTGCTGTAGGAGTATATAAAGCCATTTAGTCACCTAGTAATGATCACTTTGTAGTCAGAACAAAGCAGATTCTTTGTTTCTTTCTCTTTAAATTTCTTTTCCCTCAGCCCCTAGTCCTTCAAAATTTAGAGCCAATAAAAAAGATTAATTCACATTGAAATGTTTTAAGATCATTTTCAACTTTCTTCTAGAACTTCAGTTATCATCGAAACTGCTGTCTTTCCTTTAAAAACGTGTAATTCTCCCTTATAGTTTAGAAACACAATTTAAACCAAAGAATGCTTAACGTTTAAACTGAAGTGACTTGCTTTTCTTCACAGACCAATCAAAAAACAAATATGTTGTGCGCTCTGATTTCCAAACTGATATCTAAAAGTGAAAAAGAAAAGAAATAGAGAGAAGTTAATTGGGCTATTTTTTAATCTTTTATCATTTTGATTTTAAAATACTTGATGCTGAGGATCTTGTAGACCTCTCCAGGGTCAGTGGCATTGCAAGCTTTCTTCCTCCACTACAAGTATCCAGATTAAAATGCCCTTAACAGAGAAACTTCCACTTCTCACCACAGATCTCAACATCCTCCTTTTCCTTAGGACAATGTCTTACTTTATTGAGGAAACAATCAATGAGGAAAGTCTTTCCACCCTTTTACAAAGGCCAAACCTTCACTTTGGAGTTTGCATCCCATCTGCACACACCTTCTCAAAATGTTTTCATGTTGTCATCATCCACGCTCCCTCTGATCACTGATTTTCCACCTGTACATGGTACAGTGCTCCTCCACTAACACTTCAGGAGTAATGCTCACACCATCAGACCCAACTGCACCACCTCCATCCACTTCCTGGGAACATGCCCTGTAGCTACACTTCCACTTGCAGCTGGAAAATGCTCTTTGTTTGGGCTCCATGGCATCACACCTTCTATTTCCCAAGTCACTAGTACTTTACACCCTAAGCACTTCTTTCAAATATATTTCTGTTCTTCGGGCTGTGTCTATGTCTTTTATGCCCCTATATTTTCTTCCTTATTGATGTTATTCAGTTATGTTAGCTTTAAATACCCTTTTAGCATGACAACTCACTAATTTGTATTTCAAGCCTAAAGCACCCCACCTGTCTAACTGCCTTCTTGGTATCTCTGTGGAGATATTTTAGGGATATCTGAGTTTAACTCACCTGTATAGCCCATTCAGATTCTCCTCCCACCCCATTTTACTTGTTTTTATTTATGTGAGCACATACCACATAAAGAACCATTATCCACTCACTTTCTTAAGCCATAAATTCCAAATATTCTCAGCTCCCGCCTCTCTCCTCCACCCACCATCCACTGGCAAACATATTCACTTTACTTTTCCAGTACACATCACAGTTGTCTATTGGGTGTCCATGAGCTCAGGTTTCAGTTGTTGGCAGCTAGAATTCTCTGCTGCTATTAGCACATATTCTTCTTCACCCAGTATCTTCCTGATGCAGTCAGGTCTTTAAAAAAAAAAAATTCATCTCATTTCAGTCATGCCCATACCACATCAGCAGTTTATAATCATGTCCAGCCTCCTGGTGTGGAATGATCTCACAATTTTGTCTTCTCTGCATGCATTCCAGGCTCATGGGTCATGCTCAGGTACTCGGGTCATGCCCAGGCTATCATGGGAGTGCTACTGGGATGGGACTTCCTCAGACAGTACTTTCACCCGTCTTTGAAAGAGTCTACCTCTAGTCTTTATTTAAGTCAATGCTTACATCTTTTAGCACTGATACACCGATACCTTACAGCACTGATCACAATTTCCAGTGAGCAGTTTCTACTTACTTTTAATAATTTGTCTTCTTTCTTGGCCTGTAAAGCACCTGTGACCATGTCTACCTCTTTCACTCTGGCATCTTTTCACCAAATACCCGGCATGAGTAGATGCCTAGGAGATAGCCACTAAATAATTGGAGTATAGGTTTTTCAGGATAACAGGAATTTTCCCATATTGCACATATGATAGTGGGCTACTAATTCGGCTTCTAAATATAGAGCAAATAAATTGTGTAAAATCAGGCACAAGAGAGAAGTGAATATTTCTTGCAGAATGTGAACTTTGGATTCATTGAGCTCCCAGGTCCCAATTTATGACCCAAGGGCTGCACTAATGTAGGTTTCTTTGGGATTAATTATTCATAAGACATTAATATGGTCTATGCCAGAAAGCACATCCTGCTTCAAATAGCTTTCGTGTATCTGAAGCTCTACTAGACACAATTCACAAAATACACACACAGATTCTTACAGGTTTGCTGAAATTACATTAATTATACTAGCTATCACACAACATGGGGAAATGAAACACTATTTGAAGAACTTGTAAATGATTAAAGGGGCAGCTGTTCCAAGATCCAGGTGTTAAAGTGAAAATGGAAACCTACATCTGATCCTTTTTTATGAGGGTCCTGTTAATCATGATATTATAGGCCTGATTTTTCCTACAGACACATGATTGAGATTTTATTTATATCAAAAGTTGATGAAAGTCTGTTCCAACTTTCATATTAATTTCTTAGACAATATGAGCACATTTCTCTAATCTCATTATAAAAGAGAAATCAATGAAATATACAGAAATAAATTATTTTGTGTCAGATGATAAAACTGTGTTTATATAAATGGATAAGAAAATAATGCACTTCAAATAGTTAAGAGGATAAAGAAGTCATTGTCAAAGTTTAAAAAAATGTACAATGCTTTTCTCAAATGAATTCTTTATTGTGGCAAGTGTCACTAGTGTATACATATACAATATATACTTTGCTAACACACAGGCTCTCCCCCCAACCCAATAATAGTATTTGGTTGACACATAAATAGAAGGGCTGCCTCCTTCCTCTTGTGGGCCTTGTTTATACTCATGGCAGTCTTTCTGGACCTTCTTAGTCTTCCTTAACATGGAGATTATTAAACCTTCTTATATTGTTATTCATCGTATATGAACTCTAACTTCTCTCATACTTTTTCCCATGATAATTGGAAAGTAATCATTTTTGTGCTTAGTAGTTCAGATGAGAAAAATCTATAAGGCTACATGTAAGCTGAAACCACCAGTACAGGAAGTTGAAAAAAATGGTTAGTTATACTATTGCATACAGTTGGTTTGTCAGGTACACTGCAAAATTTCTGTGTTTCTCTTGGAATTCTGATAACTATCTATTGTAATTTATAGTCAATAAGAATTAAGATATAGGGTGAAGCCAAACTACCCATGCTAGATGTGGCAGATATTTAGTGAATGAAAAAGTGGGCAAAGGACAGAGATATAATCAAATCAATCTTCTGATGGACTTCATACCTTTCTTCCTTAAAAGTAGAAAGGAAATATATTTTAAAGAGCAAGGCAAATCATATTATTATTATTATGTATTATCTATAATGTCTATTATCTTTTGGGCTATTGGAAATATTTTTGAAAATAGTGAGTGTGTCATGGTATGACGTACTCTGAATAACTACTACAAAGAAAACAATATGCAATGTATTAATTATTGTAACTGTTCCACTAACCTGTTTTGAAACTGTCTCATTGCTATTTCTTTCTCATTAAAAATAATTTAAAAGGTGAAAAAATTAAAATGTCTCTTGAAGACACACACACATACACACACACACAAAGAATAATCAAAGAAAAAACTTACAGTTCAAGTTTTAAAGAAACATCATTAGGAAGGGAAAAGAAGAAAATTACACATTTATAAAGTACTAAAAAGGAGTCATCTATGAATAGCTGATAGCTGAAGCCTGGGAATAGTTGAAATGGTTGAAAGAGAAAATGGTTGAAAAACAGAACAATGAATCCAGAAGTTAATCTGAGTACTGAAGCTATATATAAAGATTAAGAGAGAAATGGAACTTGCAAAGCACACTGTTATTAAAAATCCCCACAACGCTTTGTTCATTCCTCCCTGTTACTAAACCCAGACATTTAGTTTTTAAACCTCTGCCACTGAAAGGTAGGCTCTACTTCCCGTCTTCTTGAATTTTTGTTAACTTTGGTCTTGCTTCTGTCCACAAAACACAGCAGAACTGATGGCTTGTCACCAAGGGGCTTTGAACAACTTCGTTTTCTTACATAGATTTTTAGAAGCTGCAAAGATGCAAACCCAGACTATAGTGAGAAGACTCTGGAGCCAGCAGAGACCAATTCAGTCCAGGCCAACTTAGAGCAACCATTCCCAGTCAAGACAATCACTAAGTACAGGTCTGTGAGCAAGGCTCACTAAAATTGCTGATCAATATTATTATGAAATAAATGGGTGATTTTAATTTTATACTACTAACTTTGGGAAAGTTTACCATGTGATAAGGGATGACTGATCCAGAGACAAAGAGAAGAGCCAGCACAAACTAGGGCCAACAGGTAAAAAGTACAGGAATAGGAGAGTGATCAAGATGAAGTATTTGAGATATATCAAAAAGTGGGGGCAGAGAAGATAGCTCAGCTGTCTAAGCACCTGCCTGGCAAGCTCAAGGACCTAGTTCAGTCCCTTGGTATCACATGCCCAGATGGCCAAGGAACTCTGGGCATGACATGTGGGCCACAGGAACCGGGTGTGATGACACACACCTGTCATCCCAGCCCTGGGAGACTAGAGCAGGAGGACCACCATGAGTCCAAGCTGTGTAGCTAGACCCTGCACCCAATACATAAATAAGTAAAAAGATTAAAAAAGAAAGTGGCTTGAGAAAAGTCTATTGCTCTGATAGTGAGGACTCCACTGATCTCTGAAAGAGATATTTCCAGTAATGGGATGCAATAGGAAGAGTAAGGCAGGAGGAAGGCAGGTGGAAAGGGAAGGAGAGCTTTGTACTCTTAAGTAATTAAGTAAATGCGCCCTCTCCAGGAGAGGAGAGTGCAAGTAAGGAAGTAATGCCCTATAACACTATGATCCTCCACATCTTCAACTACAGAATAAAGAGGCTGGCTTTGCTGATTGTGGAAAACACATCCGTTTTTATTCTCTTGCCTTCGGGGGGTGGGGCAGAAGATCTCAGCTGTTGCAGACCCAGGTTTTGAAATTAAGCAGGCATGAATATGGTTCCACATTTCTTCCTTTAATGTCTGTATATTCTTCCTAAAGCTCTATTTAAAAGTCTTACTTTTTTGATGTGGTAAAAAACTCACATTGATGATACTAATAAGTATATCCATGCACTGGTACAATATATATATATCATTACCTGCTGGGTAAAAGGTACCAGGACACTGTCTAGCATAGAGTAAGTGCTAAATGCAGTTTTAAAAACCCGCTGCATTATTCTCATTCCTACCATTAAAGTCTGAGTAAATTCCTTACTTTTAGTTTAAGTCTGTATCATTATATGCCCTACCTGCTGGTCTAGTTCCATTTAACAGCAATGCTTAGTGGTTTTGGAGCATTTGACAGTTTCATAATGTGTTTTCAGGTCATGACATTAGGATTTACTGGGCTTTGTCATGTGGTTTCCTTCGGCTGTGTTCAGTTCTTCCTTGGCTATGTAATAGATGGGAATCAGAGATGGGGCAGCTGGGAGCAGTGGCAGTAGGAAGAGTTTCCACTGTCAATAAGGGAAAAATTAAAAAGCATGGAGGTAAAAGTGCTCAAATACCTGGGGACATTCAATGTAGGTCAAAAGTAGAAAATCAAATGTTAAGTATACTAGTATAATTATTCTGCTGAGTATAATTATTGATATATGTAATTGTGATCTTGCTTAATCAATCAACCATTAATTTTTATGTATCTGTTTTGTAAAATAAGGGAGTTTAAAAGGATAAATTTAAGCAACAAGATGTGTTCTTTCACAGGGAGTGGAGATGGAAGATGAGCACTTTGCAGACAGCAGACAAGTAGCACTTCTCTGAATCTGGGAACAGGGATTAAGACCAGAGTTTCAGTAGAGATCTCTTACTGCTTTGTCTGCATCCTTAGAAAGTGATTCAAAGCAAAGTATTGTATGGACTTAATTGCTTTTCCAGAAAACACAATCAAAATATGTAACATATAAATGGGTGCATTAAAAGGTACATATCCTAAGAAAAATCTTTCATACTGAAAATTACATTCCTTGCCAACTTTAGGTAGAATTTTATTCATTTTTTTAAAAGTGGGAAATCAGTTAGCATATAATTTTTAATGTTTTGTAGAACATTTTTGTTAACATTCACAGAAGTGTAACTTTCATAGGAAAAGTTCAAGTAAAGCTCATTTTCTTCCATTTCATAAAATATTCTCAGTGTGCAGTGCATACTCCACCTACAAAGTGTGCATTGCCAGCCCCTTGCAACTCATGGCCATTGCCAGTTAATGCTATTGCACTGCCTCCCCCACCTCAGCAGCTCCTGCTCCTAGATTTTAAATATTTCCTTCCATCTACGAACTCAAAACCAAATCTAATAAATATTAATTTTCAAGCAAGGACAGAGAATCAAGTAAGGAACTGAAAGTTGCAAATGAAAATTAAAGGTGATACTAGTCTAGTGTAAATCCAAAGAAAAGGAAGAAATTAACTGATATCCATATAATCCCTGATCTTTTAAACATCTTCCATCAGTCAGCGTGACACATACATAAGTTTTACAACATAATTTCTTTTTTTATTACTTAGAACTATTGGGAACATTAGGATATACTTTCTTGACTGTAATAATTGCTTGCAGTTAATTACAAATGAAACCAAAATGCTGGTAATATTAGAGACTTGTACTCTGCATAAAACTGGAAATTACTGCTATTATTCTTGTTTGCTAGAGAATATTAGGTCATAGATGCTAATTAGTACTTCATAGCCCTCCTATGTGGGGAATTCTCATTACCATATGAAACTGTCTTGGTAGCCAAACCCAACATTCATGGCAGTGGCCATTTTTGTCTGAGAAATTATAAGGTATAGTAAAACTAAAATATGACAATTTTTGTGAGAAGGACCATAAGAAGCTGACCTATATGATGCATACTGTTCTCTTCTTCAAAGGAAAGAGTCTTATGATGCTTTGAGTCATATTATGCACGTAGTCAATGGTCAGAGGCTGATTAAAAATAGAGAGACAACATTTTTGCTATTCAGAGCAGAAATAAAAGGGTCTTCCAATAACTACCTGTTCAAAAACAAAAATCTCAAAACAAAAATGAAGCAAAGAACTAGAAGACAGTATTTCAGTCAGGACTTTTTTTTTTTCTCCAGAACCAGGGATTGAACTCAGGCCCTTATGCTTGCCAGGCAAGCACTTACTCTACTGAGCCATCTCCTCGACCTCAGAGATATAACGGGGTCCTCAAATTTAAAGACCCAATTCAGATATGGGCATCTGAGATGAATACATACTTCTCAGAGGACAAAGTTAAAGAAGCGAATAAATATATGAAAAAATGCTCCACATTACTAGCCATCCATGAAATGCAAACAAAAACAACACTGGGATCCCATCTCACTCCAGAAACAATGGCTATCATGAGGAAATCAACCAACAACAAATGTTGGAGAGGTTGTGGGGAAAAGGGAACACTTCTCCACTGCTGGTGGGAAAGTAGTCTGGTACAACCATTGTGGAGATCAGTGTGGACACTCCTCAAAAGAGTGGTACTGGAAATCCCACTCAAGCCAGCTATCCCCATACCGGGAATTTTCACAGAAGAACTGAAAACATCATATCATAGTGATATATGTGTACCTATGTTTATAGCAGCACAATTTGTGATAGCAATATCTTGGAAACAACTAAGATGTCTGTCACAAGAGGAATGGTTGAAAAATATGTGGTATTTCTACATAATGGAGTATTACTCAGTTATAAGGAATGATAAACTTGATGCATTTATATTGAAGTGGATGCCACTTGAACATATACTCATAAGTGAAATCAACCAGGCACACATGTGCAAATATCATATAGTCTCCCAAGTATAAGAAGTCAAAAGAAGAAATACAAATAGAAATGTACAACAACAACTAAAAAGAATTTAGTCAGATAGTTAGGACAAACTGAATGGCATATGCTGCAGGGTACTAATCAGCTTTTCTTCTGGATGGTTAACAACCCAAGTTCACAGATCAAAATTGGAGAAATAGAAGAGCCACAAGGCCAGCCAACATTTTGGCCCTAGCCTTTCAAGATCAGTGAAGATTCGGGCCATAGGTGAACCTGTACTGCAATATCATGAAACTTAGTTGAGCTCCAAATTTTCTGAACAAGGAGATTATGGAGCCACAGAGGAACAAGACTGATGATCTATAGTGTGCCTGGGGAAAGTCACATGGAGAGAAAGCTTTCTGTCAGGCTCTCACAGAGAGTAAACTGGTCAAACATTGACCATGACTCATCCACATGGATGACACAGACAAAGGATCTACAGAGTAATGTACCAGATAACAAGATACACCCTGAGGGGACTTCACTGACCTTATCCAAAACAAAAGCTACATCTTTTGGTATATAGGTCTTGCTTTATTTCAGTCTTAACCATCCAGCAGAAAAGTATAAAGATGAGGTATATAACATGGGGCCATAATAATAAGTTGAGCTATAAATGGCTACATTAACAACTTCTTCACTATTAGTGTGGAATGCTTGACTGTATTGGATTGTGTCGTCGAGCTCAGGCACCTAAATTAGTTGAATGACAATGGAGTGCCCATCTTTGACAGGTGTAGACAAAGGAAGGGGTATAGAAAGGAAGAATCATGATGTGTGTGTATGGACAGTACAGTTGGGATAGATAACGCTGTGCTTCTACATAATTCTATGAGAGGCAAGATTTGCACTAATGGTGGTTGGACGGGATATTATGTCAGCTTCTAATACTATGGACAACCACTAGGAAAATAACAAGGTAGAAAGTATTAACTATTGAATCGTTGATGTAACTCAGGTATAAAAAATAAGATATGCAAACAGCTACACTCTCTTAATTTACTGATAAGAGACATATGGTATAATAATGTCTGTAAGTATAATATCATGTTTGCACCTTCTATAATACCAAAACATTATGAAAACAGTTTGCAATGTATTAATTTATCAAATGCATCTTGTCAAGGTATCCTAAAACTGTCTCATTGATATTTGTACTTCAA
>PVKA01000188.1:0-45000 GCA_004027165.1 Ctenomys sociabilis
AGCCATTTACAGCTCAGCTTAATATTATGGCCCCACGATGTATACTTCATTTTTATACTATTCTGCTGGATGGTTAAGACCTAGATAGAGCAAGACTTATATACCAACACATGCACTTTATGTTTCTTATGTGGCCAGTGAAGTCCCCTCAGGGTTTATCTTGTAGTCCTGTACCTTATTCTGTAGATCCTTTGTCTGTGTCATCCATGTGGATGAGTCATGGCCAATGCTTGACCAGTTTGCTCTCTGTGAGAGCCTGAGAGAAAGTCTTCTCTCCATGTGACTCTCCCCAGGCACACTATAGATCATCAGTCTCTTTTCTCTGTGGCTCCATAATCTCCTTGTTCAGAAAATTTGGAGCTCAACTTCTCATGTAGTTTTGAGGCCTTTTACTGAAAGAAGTCCCTGTGTTAAATGGTCAAGAAAGTACTTTTCATAGACTTGGAAGGAGGTAGAAAGGTTATCTTTACTTGACCACAATAAAAGAGTGTGTAGGCATTTATCCTGTTGACATTATCTGATGTGAATGGTTTGTGAGTATGAAAAAAGATTGGAAGTTAGTTAAACTTAAATGTTTGAGGTGGGAGTATGGCTCTGTTGCAGAATAATATTTGAACATTTGCACAGTAACTTTTTTTAGCCAACTTTTTTTTTTTCTATTTGTTTCCCACTAATTTCTAGTTTAGGGAAAGGGCAGTAAAGTTGCTGCTTATGTTTTTCTTGTTTGGTTATTTGAGCACTAATGAATAACATAGTTTTTTTGAGTGCAGATTAATATTAAAACTTTTGCTAATTTCAGAACTAAATTTCTTTTTATCTTAGCCCTGAGAGCATGGGACTGCTTGACCCAGCCACTAGCGATGGGCGAGTTATTTTCTTCTTGCCCTGGCAAAAGATGACTATTGCTGGCACTACCGATTCTCCAACTGATATCACACATCACCCCATCCCTTCAGAAGAAGATATCAACTTCATCTTAAATGAAGTGCGTAACTACCTGAGCTGTGATGTTGAAGGTAACAAAAGCATTCCTTTAACCTTGTCCCCTCCAGTTTTTGGTAAAAATTTGTTTTCTGTTCGCTCATCTTCATTTTTATTGAAGATAAACGAGGATTTAATTTTGGTAGATTTGTACACACATAACACACTTCGATCATTTTTATGCTTGTTTGCCTTTCTCCTCTTTCCCAAGTCTCTCAGCTCTAACTGGAATCTCCTTGTCTCCAGTCTGCCACATCTTCATACCTGGTCTGCTATCACTCTTTTGTGCTTTTCACTTCTTACAGATTTATCAAGCCAATTTACAACATGCTGCAAAGAACCTGCATTTTCTTCTCTACTTTATGCATCCAGAAGAGACTCACATGGGCCATTTCTGATAATTTCTAATGGCAAGATTGAAATATCATACAACCTCTTCTATGAGAGGAGTAGGAAATGTTTGCATCACTGTTTATGTTGTTTTGGAGGTCTTATTTACAGTTATGGGATAGCTGTAGGAAATGAGCATAGAAATGAGAACATAGAAGTGTCTAGTCTAAGAAGTTTAATGGTCTCTAGCTTAGTCCATTTAGCATTGCTATAAAAAAATACCTGAGACTGGGTGCTTTCATAAAGAAAAGAGGCTTGTTCAGCTTACAGTTTTGGAGCAGATGACCTAAGGTCAGGCAGTTGCATGTTTTGGCTCTGGTGAGGGCCTCCTGGCTATACCCAACATGGTAACATCACGTAGTGGGAGTTTATGTAAGAGAGGGCTGAAGGACTGGGAATAGGCCAGGCTTGCTGCTGTGTATCAGCCTGCTCTCTTGACTGGAGCCCTAAATTACTCTTGAGACTATCATTAACCATGAGGGTGGAAGTTTTTGGTTTTTGGTGGTCTTTTTCATTCCACATCTTAGTATGTCTTAATTCCTATCTCTACCCACTCTGAAAACCACACAGATCACTTCCCACTTCATTGCCTTTGTGTACTACCATTAACCATGACCATGGTGTTCTGTAAGTCACATTTCTTTCAGTTGTGCTACCTTTTGATACTGTTGCTGTGTGGGCCATATTTCTAGCAAGTGTAGCTGTGAGAACTAATCTGATTCATATCATAGCAATCCATTAACATGTGGAAAGTAACAATGAAGCCAGTTTACTTCTTTCCAAATCTTCATGTGGATTTGAACTTGGATATAGCATTTTTTCTTTTTTTTTGTCTTTTTGAGACAGGGTCTCACTATGCACTTCAGGCTGGCCTTAAGCTCATTTTGTAGCTCAGGCTGGTCTCGAACTCACAACAATCCTCCTGCCTCAGCCTCCTGAGTGCTGGGATTACAAGCATGCGCCACCACGCCCGGCTGGATATAGCATTTTTTTACCAATAAACTTATAAATGAAGTTTTTAACCAATCCTAGAAGTTTCCCAACATTATCCTTCTGTATGTCCCTACGTAGTTAACAACCTCAACAGCTACCATGTCATCCAAGCTAGAAATTGAATTTTTATTTTTGGTGGTCTTTTTTTCATTTATTTATTTATTTAGTATTGTAGAGGTCTAAGGGTGTTCAGGGTCTTATTATTAGATGGAACTCATAGTGATCCGCCTGTTTATAGCCTCCCAAGAGCTGGGATTGCATACACATGTCACCATGCCCAGTCTTAATGCCTAGGGCTCAAACTCATGGCCCCTTTGCCTGCTTGCAGGTACTTTAATTTGCTGAGCTATTTGGCCAGCCCTTTCTGATGGTCTTTTATCACTCTATATCTTAATATGTCTTACTCACTATCTGTGCCCACTCTGAAAGCACACAGATCACCTCTCACTTCCTTGCCCGGTGCACACCACGTTGCTTCTTCCTTAGACAATTTCATCAGCCTCCTAATTGGGCTCTCAGGGCCAGGTTCTATCGTACCCATCCGTCCGCCATCAGAACTTGCTATCTAAAACTCAGTGCTCATCATCACTTTCCTGCACAAAAATATTCTTTGGGTGTTTCCTCACTGCTTTTTGTAAAAGCTATAAATTATGTTACATAGAACATAATTGTCTTTGCAGGTTTCCTCTCCTTGCATTTTTTATGGCATATTTATTTTATTATCATTTCTAAATCAAGCCATATACTTTTAAACATTTGAAGTCTTGCTCTGGAATCTTCTTTCTGACGATGCTCTGTTCTTAGCAAAATATTTATATTTTAGAAATTTTTGTATTTCATAAACCACATGTCACTTGTATTCCTGTGGCACTGGTCACATAGCCCTCACACCATAACGTTATTCTTTCTAGGAAATAGGCTAAGATGTAGTCTCACTTAGAGCTCCCTAAGGGGAATGATCTTTTTTTAATCTACAAAGTTTATTATCTTGCTGGCTTGCTAATCATGATTGTTTTGAGTTAAAATGTTAGTTATAGGTGCTTTCAGGGTTTTTGATATTGGTAGCAGTTTGAAAATCTAAAAGCAGACAAGTTTGAAGTTTTGAAAAGCAGTTTTATCTTTTTTGTTGGCAGTCTTACAATACTGATTTTGGTGAAAGACGCACAGTCATTATATTAATTCAGATGCAACTCATTAGTAGCTATGTATCCTTTTTCCCTAAGAATTTTTTTTCCCATTTTGTGATCACATATTAACCAAAAAAACAACAGCAACAACAAAAAACTGCTTTCAGGTTACTCTTAGTTCAATTAATCCATATGATTTTCTTGCTTCTACCTATCTACAACAATAATATAAATGTACTGAATAAATATAATTGAATTCTGAATTCTACATGGCTTTTTCCTTATTTTTTATTAGGTGATGTGTGCAGTACATAATGAGCACACCCATTGAGGGCTCATTGTTGTCATTCATGAGGCTTCTTGTGCTCCCCAGGCCTAACTTGCATGCAGCACTCTTCTTCCTGCCCTAGTAGCTGGGCTTGTGCCATCATGTTAGATGCTCCATGCAAAAGTATTCCAACCTCATCACAATTTTAGTGTTACTCTTTGTTTCCTTTTAAAATCTAGGAGGAATTTCATTATCGAGGTATGATTCTCTTTCAGTGCATTTATTATTAATAGTGAATCCTACTTCATTTTAAATTTACCTGTGGAAATTTTTTAAAAGTGCCTTTAAGAAGGTTAGATTTTTGGAGCAAAACAGAATTAATTCAACAGCAGAGAGCTTTATGTTGACAGTTTCCAAAATCTTGAAATTCATATGTGGCAAGAATGGGAAATCTCACCACTTATTGCTATGGGGCTGGATGTTGCTGGAAGCACTTGTGGGTTCTGGGAGGCCACTGTGGTTCTCTCTAGGAGAGAACTGAGCCTTGGGCAGTGGCAGACCCTGGATGACTTTTATTTTGCCTATAAATAAAGAAAAAATTTGGAAATTTTTGGTTGGCCCATAAAAGCTTTTTCAGTTGACATACCTTTCAATTGTCATGGACTTGATGAAAGTAATGAAGTTTATTGTTGACTCTGATATTGGGTAGAAGTAGTTGAAGTTGACACCTATGACAGCTCAAACCTGTCTACTGATGGCCAGGGACATCTTGAGCATAAGAATCTGCCACAGAGCAGACATCCAGGATAAAAGCAGAGGAGACAATCTCTGTCATAGGTTTCATTTTTTTCTGCCTGTGCACCATCTAGCATGCCTTTTCTACTTACAATTTTATGCTTTTCAAATTATTAATTAACAGTGATTCTTTATAGTGTGTTTCAATTCTTGATTCTGTTTATAGAGTCCTTATATTTGACAAGTTACTCTACAGCTTGAGAAAGTATCAATTAAAAAAGCAAGGATATTTCTGTTTGTATTTTTTCCAGAGAGTTGTGTTGAAACCCAATATTATCTTCTGTATAATGAAAAGTGTGGGAAAGAGCTAGTTTCAGGTATCATTCAGTCATTTCATTCCATGCTGTTACCATTTACATTTTAGGGGAGGTTTTTTTTTTTTTTTTTTAGTTTTTTTAGGGGAGGTTTATTTTTTGTTTTTGGTGCCAAGGACCAAACCCAGGGCTTCCACCTTGCTAGGCAAGCATTCTACCACTGAGCTCCTACCACATATATTTTAATACTTACATTTTTAGGCCTTATTTTTCAAACTGCCATTTGCTGTGTGCATATAGCCTATATTACCAATTTGATTCCTTGTAACAACCTGAAAAAGCTTATCTTTCCCATAGTTGTTGAAGAAACTGAGGCCCTGTAATGCTGTTAAATTTCTTGCCCATAGCTAGTTAGCATTAGCGCTTGATTGAGTATGTCAGTCTGACTGTAACACAGCCTTCTAAATACTGTGTAGTATTCTGATTAGGAGTTCTGGGTGTCATGATGTGATCCACTAGGGAGTGAATTAGTCTTTCAGTTCATTTCATGGAAGCTGCTAGACACCTCTAGAATGACAGTGACCTTTACTCTCCCCTGGCTTTATTTGGATTTGAATGTTAAACTATGAGAGGCTTCATGTCCTATAGCTAATCTCCTGGGCCAACCAGTTTTCTCCACAGACTGAAAAAATAAGTTTGGGCTAGATCTTAGAGTAGTAGTTTTGAAATGTTTTGCATTCAACCAGGATTGAAATAATCATTTTAAAATGATTTATTAAGTGGATAAGTATAATTCTGACAGCAGCTTCTGAGCCTCCCCAAATGGCTATATCCTTAAGAGAAAAAAAAGTGTCAAATCTTAGCACTCCATGCTGTTCACAGCAGCTGCCACACTTCTGCAAAATGCATTGGAACAATTCTGAAAAGCATTTTGTCTGTTGGGAATAAGACTATGTCTTCCTTTACAATTTAGAAAGCTTTCTATTCACAGGCTGAAATGGGTAATTGATAGTTCTGCAGTTTGTATTAAGTTAGGAAGAAAAATGATCTTTTGAAAAATGTATCATCAAGTCTTCTGTGTAGAGGTTAATCAGAAGGATGCAGTGGTAAAACTAAGCTATGACTTAACTAGATTGAGGAAGACAGAAGATTTGCCTAGTGCTTTATCCATGTGGTTTTTCTGGAGTGCTTCTCTGTGCAGCATCTCTACTTGTACACTGGTTTTCACATATGCAATTAGTGGTGTTTATAGATTGCCTGTTATTTAATTAACAACTGAGCTGGCCATATCAACTCGCTGCAGACTTGCCTTTTTGCTGCCAGAGATTGTACCAGGGTTATCAACTTACACAGGCTTGGATGTCTTCCAGCTGTTTAATTATAGTGTCATGCGCTTTGCTTTTTCTAGTTGCATTAGTTTATAAATGTAATATGGTATCTTATTTCTGTGATGAACACTTCATTTCAGCAGGTTAAACATGATGGTAGAGAAGTACTAATTTCTGACCCTATTTCCCTTGTGTTCATATAGATATTTTCACATGGTTCAAACTATTTTTTTTTTTTTTTATTGAAAGAGGTAAACATGAGAAAACACCCAAGAATGTGTGCATCTCTAACCCATGTGTAGCAAAACCACATGTTCCAATTTTTAATAGTCACTTCTTCTGGGCTTCATTTCCTTTTAGTTTTTAAAACAAATACTTATCTTGCCAAGTAGGAAAGAATAAAAATATTAATTCTGATTTCACTAAACCATAGCATGCTTAGTTTTTTCAAACTATGAAAAATTTCTGTCCAACTTTACTATTTAATGCCAACTTACTCTGCATCTTACATTTAGAAAGACTGGTATGAGTTATTTATCAAGGATATAACAAGAATTATCTTTAAATATGGTGGTAGAAAAATGTAACAAGAATTGTCTTTAAATATGATGGTAGAAGAACCTCACTATCAGATTAGACTCGTAGTGATCTGCCTGTTTACAGCCTCCCAAAAGCTGGGATTACAGGCCCATGCCACCATACCCAGTCTCAATCACCTTCTCAGTGTTCCCAGGGGTGGGGCCAGCATGGCAGGCCTGGGGATTGAAGTCCTGGCTCTTGCACCTACCTCCAGGTGGTTTAATCTGCTGAGCTATTTGGCTGGATCTCCCACAACTCTTACTTGATACAATGTTTGGGATATTGAAAGTTACTGGTACTAGAATTGACATGATTGAAGACTTTCAGCATGGTAGGAAAGATGAAGTGGTAATGAAATTTCCTTTAGCTATCTTAGTAGTTTGGGAACCAGCAAAAAATCAAGGTGAATCTTTGAGCTCTGAAGTATGAACATTCCAAATTATATAATTTTCTTCATATATGTCACTGTGGAGAATTAAAATATGTTATGTTAGTTACTTACTGTCATCTACACCTTGTATAACATAATGGTTTTCTGGTTAAAAATTTGAGAGCAGGAATACCTAGTAGAAGAGTAGAATGGAGCCCCAGTTCACAAATGCTTTTGGTTTGTGAGCCTTTTATCCTGTATTGTCTTTTATTTTGCACATATAAGAGAAACCATGAAATACTTCAACTTCTGAGTCTAATTTCACTTAGCATTGTGGTCTCAAGGTACACCCTTTTTTGGCACAGGTGACTCAAATTTGTCCTCCTTTATGGCAGAGTAATGCTCCATTGTATATACATATTTATACATTCATCTGTTACACCTATGATACAGGATATTTCCAAGATTTAGCTGTGATGAATTGTGCTGCTATAAATACAGATGTACATGTAGTGTTATAACATGTTTTTATCTGTTAAAAAGATTCTTAGGAGGAGATAATTGGGTCAAATGGAATTTGTGTATTTAGTTTTTGAGGAATTTCCATGGTCATTGCATCAGCTTACACTCTTGCCAATAATGAAGAAGGGTTCTTTTTTTCCCAGTATTGGCTCATTTCTTGATCCTCTTGGAAATGAGATGGAATCTGTGTTTTAATTTGCATTTCTTGAACAAGCAGTAGTATTGAACATATGTTTATTGGCCATTTGTACTTTTTTCACTGGAGAAATGTCTGCTCATTTCAGATGTCTGTGTTTTAATTGGGTCTTTAAATTCAGGTGGTGTTAAAATTTTTGAGTTCCATGTATATTTTAGATATTAGTCCTTTGTGTGAGGAATAGGTTGCAAATTTTTTCCCCATTATGTAAGTTATCTTTTCATTCTGTTTGGTAGTTTCCTTCACTGTGGGGAAGCTTTTTAATTTGATATGATCCCATTTGTTGATTCTTGGCTTTATTTCTTATGCATCTGGGGTGCTGTTCAGAAAGATTTGGCCTACATCTGTATCTTTAAGAATTTTATATTATCATCTAGCAGATTGTTTTTATTTTAATATTTAAATCTTTGATCCATTTTTATTTTTATTTAGTGAATGGTAAGAGATAAAAGTTTATTTTATTTATTTTTACTTTGTAAAGAATATAAAAAAACATTAGAAATGACACAAAATTTCATTAAACAAAGTAATAGGAATTCAACAATGATTGTTACATTACATGATGTTATCTTCAAATTAGTTGTTTATGTTACTAGAGAGATACAAGTTTAAGTTTAATCTTTGGTATACAGATAGCCATTTTTCCCACTATCATTTGTTAAAGAGGACGTCTTCCCTGTAGCAAAAGTATTTGTCTTGTCTCCTTTGTCAAAAATAAGGTAGTTTAGTATGCATGGGGTAATTTCTACAACCTCTGTTTTGTTCCCTTGATCTGTAAGTCTAGTTCATCCTTCCTTATTGATTTGGGTATATTTAACCATCGTTAAAAATGAATTCTGCTTAGTCATGATGTGTGATCTTTTTTTGTTTTGACAATTTGATTCATTCTGTTGCTAATATCTTATTCAGGAGTTTTGTGTCTGTGCTCATTAGAGAAATGGCCTGTGAACTCTTTTATGCCTGGGTCCCTTTCTGGTGGTGGAATCATGGTAATGTTTGCTTCCAGGAATGAGTACTGCTTCCCTTTGGAAAATACTTAATTTAACAGTCATTGAATTTGAGGTTTTTAAGTTGTTAAATGAAACAAAGAAATTGATTATCTTGTAATTCAAAATCCCACGTATAAGAAGGTTTAAGAGGTGAATGATGAACTCTGTATTTGGAAATAAATTCCTTCACTCTACTGGAGGTTTCATTGTAGGGTTGTTTTGACCATGGCTATGTGACTATAACAGTTCTCCTGGAATTAAAAGGTATGGCAATGATTATTTATTCTGACTATACCTATTCACTGCTTTGGAGTCTTTCTCCAGTAAATCATGATTAAAATTTGTTTACCAATGTATGTTTCTATTATTATTGAATTGATTATAAAGAGTTTTAGTAACTCAGTTGCTGTTTTTTAATTCATGAGGTTAAAATTAGTGTTTCACATGTTTAGCTATACTGTGCCCCTTGGACATAGATTATAACTGTGGTCCTCACAAGTTGTTAGTAAATGTGAGTGGTGGTGGTGGGGTACAGAGGTTGTATTTCAGCAACAAATGGCACTGCGAAAATCCAGGGATTTGTGAAGATTAAACAGGTTATTAAATCTCAAGGTTGCAGGGGGCACTAATCGATAACAATTTAACCATCTTTTTCTGGTCTAATAATATAGAAATGGTGCATGCCAGTAACTGGTTCATATTTCAGTTAAAATTTTACTATCCTTAAAATGCATCTTTTTTGAATAAATTTAATCTCAACATTAATGATGTAGTTCACAGATTAAAAAGCTGAATGCTAAAATCTCAAGAAAAAGTTAACATGTTTTGGACACTTTGTCTAGTAGTAGTTTGTTTTGTTTATTTTGAAGATAAGTTCCAGGAGAAGGGAATAAATATGACATCAGTGTGCATAATGTTTATGATGAATGGAAGATTTAGGTATTATTTCAGTTTGGCTCTGTGTTCCAGAGAATACAAGTTTTGCCTGTTGTAATGGAAAAGGTATAAAGCATTTTCTACAGACAGTCTGCATGTGCTTCAGATTTATTCTGGAAAGTTTAATTTTTTATCAAATAACTTAAAAATTAGTCAAAGGGGTCCAGATGTGGAAACAATACCTGATGAGTGCAGCTAAGGAATTTCAGACATTGGAGGCCTATGTGGTGACTACAGTGACATTAATAGTGGGTATTGGCCCCACTGCCTGGGCATGCTGAGCCATGACTGAGTGTGGGTGTGGTGGTGCATGCTTGTAAGCCCATCTGGGGAGGCTGAAAGCAGGAGGAACATTAAGAGTCCAAGCCATATAGTGAGAACCTGTACCAAATATATAAATGAAATAAGAGCAATCCTCACATTCCATCTCACACTCCATGAAAAGCTGTCATCAAGAAAGGACCCAATAGCAAATGCTTTATGTGCTGTGGAGATAAAAAAGCTTCTCTACTTTGGGTGGTCATGTAGACTGGTATGCTCACTGTGGAAATCACTGTAGAGATTCCTCTAAATCATAGAATTAGAGGTCCCATTCAATCCAGTTATTCCCCTTCCTTCTTTTGGGAAGAATTAAAATCATTGTAGCACAGTGATGTATCTTTATAACAGCACAATTAGTAATACCTAAATCTTGGAAACAACCCAAACACCAATCAACTCAGGAATGGATTGAAAAAACTTTTTGTATATAATGGAGCATTACTGAGCCATATAGACAATTAAACTTGAGACTTTGTATGCAAATGGATACAGTGCATAAATATACTCTTAAATAAATCAGACTCACATGTGTAAATATTATATTGTCTCCCTGGTGTAAGAAACTGAAAGAATAAATAAGATCCATTATGTATAATAGATATTGTGAAATGGGAAAAACTCTTCAAAAGGAAAGAGAAACGGGTGTGGGAAACAGGAAAGGAGGAAAGTTATGATAGTTAGGATGGTTATAGGTAGTTTGTATTTGTCCATTGAAAATAAATGTTTGTGTTGTTCAGACAAAAAAAAAAATAAGTGGGTATTGGTTAAGTTCTATTTTTGACATGGAAGGTGATAGGAACTTTGGTGGAAAGTTGTAGCAATTTTGCAGTCAGGTTTTTATTTTTGTAAGTATTTGAATATATTGCATTTTGACACGCAGAAGCTCCCTAGGAAGAGTTGATCCCAATTGTTTATTCTTTCAAGTGCTTCCCGTGCGAATATATGTTTGTTCATGAACTCTTTACCTACCCCTATGTCTTCAAGAGTTCCTCCTACTTTCTCTTCCAGGAGATTGAGTGTTTCTGTTTTAATGTTTAGATCTTTAATCCATTTTGACTTTAACTTAGTGCATGGTAATTGAGCTGGGTCAAGTTTTAGTTTTTGGCATGAAGAAAGCCATGTTTTCCAGCACCATTTGTTAAAGAGGCTATCTTTCTTCCAGTGAGCTTCTTTAGCCCCTTTGTCGAAGATCAGATGGTTGAGTGTGATTGTAGATGTCTCTGCGACTTCTAATCTATTCCACTGATCCTCAGGTCTATTTTGTTGCCAGTACCATGTTGATTTTATCACAGTGGCTTTGTAGTATAATTTCAAATCAGGTATTGTGATGCCTCCTGCCTTGTCTTTATTGGCCAAGATTGCCTTTGCTATTCTAGGTCGTTTGTGGTTCCAAATAAATTTTAGGAATGATTTCTCTATGTCTGGGAGGTATGTTGGTGGCAGTTTGATAGGGATTGCATTAAATCTGTACAGCAATTTTGGAAGTATGGCCATCTTCACAATGTTGGTTCTTCCTATCCAGGAGCATGGAATATCTTTCCATTTTCTGAAATCCTCTGTAATCTCTTTGCTTAGGGTGTATCCCAAGGTATTTCATTCTCTGCAGTGCTATTGTAAAAGGTATTGTTTCTATTGTTTCCCTTTCACTGTGCTTGTTATCTGTGTAGAGGAATGCTGTTGACTTTTGAGTATTGATTTTGTATCCTGCTATGCTACTGAATTTCCCTATCAGTTCTAAAGAAATTGTCAACAGAGTGAAAAGACAACCCACAAATTTTGAAAAAATCCTAACTAATAAGCAATCAGACAGAGGCCTACTGTCTAGAATATATAAAGAACTAAGATATAACAGGGCCCTCAAATATAAAGACCCAGTTTAGAAATGGGCATCTGATGAATACACACTTCTCAGAGGACGAAATTAAAGAAGCGAATAAATATATGAAAAAATGCTCCACATCACTAGCCATTCATGAAATACAAATTAAAACAACACTGAGATACCATCTCACTCCAGAAAGAATGGCTATCATAAGGAAATCAAACAAGAACAAATGTTGGAGAGGTTGTGGGGAAAAAGGAACACTTCTCCACTGCTGATGGGAATATAGACTGGTGCAACCATTGAGGAGATAAGTGTGGAGACTCCTCAAAGAGTAGGACTGGAAATCCCATTCAAGCCAGCTATCCCCCTACTGGGAATTTTCCCTTAGGAACTGAAAAAATCATATAGTGATATATGTTTGTAGCAGCACAATGTGTGATAGCAAAATCTTGGAAACAACCAAGATGTCCATCACATGAGGAATGGTTGAAAAAGATGTGGTATTTCTATGTAATGGAGTATTACTCAACTATTAAGAATGGTAAGTTTGAAGCATTTATGCTGAAGTGGATGCCACTTGAACATATACTCATAAGTGAAATAAACCAGACATACATGTGTAAATATCATATAGTCTCCCTAGTATAAGAAGCGAAAAGCAGAAATACAAAAGGAAACGTACAACAAGTAAAATCAATTGAGTCAGATAAGGCAAGTGAATGGCATATGCTGCAGGATACTAATCAGCTTTTCTTCTGGATGGTTAACAACCTAAGTTCACAGATCAAAGTTGGAGAAATAGAAGAGCCACAAGGCCAGCCAACATTTTGGCCCTAGCCTTTCAAGGTCAGCAAAGATTCAGGACATAGGAGAACCTATATACTGCAACATCATGAAACTCAGTTGAGCTCCAAATTATCTGAACAAGGAGATTATGGAGCCACAGAGGAAAGAGATTGAGTTCTATAGTGTGCCTGGGGAGAGTCACATGGAGAGAAAACTTTCTCTCAGGCTCTCACAGAGAGCAAACTGGTCAAGCATTGGCTGTGACTCATCCACATGGATGACACAGACAAAGGATCTATAGAATAAGGTACAGGACTACAAGATAAACCCTGAGGGAACTTCACGGACCTCATAACCAACATAAAGTACATGTGTTGGTATATAGTCTTGCTCTATCTAGGTCTTAACCATCCAGCAGAAAAGTATAAAAAGAAGTTTACATCGTGGGGCCATAATAAGTTGAGCTGTAAATGGCTGTGGTCGACATCTTCGGATAACTCACTGTTGTTGTGGAATGCTGGAATGTGTTGGATTGTGTTGTCAAGTTCAAGCACATAAGTTAGTTGAATGACAGTGAAGTGCCCATCTTTGACAGGTGTAGACAAAGGAAGGGGTATAGAAAGGAAGAATCATGATGTGTGTGTATGAACAGTACAGTTGGGATAAGTAATGTTGTGCTATATAATTCTATGAGAGGCAAGATTTGCACTAATGATGGTTGGACAGGATATTATGTCGGCTTCTAGTACTATGGCCAACCGCTAGGAAAATAATAAGGTAGAAAGTATTAATTATTGAATCTTTGATGTAATTCAGGTATAAAAAAATAAGATACACAAACAGCTACACTCTCTTAATTTACTGATAAGAGGCATATGGTATAATAATGTCTGTAAGTATAATATCATGTATGCACCTTCTATGATACCGAAACATTATGAAAACAGTTTGCAATGTATTAATTTATCCAATGCATCTTGTGAAGGTATCTTAAAACTGTCTCATTAATATTTGTACTTCAATAAAACAAAAATTAAAAAATGAATAAATAAAAAATATATTGCATTATTTGTGTTGAGGATTTAAATTTTTTTAACTAGTGAAAGTTTGCAATGCATAATGATTACAGTTATCACGAGAAGTTGGTACATGGACTTAATACATGTACATTGTTCTGAGCACCCTCCCAGTCCCTCTATCTTTTGGTCCCCTTCCCTTGTGTAGAAAGATTTCTTCGTTTCTTACTATCTTCTGCTTTGCTCTTTAATTTCTTTGTATTTTGGATTTCTTATGTAAGAGAATTCATGAATATTTAAGCTTGTTTGATTTATGGTTTTAAGGTGTATCTTATTTTCCCACAGATGACTCAGTTTATCTTTCTTTATGGCTAAATAGTCCTTCATTTCGTTTTGCTTGTATAAGACAAATAATTTTGTGATGCAGAAGTTGAGCCCTTATAGCAGAAACCATCAGGATTAAACATAGTTGAGAGAATGTGAACATCAGAGGGGTAGACCTAGGCCCCCCACATGGAGATCACAGACATTTTCCACTTGGCTTCAGGCTGTCTCACCCATTCATTATGTCCTTTCTTGGCTTGTTTCAGTTACAGTGCCTGAACAAGATCTTCATTGAATACTGCCACAGATATATGGGCACTAAACCTCTTTTTTTTTTCTTCTTCTATGAGTTTGAAGATTGTGAACTATTTTATAATAGTGTAAATGGAATTATTTAACATATCTCTTTGCGATTGGTTTATTTCACATAATGTCTTCAAGGTTCATCTGCTTTGCTGCATGTGTCAGAATTTCCTTCTTAAAAGCTGAATAATATTTCATTGTATTTGTGTACCGCATTGTGTTTGTCCATTCATCTGTTGATGGACACTTAGACATTTTTGTGAATAATATTATTGTGAATAATATGGTGAACATGGGTGTCTAAGTCACTGTCCTCATCACTGGTGCAAAGTATCTGAAGCCAACAGCTTAAAGGAGAGATTTACTTTGGCTCACAGTTTTTCAGTACATGACCCCGTGACTCCAAGACAGGACAGCATGGTAGAGGGGAAAGTAGAGTAGCTGCTCATGTTATGGCATGTGGTAAGCAGAAGGAAATCAAGGAGGATCTGGAGAGAAGGATGAACTCTTCTCAGTCATGTTCTCAGTGGCCCACCTCTTCGAACCAGGCCCAGCCTCCTCACAGCAAAGCAGCGGTGAGCCCCATCGCTCAGTAACCCTACAGAAGCCCAGGCTTTGTACACATGACTAGACAACTAGATAGAAGCCCTGGCAATGACGTAAACATTTTCTATGATTTAAATACACTTTAATAATTGCCGGGCGTGGTGGCGCAGGCCTGTAATCCCAGCACTCGGGAGGCTGAGGCAGGAGGGTTGTTATGAGTTCGAGACCAGCCTGAGCTACAAAGTGAGCTTAAGGCCAGCCTGAACTGCATAGTGAGACCCTGTCTCAAAAAGACAAAAAAAAAAAAAAAAAAAAAAATACACTTTAATATATATTTAGGAATGTTATCACTAGATCATATGCAATTCTAAGTGTTTAATACTTTAAGGAATTCCCATGCCTTTTTTATATCACTTATACTATTTTACTTTTTAAAAATTAGTACATGTTTGCAATACATAACGTGTACATTCCTTGTGAGTTAGAGGTCCATGTATATAACAGATCTTTTAATTTACTTTTTTGTTGTCTTTTTGTGGCTGCCTAAGCTACCTTGGGGGCGGGGCTGGCTGGTGTGTGGTACCAGGGATCCAACCCTGCTCCCTGTGCTTTGCCTGAGCTTGCCTAACCAGGCACCTTAGACCATTGAGCTGTTTCACTGGCTCCACAAATCTTTTATTTTAAGGAGAGAAAAAAAAAAACAAAAAACTTAAGATAATAGGGTAAGAATGGTTAATACATTATTATTTACATAACAGATCTTAATTCCTTTTTTCCTTCTTTCTCTTCACTCCCTTTATCCTTCATTGTAGTCCCATTTTATACAGATCTGCCTCACTACTTCTATTCCCCCCCCTTTTTTTTTGGGAAACAGGGTTTTATTATGCAGTTCAGGCTGGCCTTGAACTTGTTTATATAGCCTAGGTTGGTCTCAAACTCATGGCAAACCTCCTGCCTTAGCCTTTGCTTCCCAAGTGGTGGGATTACAGGTATCCTGTTATCTCTTTTATGGTGCTGTATTTATAAGTTTGATTTCTCATGTAAGAGAAACTGTATGATACTTAACCTTGAGTATCTGATTATATTTCTTACCATCAGTGCATAGGAGATCCAGTTTCTCCCTGTCATTAGCAACACCTATGTTCTGGTTTAGTTGTTATTACCTTGTATTGTTTTCATTTGATAATGATCATCCTAATGAGCATGAAATGATATTTCATGGTAGTGGTTATTTGCATTTCCCTCATGATTACTGTTCTCAGGTATCTTTTCATATACTTACTGATCATTTGTGTATCAGATCTACTTGCCTCAGCTGCTTCTAAGTCAATTATGAGTGCTGGTCAACAGCTCTTAACTTCTCCAGGTTGCCCTATTTGGAGGGTTGCTAACATTTGCTTCTTTGGTATGGTATCACTGTCAGTGTTTTCTAGCTTTTTCAGATAGATTATCTTTATAACAGAACAGTTCATTTTTATGCAACTACTTTTGCATAATTCTATGAGAAGAAAGATTTGTAGTAATAGTGTTTGGACAGGATATCCTATCTGCTTCTTGTACTATGGATAACTACTAGGAGGATAACATTGTATAAAAGTATTAATTATTGAAACTACTATAAATCAGCTTTAAAAAAAGATAGCTACATTCTCTTAATTCAATGAATAGAGGGATCTGCTCTAATAGTGTTTGTAAATAGAATGTCTGCACCTTGTACAATAAATAACCACTATGAAAACAATATGCACTATATTAATTACTGAAACTGTCCTACTAATTTGATTTGGAACTGTCTCATTTCTATTTGTTCTTCAATAAAATTATGGAAAAAAATAAAGGTTTATAATCTAAAAAAAAAAAGAACAGTTCATTTTTTATGAATATTTCTTGTAGCCATCTAGACTCTCAGTTCTTATGTGGGGTTTCTCAGTCTTTTAAAGTGCAGCCTCATGTACTTTCATTGAATGCTGCCTTGCCTTCTTTTCATTTCTTTCTCTTTTTTGGAGGAACTCTTGAACATAGGGGTAGGCAAAGAGTTCATGAACAAAAATCAAATTGCACGGGTAATACTTGAAAGAATTAACAACTGGGACCTCCTCTTATTGAGAAGCTTTTGTACATCAAAAGAAATTACCAACAAAGTGAAAAAACAACCCACAAATTTGGAAGAGATCTTAATTAATAAGTTCTCAGACAAAGGTCTGCTCTCTAGAATTTATAAAGAACTAAAAAACATTAGGACCCCAAAATTTAAAGATCCAGTCCAAAAATGGCCATCTGAGATGAACACACACTTCTCAGAGTACAAAATCATAGAAGCAAATAAATATATGAAAAAATGCTCCACATCACTAGTCATCTGTGAAATGCAAATAAAAACAACACTGAGATACCATCTCACACTAGAAAGAATAGCTATCATAAAGAAATCGACCAACAACAAATGTTGGTGAGGCTGTGGGGAGAAAAGAACCCTCCTCCATAATAACAATCATTATGGAAATCACTGTGAAAACTCCTTAAAAAACTAAGACTGAGCCAGGCGTAGTGGCGCAGGCCTGTAATCCCAGCACTCAGGAGGACTGTTGTGAGTTCGAGACCAGCCAGAGCTACAAAGTGAGCTTAAGGCCAGCCTGAACTGCATAGTGAGACCCTGTCTCAAAAAAGACAAAAAAAAAAAAAAAAAAAACCTAAGACTGGAAATCCCATTCAAACCAGCTGTCCCCCTACTGGGAATTTTCCAGGAGGAACTGAAAACATTATATCATAGTGATATATGTGCAGTTATGTTTATAGCAGAACAATTAGTGATAGCCAAATCTTAGAAACAACCAAAATGCTTGTCACCTGAGGAATGGATGAAAAGATGTAGTATTTTTATACAATGGAGTATTACTCAGCTATAAAGAGTGATGAAGTTGATGCCTTTATATTTAAGTGGATGCCACTTGAAGATATACTTGTAAGTGAAATAAACCAGACCCACATGTGTAAATATCATATAGTCTCTCTAGTGTAAGAACTCAAAAGAAGAAATAAAAACAAAGGTATTACACAATTAAAAGGAAACAGAATTTAAAGATTAAACAACAAAGAGAAGGCAAGGAATGCCAGGGGCAAAAATCATACATTTATATGCACAAGGTGGTTAAGGCAATGACCCTGCAAATCTTCAAGAGGTTTTTGAAACTAGCAGTTGATTGGTAGGATTCTCACTCTGATAACTAAATATGCTGATACCTGTGAGCTAAGCAACTGCACTGAAGATAGTGATGTGTAATACTAGGGCCATGCTTGGAATGCCTGTCATTCTGGTCTTCTAAATACATGTACTGCTTGTCATGACATACCAATTACTGCTATACTGTCTCTCAAGTAAATGTTTGTTTAAAAAAAGGGTAATAAATGAAATGAGACAAGAAAAAAATGTCGTAGGACTGTCCTGCTAAAATGCTGTATATGGTTAGATTTCTAAATTTCTGTGTAAAAATATATAATTGGTTATTCCTATTTTTTAAAATTTTTTTTCTCTTTTTTGGTGTTTTATTAATTTATTAAAGCTTTAAAAATATTTATTTATTTACTTATTTGATAACAGGATCTCGCTACACAGTTCAGACTTACAGTGATCCACCTCCTCAGTGCTGGGATTACAGGCATGCTCCACCATGCCTGGTTTCAGTGGCTGGCACAGAATGCCTAGGGTTCTAGGGCTGGCATGGCATGCAGTACTGGAGACTGAACTTGGCACCTTGTACTTGCCAGGCAGGTGCTTAGACCACTAAGGTATCTTCCCAGCCCTTTTTGGTCTTTTTGAGACAGAGTCTTGCTATACAGTCCAAACTGGCCTTCAACTCACTTTGTAACTCAGGCTGGCCTCAAATTTGCAGTGACCCTCCTGCCTCAGCCTCCTTCCTCAAGTGCTGGGATTACAGGCATGCACTTCCACACCCAGCTTCATTTTTTCATACCTTTTGTAAACTTATTTTTTAATAATCCTCATAACCCATAATCCTGCTTTTTGCTAGTGAGAAGAGGAGATGTCCTGGCAGCTTGGAGTGGTATCCGTCCCCTCGTTACAGATCCCAAGTCTGCAGACACTCAGTCCATCTCCCGAAATCATGTGGTGGACATCAGTGAGAGTGGCCTTATCACAATAGCAGGTATAGAATGTCACCTTGTTATTCAGATGTTCTTTAGATGTGAAGCTGACTAAATTGTCCCATGAGATTCTCTTCTACTAATGAATAAGGGTTTTCTTTTTTATGATTCTGATTAGAATCTTAATATTGGTTTGCCATGTTTATTATTATAGGCAGTTTTTGTAATTTGTAAGCTGACAAATGGTTAATTATAAGAAAACTAAGGGGTAGCAATTTCTCTGTAGGTGGGAAGTGGACAACTTACCGATCTATGGCAGAAGATACTGTGAATGCTGCCATCAAGTTTCACAATTTGAAAGCAGGGCCAAGTAGGACAGTTGGACTTTTCCTTCAAGGAGGCAAAGATTGGAGCCCCACACTATATATTAGGCTTGTCCAGGATTATGGACTTGAGAGTGAGGTAGGTCGGTGTTTCCACATTGTCTTATTGAACTTACTTCATCTCACTTATACCAGCACAGGATTGGCAGCCACCACATGACCCATATCTTTTACTGAACATTTCTCTGTTTACTATGGAAGTAAAGTTTAAAAAAAAAGAAAGGTGATCCTGCTTTACCATGGTTGTCTAAAAATCAGTATACATTTAAGTCTCTAGTTTGAACCTAGAGTCCATTTGGTTTATTCCTATTGCACAGAGCTTCCCAAATTCTTTCTAGTCTAAGTACAAGGAAGGCTGTTCTTCAGAAGTGATGCCATGAACAAAATGAAGCTGAAGCTTCATTAGTCATTGGTACGAGTGATACATGAGTAGCTGAGTTAGTGCTGGTCTAAGCATCTGTGAGCCCAAGTGGTTTCCTCCCACAAAATCAAAGTCTAACACTCCCTGAGAACTATTAGTTGCAGGCTATAAAAATGTTAGAAGGTAAGCATGTACTTTTTTTGTTTGTTTGTTTGTTTTGCTTTGACCTAAAGTGTATTGGTAGTCAAAATCCTTCCCTAATACAATTTTGTTCATGTAGGTGGCACAACACCTTGCTGCTACCTATGGTGACAAGGCTTTTGAGGTGGCCAAAATGGCAAGTGTAACTGGGAAAAGGTGGCCTATTGTTGGAGTGCGGCTGGTGTCAGAATTTCCTTACATTGAAGCAGAGGTATGTAACTGGTGAGGCACGTGGGCCCATCCTGTCTGCCAGGAACTACCATTCATCTGTTCAGTCTTCATTTTCTTTAAGAATTGCAAGTGATTGAGTTTCAATGCAGATATGTTAACTAAAACTTGAGAAAAGTGGGCCAGAAGATATCTCAGTGGAATAAGTGCTTGCCTGGCAAGTGCGAGGTTCCTAAGTTTGCTCCCTGGTTCCAAAAAAACCCCACAAACTTAAGAAAAATATCTGTCTGCCCAGTGTAGATTCTCTTTCATTCACAAAACTTTATTTTTGAAACGATGTTGATATTGGTAATAATAAAATAGAATTCAGTCTTCTCAATGGAGCTGTCCCAAGCCTTGTGAATTCACAGCTTTGTTTCTTTGTGAATTTTTGTCTTTGGGAGTGTGTGTTGTCCATTTCTCACATGATGGCATACCTTCTCTTGACAGTTTCTTAAAAGGTTGAGTTGGCCCTGCCCCACACATGCTAAGACATGATTGAGGCTGGGCATGATGGCCTGTCATCCCAGCATTTGGGAGGTTGAAAGCAGGAGAATCACTGCGAGTCCAATCTATGTAGTGAGATCCTGTAGACTCTGTAGACCCTGTAAACCCTGTCCTAAATACAGGAAAAAAAAAGTTGAGTCTTGTTTCTTATGTTATCAAATGTTCTGAACCCTGACATCATACTTTTATTTGTGATCCATGGTGCTTTGAGTCACTGGTGTCCAGAAACTATTCACTTGTCCATTGACTGAGGATCTCTGTTCTCTGGTTACCCTAAAACAGAGGACTTTACAGTCTCCAGAGATGGGAACATAACATTACTCTTCCTTTGCCCATTTTGTTATGTAAATTAACATCTCTATTATGTATAAACAAAGAGAAGTAAGTGATTACTGTGAGTGGCTAGTGGGGAGTCCTGTAGTTTGCATGGTGATGCCAGATTCTACTCAGAAGATAGCATTAACTCTTGTCCAATTTACTTCATTTCCCAAGTCCCCTTGGCACTGGGATGCAAACTTATATTCTCTTGCAGACTTGTGTTCTCTGTTGCTATTTGTCTCATGCATCTTGGAAAAGCACAAAGCATAAACAGAAATGTCATACAGCCTTCTCAGAGAATCCAGTTTTTAAGTGAAATTTTATTTCCTCTTTTTAAATAATCTTTTTTTAATTCAGGTGAAATATGGGATTAAGGAGTATGCCTGCACTGCTGTGGACATGATTTCACGCCGCACTCGTCTGGCTTTTCTCAATGTCCAGGCTGCAGAGGAAGCCCTACCCAGGATTGTTGAACTGATGGGCAGAGAACTGAATTGGGATGAGAAGAAGAAAGAGGTATTATATAGGAGTCTTAAAAACTAGATTTCCCTGTGGAAATATTCTGTAGCTTAGTTAGGTTATAGAACTACTATAATTTTCAATGATAATCTTAAGTTTCTTGTGAATTTCTTTGTACACATATTTAGTGTTGCCAGGCTTTAGGAAAATGGAAATATATTCTTGCACCAAAATTTTGTTGTTCTTGGAAAAGGTCTTAAATTGATGGTCATAATCCCTGGAAAAGAAAGATAGGAATGATTGTGGTTAGTGTGTCTTTAGGGTTTTTCTGAAAATACTCTTAGAATGTATTCAGTGAAATTCATATCCCTGCTAACTTGTCTTTGGTATGAAATAGTGGTTTCAGTCTCTGACCACCAAGTATGTATCATTTGTGTTATTTGAGATTTTATGTTTCTATCTAAGCTTTAATAATAAAGCCACTAGTGTTCATAGGCACATATTTTTGTGTATACACACACACAAACACACACACACACACACGGGTTTATTGCAATAAACAGTAGCTTTTATGTTTTTAAATTAACCTAAACTTTTATGATATGGAAAGGCTTATGATGTATTTTTATAAGTTAAAAAAAAATACTTTGGGTTAGTGTGTCTTTAGGGCTTTTCGTTCCTTTCTCACTGCTTTCTCTAGAATCCATTTTAGTTTTTCACCACAACTGTGTTTTATTAATCCTGGTCAAGATTACCAGAAATGCCATTTTTCTCAATATTCAACTCTTAGTACTCATTTAGTCAACCTGCTTATAGTATCTGGCACAGTTGGTTCTTCCTTCTTAAACTGCTTTCTTACACCCTGAAAGCCCACTTCTTTTGAATCAGCTCCTACTCCTCCAAATAACCCCCTGCAGACTTTTCAGCAGTAGTAGAATAAATAGCTTTACTCACTCCAGCTTACACTATGTTACTTTCTGCACTATCTCATACTTTGTCTAAATCCACCAGCAAATCTTAGCATAATTATCTTCAAATACTGTTTCAGTTCACCTTTTTCTCTTCACATTCAACTCCTGTCACCCTTTTTTAGGCTTCCAGTCGTGCACATATGAATTAGTATGGATTTTCCTCTAACCTGATGTCTCTACTTTAACAACTTGTAAACAAATCCAAACCATTGGATATTATCAGTCAAAAATTTAGAGGGGAGTCCTGGAAGGAGATATTATTTGAAGTTGGCTTCTAAGCTATCAAACTGATCACAGAAGTTGAAGCTAGATGATGAAAATGGAGCGCTGGCAAGAAATTACAGAGATAAGCAAGAATCAGGAGAAAGAAAAAGTAGCAGCTCATGAGTACATTTGAGAGGAGTAAGAAGTTGTGTAACAGTCCATTAGAACTGTTCTCAAATACCACAGAATGCATGGCTTAAACACCAAAAATTTGTCACAGTCCTGGAGATTGAGGGGTTCAAGATCAAAGGACCAGAATATTTGAGCTTGGGTGGGGTCCTCCTTCCTGATCACAGATAGATGACCAGTTGCTATTCTCTCATGTGGAGTAAGTGAACATTATTTAGCGTCTGTGACATATGCTGAATGAGCCAGGAAGGACTGGACATCTGGCCTGTCCATAAAACACTCTCATGTTGGTATAGAGACCCAAAGAGGGTTATGTATCAGAGTGACCTGGAAAATACAGTGGAAAAGGCAGATTTCAAGCCTTAGCTTATCAAAATCACAGTCTTCAGAGATGAGAACATGTTCCTGTATTTTCAAAATTATCACCTAGTAATTTTAATGCTCTGTAGTATAGCATACTGGTGGAGGTGACAGGTCAGACAGAGTGCTTTCATCCTAATTGTAGGGCTAACCTTTCCCCTGTATTACAGTTGAGCAGGCACATTCATAGAGTGCTTCCTAATCAGAGCAATAAATTGTGAAGTTGGGATTGAACCCCAGGGTTTTTCTGATCCTGGAGCATAAGTTCTGCCCACTCTGCCTTGCTACCTTAGCCTTAGTCATACTGGATTATAGCTTTGCAGTTTGAAATTGCAGTTTGATCAGCAAAGCTCTGTGCAGTCAGCACAAGAATGAAATTTACTCCTATGCTTGTGTCAATTGCTTTTACCATGGACAAGGACTGGGGATAATAAGTTCTTACAGAAATTATACTTGAAATGAAATGAATATGCAGCAGCATATTTTGTGCAAGGAATTCAAGCAGTAGGAGGTAGGAGGAAGGGAAAATTTCTGTAAACTGGTTGTGTTTGGAAACTAGATTCATTTTTTTTAACCTCATTTCAAATTTTGTAAGCAGATTTATGTGCTTAGAAATGCTCTTCCATTTCCCCTTTGAAAGTAACAAAAATCAAAGACCTAAAGCTGTTATTCCATACCTGAGACAAAGGAGTATTAATGAGAGTCATAGACAGTCTAGAGAGAACAAAGGAGAGGGAGGGAACAAAGAATTAAAAGGTTAGAAAGTTGGACTTCTGAGAAAAGGTTAAAAGCATTGGGAGCATTTAACCTGCAAAAGTGAAAGAAGAACAAGGTGATAAATAACTCTCTGTAAATGAATTGTGGTTGTTCTACTGCTCAATACTTAATGAGTGACTTGTTTACTGAATATTGCGCCAAATATTGTAGGGGGAATAATAAATGGCTCATAGTTTCAAGGAAGGATCCTGAAGTTTAATCATGTAGCTACAGTATTAATATATATCTGAGAAATGGATGTATGTTTTCAAATTTTAGAGAAATATTTAGAATAATTGTTATGTAAGATAAATACAGCCAACTTGGTAAAACTGGCTTGGAAAGAAGGCCTTGGCTGGTAGAGTTAGAGTTTAATAGGGGGATTGGCAGGGACAGTCAGAGACAATACCAAATTGTGACTCCCAGATCCTATGTGAGAAGATTACTACTTGGTTAAAGGAGTAGGATATTCTAAGTTAAACAAATGAAGAAAAGTGTTTTCTTCAGATAATTTGGAAACTTCAAAATTGTGTGTGTATGTGTGTGTGTGTGTGTGTGTGTATTCAAGTCCAAAAGAAAACTTATTTCAAGACAGATTAGACCAGACTCTTACTTTGGACTAAGCAGGAAGGGTTTTAGTGTTCTTGGACATATTTTGGGAAATGCTGTCATAATACATTTTGTAACTTTCAGACAGGAATAAAGTTCATTGACTTGTTTTTTAAATGTATTTGGTACAGCGTCTTCCTGTGCACCTCAGACTCACAGCTCAGACTCATACTGATCCTCCTGTTTTCAGCCTCCCCAGTGCTTCACTTGCCTAAGCAGGTGCTTAGTCTGTTGAGCTATCTTTCAGGCCCTTCACTGACTTTAAAAGAAAATAACACTTATGTAGATTGAGTCTTGCAAAAACAAATATTTTCAAAGTTCATTTCAGTGAGCAAGGAAAGAGGGAAACAAGTGAAGAATGAGGTGACCTGACAAAACAAGCTGTCAACACCAAGTTTAGAACTAGTAGAAGACAGCTGTTCAGCAGTGATAGATTGGGTAGCAAGAGCAGCATGGAGGTGCATGAACAGTGTTAGGAACTGGCTAAGTGATGGAAAATATCCTGACTCAAAGATGGAGAAGCATGCAAGGAAGGTATAACCTAGGTTCTGTTTAATGTCACAGCTACCATAAGCCCACATGCTGGAGAGAAGGGAGAACTGTTTATGGTTTAATACCAATGCTGTTTCTTTACTGCTACCCCTCCGTACCACTTTTATTTGAGTACACAGCAAAATAAATATTGGTATGGTAGAATAGGTGCTTGAGGAGGCTACCCTTTGTCTCCAGTAAAAGCTAAATGAGGATTGAGGTTTATGTTAGTCAGAGGCTTTGCTGTTGGGATTAATTACTATTTGTCTTTAAGATATTATAGCAAATGGGAGCCAGAAGGCGGGCAAATGTAGCACATTTCAAAAAGGAGTGAAAAGCAAGACCTAGTTTGCAGTGTATATAGAAACAGTTGTCTGATCATTGCTAATTGGGTGGTCTTCTAAATTATTGCATAAAGTTTGATAATTATGCATTTAACAAGGAGTGATAGTCATTAGAATCTTTTAAGGAATCAACTTAGGAAAAATGATGTCAGACATCTAATATTTAAAATGGAGAAAAATGATGATTATAAAATCATGGAAATATAGACATGATATGTATAGGTTCCATATTTTTAAAATTTTCAAGCGATTTTTGTAAAATTAGAACATTTATAACCAGTCAGAATACCATTGTGGATCTCAAAGAAGATCTTGGATAATAGGGCATTAGCACTTAAGTATGTAAGTGGGCCTAGTCTACTTGGCTCAAGTACTTAGGTCAGGTTGATGGCATGCATCTTTGGTCTAACCAAATCTAATGGTTGAATGGATGGTGACAAAATGAAGCAATGAGTGAAATTCAGTTATGTATAATTTAATAGCAACAAATGGTAGACTTTGCACTAGGTAGAAGAACAATTGAGGCACATGTAGAAAAATAATATTTTTTAAAACTGAGTGCATAGTACTTAACACTGTACCATGGCTGTTCAGAAATTCAATTTTACTTTTAAAGTGCATTAATAGAAATCATGTATTTAGATTGATGAAGATAATAGTTTTTCCCTTTCACATACTTGCCAGATTTTTGCTGGGGTATTGTTTTGTGCTGAAAATTGTACTATATGGCAGAGTACTTGTGGACTGAAAGCAATGCATGGCAGACACATTTTATATATTGTCATACACAGACATAGTTCTAATATAAAACAATACTGAAAAACAAAAATTATAAGGAAAAAAGTACATGATGCTTTTTATTTGTGTGCTAAGAAGGTTTATTCCACTGTAGAAAAGCTTTGCTCATCTGAAAGGTTTAAAGAATTGCAAGGAAGTTGTTTAATCTTTTTTTTTAAACTCATTATTAACTTTATTGAAAATCAGTAATAATTATATAGCAAATTAAAATTTGTAGACAAATATTGAAATGTGAAAGATATAAGATGTAGACAGAGTGTATTTATTTATTTATTTATTTTTTGTATTTTAGGGAAGGGTCTTCAGGGTGCTCAGGGTCCCACTACTAGATTGGAAACATAGTGATCTGCCTATTTACAGCCTCCCAAGAGCTGGGATTACAGGCGTGTGCCACCATGCCCAGTCTCAATTGCCTTCTCAGCCTGCCATGCTGAGCTGTTTGGCCAGCTTGACAGTGAATGTTAAAAAACTTTCTGAAATGATTGCATAACATGAGATTAATAATACATTGCACATTGTAAAAAATTATTTACAAACTTAAATGAATATAACAATAAAAATTGTGTAAAATAAACAATAAAGAAGAGTTTACAGATGAATCATATATTAATTTACTCTGTGCCAGAGTCAAGAAACTTATATTTGTATAATTAGAATTCTCAAAGTAGAAGAGGGCAGGCAATAAATATTTGAAGATTTAACATTTTTGAATTTAGCTAAAATTATAGGACCACTGTTCCAAGAAAAATGAATCTTTTGCACAAGAAATATGAATAAAAATCATGCCAAGATACAAAAAAAGAAATGGTCCAAAAGTAAGTGTAAAGAAAAAAGTCATTAAAGCATATGCATAGAAAAAATATTAGCTATGGAAGGACAAAATGAAATAGCATCTTATTCCACCTTAGAAATAAAAGAGCAAGTGGGTAAGAAACTAGACTTACTTATTGAAAGGACTGAAAAAAAAATCTGCCCTCATTGTATTTTATACTTAGCAAACATACCTTTGAAAACTAAATGTAAAAAATTTTCCAATTATACAAATTCAAAATATTTTAATGCCACCAGATGTAGCACATAGAAAATAACAAAGACCGTATCCAGAGAAAACAAGAGAAGTTGCTATATAGTACTGGATAAAGAATAAAGAGCTCTCGAAATGGTAGTTATGCAGGACTATGTAATAGAGGAACCCATTTAAAAGGTCATTGAAGCTTTCTACCAAACACTATCAATTTTTTTTTTTTGATAAGTAGATTATAAGTCAAAGAAATAGTGTAAATCGTGAAACAAAAATTAAAATTAAATAATATTCAGGAAATTAAATATTAATTTGAAATTAGATTAAATATTCAAAATAATACTCAAAAATTAAAATTAAATTGTGAGTCCAGCCAAGAGGCCAGAATGTAGTGTATCATATATATGTATATGTGATCAATTCAGAGTACTCATACAGTATTTGATTAGGTTAAAATATACAAAAATATCAGTAAGAAAAAGTTTTCATGATAGTGAAAAATTACTAAGAATAAAACATAGCAAAAACACTGGAATGGCAAATGTATGAGCAGCACTTCTCACAGTTTGGGGATAGGATATTGCACAAAGTTGTATGTGGTGGATGTGGTCAGTGTCCATGATACTTACTGGAGGCCAGGTGTCACTTGTGGGACTGAGCTACTGCTATTTCCTTGATATCCACCCTGTAGACCTGGACAGAATCATGTCCCATAGGGTGCAGAAGAAGGCCATTTGTAGAGTTTGCTGATGAAAATATTTTGCTGCTGTATACAAAAGAATAATTGAAAGACTGCTGTTGTATACCTCTTTTTCTCCTGTATTTAATTGTGTGCTCTATTTGGTGGGTTCTTTCCATTCTCTGTCATGGAGTTGTGGTCATTTTCATCCCTCTCCCGAGTGTCTTTTAGTAGTCTGTGTAGGGTTGGCTTTGTTGTCATGAAAATTCTTTAGTTGTTCTTTGTCATGGAAGTATTTAACTTGAAAGAGAGTTTTTCAGAGTACATCCCTCTGGGTTGGAATTTGTTTTCTTGCAAGACTTGTAGTATTTTGCTCCATGGTCTTCTTGACTTAATGGTTTATGAAGAGAAATCTGCCGTTATTCTGATGGATTTTCCTTTAAATGTGATCTGTTTCTTTAGCAGCTTTTAGAATACTGTTTCTGTGCTGAATTTCTGGGATCTTGGTTATTATATGTCTGGGTGTGTTTTTAATTGGGGTGTAGTTATTTGGAGTTCTTTATGCTTTGGTTACCTGAATGTCAGTTTGTTTTCCCATATTTGGGAAGTTTTCTGCTATTACTTCTGCCCATATTCTTTTTATATCATTTGTATTGACCCCTTTCTCGTTGATGCCTATTAGTCTTACATTGTTCATCTTTGCATCATTTTGCAGATGTTGAATTGTTTTTTCCTGCATCTTAGTTGTTTTTAAAAGATCTTTTTTTACTTTTTCATTAGCTGCAATGGTGTCTTCAAGGTCTGAAATCCATTTTCACTTTCATTTTAATGGTTTTGCCAGCTTATAATTCAGGTTTTAATTTCCTGTATATCACTTTGAATCTGCTTCATGCATTCTATTTCTTTTGTATTGCTTATTCAAGGATCCCATCATCTATTCACCTCTATTTTTTTTTTAATCAGTGTCTTCTGTAGAAGCACTTAGTACTTCTTTCATTATAGTTATCATTTCTTGTTTTACTTCAGAAATTATTTCTGATCTTATCTCATCTATACCTTTCTGTAGTTGTTTCTTTACTTCAGATTTCAGGTGATTTCCAATTTCTTCTATGCTGTTGTCTCCTGCATTTGTTCTGGGTAGGCTTGGGGCCTGAGACTGCATTTTGCTCCTTCTCTTTGTCATTTTGTATAGCACGGTCTTCTGATCTTTGGTGTAGAGCTTTGCTGCAGTTGGTAACTTAGCGCCAGTTCAAACTTGTCCATGTGGTAGTGGCTTGGGTCTGGCTGTTGTGCTGCACTTCTTCCTGTTGCAGACCTTGGAAGTGAACCCACTGTGCCACTTTGACAAGATGTTCTGCTCCTTGACCAGCTGGGTGAGTCTTGCCTCTATCCTGTGTGTAGGGAGTTGTGCTGCAGGGTTCCACACCAGGCCAGTCTGATGGAGGAAGTTCCACACACATGCCTGGCCTGGGTGCTAGCCAGAATGAAGATCCCATGGGCTGACAGTCAGTCCCACTCACCCGCAGGGCCTGTGCACTGGATGGAGTGAGGATGTGGTAGGCCCTGGACAGTGCCGCTCACACATGCCAGACCTGGCTGCTGGCTGGGATGAGGACACTGAGGGCCCTAAGTTGCCCACCACATGCTGCACCTGGGCACTGGCTGGAATGAGGATCCAGTTGCCCTGGACAGTCCTACCCTAAGTTGATTAATCTCCATGTAAAAGTTTTGAACAGTTGGAGCCATCCTTTTCAGAGCTTCTTTCAGCAGAATTACCTCCCACTTGCCAGAGCACTCTAGGTAGAGTCTTACTCTTCCATTTTGGGAATGATATATGGAAGGTTAGGGATGAACATGACCTGATGGAGAAGTCTCCTAGCTTTAAATGCCATGGTTCCTAACAATGAGAAGTTAGATGGACTGTGAATAAATTATATAGGCAGTGAAGGGACATGAATTCAGGAAAAGCTTATTGTTCAAGGTAGGCATCAAAGATGGCATTTCCAAGGTTATGAATTTTAAATTAGTTTGTAGATAAGGGCCAGTTAAAATAGGTGGAACAGAAAATAATTATTCTTTCAGATAACTGGTGGATTTTCTTATGTGAAGAGGACAATACTGAAAAATGCCCATGAAAATGGAGATTTGTAGGCAAGTTTTTTCCAAAGGGACTCTTTTTGGTCTGATTTTACTATTTCATTTTTGGTACCAAGAATCGGACTGTGGGCCTCACACTTGCTAGGCAGGCACTGTGCTGCTGAGCTACATCCCCGGCCTTTGTGGGCAGTTTTTTTAAAACACACACACACACACACACACACACACACACACACACACACACACACTTTTCATTTTTTAAACTTAAACTGGCATTGATAATTTTATTTTCTAACATTTCTGCTATCTTTTTCTTAAGAGGAAATTTCTCCGAAAGTGGAAGGAATAATATTGAGAATTTTGTCTTCCTAAGAAACAAAAGAGTAACATGTTTTATCACTAAGATAAGAAAGCCCATGTAAACAAATTGCATAGAGGTGTGTGTGTGTGTGTGTGTGCCATTAGATTATTTCATTTGTTTCACTTACTAGTACTTCATATTTATGCATTTGGGATCCCTTGAAGCAATAACATCTTTTGGTGGATAGTTGAGGCATATAAGATGTATTCTGGTTTTTGTGAGGTGCTCCAGTATAAAACGCACCATCAAGATGCCAGTGGCTTATCACAGCAAGCACTTGATTCCATTCATCTTACATAAAAACTGCATCTTAGCTTCTTTGGCTCTTCTCTGTAACCTGGCTGGCTTTAGATCTCATCTAAGGCATACTGTTTTCATGCTAAGGGAGCAAGAGTCTAAGAAAAATTAGTTATTTTCAAAGCCTTTATTGAACATTGCCACATATTTTATCCATGTTTCATTGGACAAAGCCATGTGATCAAGTTTACAACTATTGGATTGAATAGAATATGTATGGGGGAGAAATACCTGTGTGAGTACTTTGATTATATGAGAAAACAATGAGAAGTGTAAGCAAAATGTGCTGTAAGAGAGTCAGCTTGGTGGTACTCAAGTGGGGAATGATGTGAGGGAAGCCAAGGACAGTGTGTGCAGCAAGAGTTAGTGTCAGGTAAGACCTGGGGCATAGAGAACAAGGGAAGCAGGTTTCTTCCCTACTGTGGTTGTCAGAATCCTGGAAGCAAAGTTCCAAAGTAGGTAATCACAAAGCACCAGCCTTGGCACTGCACATGGTATTATGGCAGTCATTCAGCTCCTGCACAACTTCCTTTTTGTTTTTTTTGTTATCAAACCATAACAGTTTAGTCCTGCAGGATTTGCTGATTAATATTCTGCAGTAAAAAGAAACAGAAATATTAAAACATACAGCAGTATGCGTCATTTTGATATGTGAAAGCAGTCCAGCACAGAAGCTGATAGTCATAACCTTTTCTATAATGTTCTAGAAAGAGTAAATTCCAGTGATCAAAAGCAAATGGAAATATGCTTGGAGCTGGAGGTCAGAGGAAAGAATTCACTATGGAATGAAGAGTCTTTAGGATAATGGAATTGGTTGTATTAGAGTATACATCATATTGTGTATGTAAAAAGAAGTATATTTTATTGACTGTCAATTTAATGTCAGTAAAACTGAAAGAAATAAATGTATGCCAGTCAATTAACTTTTTGACTAACAGCTTCCTTTTGGAAGACTAAAGAAAGAAACACAAAATGATCAATAATTGTTTTCTACAAAAATTTGAACTTTGTGTGTGTGGCTCTATTTTAGAAAGAACTTGAAACAGCCAGAAAGTTTCTCTATTATGAAATGGGCTATAAATCTCGATCGGAACAGTTAACAGATCGCTCTGAAATTAGCCTGCTGCCTTCAGACATTGACAGGTACTGCTAATAAGTTTCTCTGTTCCTCTTCTTTCTTACTTAACATAAGTATATTTTACCATCATTCACATGCTGTATTCCAGGTACAAGAAGAGATTCCATAAGTTTGATGCAGACCAGAAAGGCTTTATTACCATTGTTGATGTTCAGCGTGTATTAGAGGTAATATTTGGGAGAGAGACTTAATGTCTTTGAGAATAGAATATAGAAATGAAAGGATATTGCATAAATTTTTCTATAGAAAATGTTTTTATTTTAATTTTTGAGTTTGTTGATATTAGAAGGTATGTGCATAATTTTTAATCCAATTTCATTTTTCTGTGTATTTTAAGTAGAGTATCAATGTACAGATGGATGAAAATACACTACATGAAATTCTGAATGAGGTAGACTTGAACAAAAATGGACAGGTTGAACTCAATGAGTTCTTGCAGGTGAGTTGAAAGGTAAAAGGAAACATATATTTGCTTTTGTCTTTTGGTTGTTATTTTCCTAAATGGATGTTCAGCAATGAATTCTGAAGTTTACCCATTTGTCACTTCATTCTAAAAAAACAAAGATTGAAACCAGCAGTGTGTCTGCTGTCAGGGATAAACCTCTACTTGGTGCATATTCCTTTTCTTTCTTTTTATAAGAAACATTCTGCTATATTTGGCAAATTACATAAAATCAAAGTCACTTATGGCTTAAAGGCATCACTAAGAGAACATTCTTATATCAGAGAAGCACCACAACATTTCTAATGTGAACGGAAAATTTTTATGGAAGAAGTTGCAGAAATTACACTTGCAGTCATTTAAGAATCATATATACTTGCAAATTTAATTATTAGATTTTTCACATGCAAAAGAGCCAGAAAAGCTAAGGCAAGGAAACTTGTACACTTCAGTCAAGACCATGAAGTTTGAACATTTTCATTTCTAATTTTCAGTTAATTTAAATTTCAGTTACCTAATCTTTTTAACCATGGTAGAAATAAAACCTGTTATTTTAGCTTCATTCTCGGTGTTATATATCATTCCTTAAAAGTTCCTAAAAAGCAAAAAATTCACTAAACTTGTACATTATTTGAAGCTGTCCATAGGACTCTGCATGTGAAGAAGGTATTGGTTTCTAGGTAATCAGGGTATTTTTTGTAGTGCTTCTTGGGCAGGTATTTCAAATGAATGCCAGGTCTTGCTTGCACCATGGCAATGATGAATGCTGAACATGAAATAAATTAATGCTGGGGATTTTGGTCAATGTCAGCCCTTTTTTCACTGTGTCAAGTTAAACAAACAAGATCAAGGCAAAGGAAATGGTAATTGTCTCTCTAGAGATGAGCTGCTGATAAGAGCATTGTTGAATCTAAATGCAGAAAATCTTCACAGGTTGTGTCCAGCATTACAAAAAAGAATGTTTAGTTCTTTAGCTTACTGTTCAACAAAGTGCACATTTTAAATTGAATTTAAAATTTCTGCTTGGGATTTTAAAACCATCTAAAATTTTTTAAATATAATTTTTCTGGAGAATATTTCATTGTCTCAGGATTTTAAATAACTTTACTTTAAAGATATGGCTTATTCCATGTGTACTGTAAACAAACAATAGCATTCAGGGTTGGTAAACTTGGGTTTTAGAAACAATTTAATTTTATGGATATGCTATATAGTTTAATTTTTAAGTAATTTTCTTGAATTTAATAGAGCTAAGCACATTGACAATAATTTAAGACACCTGCAGGTTTTCTTGTTGAGTTTTTAAATGATAAATTCTTGTCCAATTCTAAATTAAAAAGCCTATTCATGCTTTTAGTAAGGACAAATAAAGTGTTATTTCATTGTAAAAAATGTAGACCTTATTTTTCATGAAATGTATTTACATCCAGATACCCATATTTTTCATAAAATACATTCACAACTAAATACTTCTTTTTTCAGATGATATGACTTTTAGGTAATATTTAAAGAAAACTTTAGAGTTTTTTAAGGTCTGTACATGTTACATACTATTTATGACTACAAGAAAACTCTAGCTCCGTCAGTTTTTTTAGCTGTGATAAATGCTGAAGGTCTTCCTGGAATCAGAGAACAATAAATAATTAATTGTTCTGTCTTTGATAACAGAATACTTTATATTATACTATTTCTCAGAAGTCTTTGGAGTTTGTTCTAACAAAATATTTTTCTTTTCTGAGGATTAATAGCTTATGTTTAACCTGATAAACATCTGTTTTTGAATATTGATTTTTTTCAATCATTCTCATGAAAGGATCACAATAAATATTGCCATGACTTCATTTCCAGGTTTGGGCTTTAATGACACTTCTGCATGTGGGAGTCCATCTCTAATAAGCAATCACTTGTGAAACAGCTTTTAATAAGGTCACGAAATTCTGATCCAGCCCCTTGGTAGATGCCTCTGACTCTTTTTGAGAGTTATTTTAAAGAAACCTTACGCGTAAGCTAAAAGCTATAACCCTAATAATATTTCAGTAATTTTCATATGTATTTTTTCTGATACATAGTTCTGTTCCTCCTAAAGTAAATAAATAACAAAGAGGTGAAATGAAATCAAGAAAAGCAAATAGCTAAAGCTACAACTTGAAATGAAAAAAATCCTTATGTTCATAATTGCTAAAGACCCTGCCTGCTGACTGCATGTAATTTCAAGACTAATTCTGATTTTATCCATTGGATAAAAATGAATTAGCTAAAATCTGGGCTGTAGAGTGCTTTTAATTCTTTGGGTAGGTCTCTGGGTCCATTTTCAAGGACTTAAATGTAAATTGCTTTAAAAAGTCTTTAAGGAATTTGGATTTAGGAAACTTGAATTAGTCAAGTATAGTAACACTGAAAAAAGAATATTTAGATATAGGTCATAGTTTGTCTTTCTTCAATCCTTGAGATTCCTTTTTAAGATTTTTCAGTGTAATTAAAGATCTAATATTTGAAGTTGCTTAAAAACATTGTGCCCTGCCTGAGCTCATTAAGAGGCCAAAAGTGGTCCGTTATATTTACTTTTAAAGGCAGACTAACTTGACAGGTAGGTGTCATTTTTGCAGCAGTGGTGAAATACATGTCCCTTCCTCACTTTTTAAAATGTTCAAGAATGGAACTTTTATTTGAGTTGCAGTGTTTGCAATGGTGGTTAAAGGAGCACTTAGTTACATCTGCCTGCTTCAGTGGTATACATGTGGGGCTGGAAGGAAGGGAATTCTGTGACTGGCCTTCTGAATCTGTTGTCTATTTTCTTTTGAAGCTGATGAGTGCTATTCAGAAAGGAAGGGTATCTGGAAGCCGGCTTGCTATATTAATGAAAACTGCAGAAGAGAACCTCGACCGAAGAGTTCCAATTCCTGTGGACCGTAGTTGTGGTGGATTGTGAGTCTGACCAGTAAATCAGCCAACCGAAATGAGAACAACAAACCACCATGTAACAACCAGAGAGGACGTACACTATCCTAAAATGGTGGCTGTAGAAGCTGCCTTTTTTATTTTTTAAAAATGGAAAACATTCCAAAATACTAGGATGTTGGTATATTTACCAACCTAACAGAATGAAACTACTTATATTTTCTATTCAATCTGGCTTCCAAAAAGTCTATTTTCTCATTTTCAGTGCACATTGATTTCATATTTTACATCCATTTTGTGACCTGTTAGCCTTGACACCCTCCCTCCTGGGTTATTCATGTGTTTGTTCTAAATCAATTCTAGAGGCAGAATATTTCAGCAGAGATGGAAGAAAGAAGCTGGAAAAATTTGTGACAGAAAACTAGACGTTTGGGTTTGTGGATAGCATTTCTTTTTAAAAAGACTAATCTGTTGAAATGGTAACCTCTTTCTTCTTCTTGCCTTCCTTTTCTGAACGGTGTTGCACACTGATATTTTCAGTATGACTGGAAAAACTGGAAAGGGAAGACAGTATTTAGATCTGGCTTAGATCTGGCTACAAGTCTCAGAGCACAGCTCTGAGAGCGTCCGGAGTTGTAGGCAGACGACAAGGCTAGCACCAGCATCTCCTGGGAGTTACAGTGCTAGTTTCTTCTCAGCTTGTTTTTTTTTCCCCTAGTCACTGCTGGTTTTCTTTAACTATTACAGCTACCAGGGAGAGCTTTGCTTTTCTTACAACATTCTAAGTGGCAAGTTGGATCGAATGGAATGAGACTGTATCTTTCTAGTCTTTACAGTGTAATACATTTAAGGGTTAACATGTGTTTATTAAATTCACATATAACACAGGTTTCCATCCCCAAATCCTAAATTTAGGAGCAAATGATATTATCAAATTTGGCCTTTTTACGGGATTATTTATAACAGATAAATGTGAGTAGTATAGAATAGATGCTAATTTTTATTGTATGTAAAATAAGGTACCATATTTCAATATCAGAGGCAGATCAAAACTCAGCTGACAAAAAACAAAACAAAAACCACACCCAACACACTCAGACCAAAACCAAAAATCAGTGTGCATTGAATTTAACAAGTAAGATAAATTAAAAGAGCCAGTTTGAAATGCTATTGCTATATTTTATCAGCATTTTAACAAGTCTTAATATTTATTAATTGTGATTCCTATTTTGAAGCTGCTGTTTTTCATTTTAAAAATTAGATTCTGTATGTCATAGGAAATAACACTTCTTACAGTAGGTTTTCATTATATATTAAGGTCTTATTTTTTTGAACTAGTACCTAAAACATGTTCGTGTTATAATTTCTATTTTTGTCAACATTCTAGAATATCTTTATGCTGCGATCAAGTGGGTGATATCCCAGTAGGAGCTGTGAAGCTCACTTAGCTAAGGCCCCACCCACTACCTCTGAAACAGAAATCACAAGAGAAAATAGTATCTTCACTCATTTTATTTTTAAACCAATTTTAGGTTCTACTTCCTAAAGAAAACCTAAGAGTGATTGATACTCTCAGGTGTCACTGTGAATTTTTTTCTTTCAAAGTGTGAATTTTTACTTAATGTTAAAAAAAAAAAAAATTGAAGCATGTGACTTAGCAACTTAGTGTTTTTCTTCCAAGACAGTAAATTTCACTGCTTAGATCCCCATGATACTAAATAGGTAGAAGAGCTGTCCTTTAAAACATCCATATTATATACCACAATATTGTATTCTCTCTCTCCTTGTGTGTGTCTCTGTCTCTCTTTTTCTCTAGTTAGATCAAGATAACGATGACTTGTGTCCCCCTGGTTCTGTTACAGTAGGGATTGGACTTACACGAGTGGCTTGGGCAGATCTGTGTTTTTAAAACAGGTGTTGTTGTGCACGTTTTGCTATGAATGAAGTTCCTTTAAGGACAAAGAAAAGTGCACTTGTTTTAGCATTATCTGCTTTTGCATAAAACCTACAAATTCTAAAATCTATACTCCTTCACCAATCCCAGAGACTCATTTTGGGAATGAAGTGATTTTAAACCATTCCTTTGAATGAAGTCGTGGACATCACTGTATAAGTTTTTGCACCTGGATGGTTTCTGTATTGGATTTAAGCAAAAAGGAAAGAAGAGGATAAGCTCCTTCAAAACCCATTCCAAGCACAACACAATATTTGTTTTCCTTTTATATAAACATAATATTACTGAATTCTGTTGGGTGGGTGTGCAGGGATTCCTTTTTTCACTGAGTGATCTGTTTCAAGAGGCTTTGAGGGGATTCAGGTGAAGGAGCCCCCATATGTGCTGGAGAGTTGGTGACTCTTGAATAGCTCCCACCTCAGTCATAACAGTAATGACAATGCTGGATTATTTGGCAAGTGAAGGTTGTTTGTCCCTTATACATCATGCTTAAATGTTCTTGCTTTCAATCAGTTTATCTGAGTGCAACTTTAGGATTCCTACTATTGAATGCATGCTTTTTATTCTACATTAGTTTTTGGCTTTGTCTGTTCAAAACTGTGTAGTTTTCTCTTTTGTACCACAAAATTTTCAGTCTGATTTTGACTAATATATAGTAAAGAGTAAGCATTGGTTTTATTTTCTTTTTATGCATTTATAAATTTTTTGGCATATTAATCTAATCATACTGAAGTCAGTGACTAATTTGCATTGTTTTGCATTATGTCAATCTTTTCTAGGGAATAAAAACCCCTACTATGTTTTTAAAGAATATCAAGCATAACCTAGCCAAGTACTGAAGTGGATATATACACTGCATGTTTTTATATGTGGCACTTTTATGTATTATGTTGGGTTATTGTTCTAGATTAGACTGTTAAATGCTATGTTTGAGGCTGGGTTGTCATTTTTATAACTGTCTTGGTGTTTTATCATCATTATTTATTACTTTTGATATACGGAATGAGCTGCATGCTTTTATAGAGCAATAAGAAGATATATTTAATGTGCCTTGTTTTTAACAGAATAAGAACTGAAAGCATGAATCAATAAAACTGATTATAGCGGTCCATTTGCTGGCACTTGTTGTTACTTGCAGTCAGACAAATAACTTTGATTACTGTTGAAGTTCTTTTAAAAGTTTGAAAATATCTCCACAACTATATTTTTAATGTCATGTTATATTAGCTTGGAATTTTGTAACTTTTTCTCAGAAGTGAAATATCTGCAATGATAGATGTAATTTCATGAGACTACCAGAATTATTTGAATTAATTTGTTGCTGCAGCCTTTAGAGCATGACTTCTGTATTTGTGCAATTGTATTCTAAAATTACATTCATCCTATTACATTTCATTTGAGTTCTTTTTCCTCATTCTCCCCCTCCCTCGCATTACTCCCCTCAACCAGAGCCTTTCAGCCTATGCATTCCCAGGCACACTGATGAATTTTATCATAACTAAAATCAATAGAAATGAATGGGAAAGATTACATAATCCATTTTGATCATCTTACATGTCAAGTTAGTGCTGGGTTGCCAAGTGTTGATAAATGCTCTGACAGAAAAAGATGCTGTATATTTTCATTGTTAGTAAGTCAGTAAAGCTGTTATCAGTTTTAATACTGGGAAAATTGTATAATGCCTGTGTAATTTTGCAGATTTTAATTTGCACTTATGCTTGGAGTATATTCCCTATTTGTGGCTTAGGGGTGTAGCCTCCTGGTATTGTGTGCTCAACAGCATTCATGAGCTTCTGAATGCTCTTTGAAATTATATAGAATACCCTAAAGCAACAGCTCTCATACAGAGTTGGAACAATGAACTATTTGTTTAGTTCCTGGAAAAAAATAGTAGTTCCAAACATTTTTCATTGATCTGGCATATCAAATTAGATAGCATTTTAAAATTTTTCAACATAAAATTTGTCAAAATATTGTCCCTCGCTTTGAAAATGTGTAAAATAGATGATCCTAAAAAAGGGGGGTAAATATGACAGTAGCATTGTTATTTTATAACTTTTGTCAACAGTGCATTATCAGTGGTGTCACATTTTGCTTGATGATATTTGACTTACAAAGGAAAGAAACAGAGTTTCAAATTGATCTGGTACCTTCATCATGAGGGAATTTGTGTCTAAGAGACAAAACCAAGTGCCCTTTCATTCCTGAGCTTTATAATTTAGGTCTCTAATTAACTACCAAACTTGTGAAATTCCAACACAGAACATGGTGTATGCAAGTATTGATGATAACCATATACAGTTCTGCAAGTCCTGTAATAAGTGGGCGTGGTGCAAAAAATCAATAAATATCTTCATATTTGTTAACTACATGGTCCAGCACAATATTCATGTGATTTAAGCTAAATACCACATCAGCAGAATTATTAGTACCATCTTTGTTCTCCACATTTGACATTGACTTGAATGGCTTACCATACTCTACAGTAGGTATTCACATTGGAAATACTTGACCTAAGAAGGTTGACAGTGTTATAATGTAGGTAATATATCATATTACGTTGGAGAAGATAGGATTAAATTGCTTATATCCAGTCTTGAATATTAGAACATGGCATTTGGTATAGGTGGTTCCACAGCTTCTGATCCTTTCCACTCAACTGTGTTTTTGTCTGAAATCATCCCTACCCTCATTCCCTGGTTCAGGGGCTTCTGTAGAAAGCATGTCGCACATTTTATCTTCATGGACCATGACTAGCTTTCTTTCCTTATCTCAAGAATTTGGGACAAGACAGACAAATTTAAGTTTTTCTTTTGGTTCTGCTACCTATAGGAGAATCTGAAATTGATGAGTTTGTTTGTTTTTCATACAGGATTTGTTTCAACTTTACAGTATCAAACTAAATCTAAATTCCATATTAGTGTTTTTTGAAAGTTCAATTTAGGGATCTCTGGTTTTGTTTAAATGATCTAGATAATAAGCTCATTCAATATAGTATGTTCTTTAAAGTTCAATTTAGGGATATCTGGTTTTGTTTAAATGATCTAGATAATAAGCTCATTCAATATAGTATGTTCTTTAACCTGTCTCAATGCCCTCCTTTAAGCAAGGGCTTTTAAACAATCTTTCGCTTCCAAAGGTATAGACAAATAAGTCACTTCCTCTGTTTTGCTTAATTTTTAGCTTTTCTCACTGTTGCTTCAATGTCATTTTGTTGTTTTCCATGCCCATCATTAATTGATTCACAATTTATTTTTATACATACAGAGTTTTTCCTATCCAAGGTAAGAAGCTGTAAATCTTAGATCTATTGAAATGACGGTGAGAAACATTTCATGTTATCCCATGAATAATTTGCCATCCTTATTGCCTAAAAATGGCAAAATTATGGTGTACCATGTTTTCATAAATTACTCCTCCCTTCCTCATGTGCTCTAGTTCATTTCATTATTTGTTTGGAAAGATCGAGTCAGAATCCAGACTCTTGTGGTAAACAATTCTGATTTTACAGCAGGCTAATCAAAATTTCATAACATTACAAATTAATTCCTCTGGTACTGTGAAGAATTTAATTCATGTATAAAATATATCATGTTTTATAAGTCAAATGTAGCTTGATATTAAAGTACATCCTATGATTGCTACTATAGCAGAGAGGAAGAGTGCTGAATTCCTTAAATAATGTATATAATTTTCATTCAGTTTCATGTGTCAGGGTAGTCATTTATGTCCTGAAAGGTGTATACTTTGCACTATGTGTTTGAACACTATTACAAAATCATGGCTTCTTCCAAAAAGGACAAATTATAGGTTTGCATTTCATATATGACCTAGAATGAAATAACTTATACAGGGATCTCTCTTCACTCCAGCCTCTGTGAGGAATACCCTTAAAAATAAAAAATGAAAATACTTGTAAGATAAAATGTTTTTAAAAGCAATAAATGAAAAAAAAGCAATAAATGACATTATCTACTATGTTATAATGTTCCTATTAAATGGACAGACTTGGCTGTTGCCCTTTATATCTGTTTTAATGTCAGCTCAACCTTGGGCAGTTATTTAGATAGTTGAAAAAGGCAAGTTTATCCTGATAAAAATATTTGTCATAGTGAGCTGCTAAACTATTTTCAAAATGGGCCATATTTTAAATGGAGCTTATCCAGCTTGATCCATGCTTTAAGCAGCACTGAACCATTAAATATAAACCTGGATAAAATGCCTTTGAAAAGGGTTAATTAGTTTTAATATTGATTTATTCCACATAGGATGCTAATAGACTAGAACATTTATTTCTGTTTTGCATCATTAAAAACTGGCTTTAGTTCTTGAACAATGTGTTTCTAATAATTAAAAATTAGACCAATTAGAGTAGTTTTAGTGTAACCTACTTGCACTGCTATTTGAAAACAAAATCCTGATCATCATTTCACAATTCACTGCAATGCTGTGAGAGACACTGTACGAAAAGTATTTGAAGGACATTAAGCTGCCAGGACCATTAAACAGGGTAGAGTATGGAAGGTGTTGGTATATGGTGTGAACATTCCCTAGTGCTGTGTTGGCATGTGTGTTTCCTGGAGTCATTTTTCTCTAACAGTAGGGTTTGCTCCCATTGCCTTCATTACTTAGCTTTCCATATCCACTGACTTTACACTTGGAAAATAGGACTGTGTTGAAAAAGTTTACCTCCACAAAGGTGCTTGTCTATCTGCAGGGGATACCTCCCATACTGTGCTTAGTTTTTGTTCTTATGCTGCCCTCTAATGGATACCAAATTATTTCATTAGAACCACAACAAAAGTAAATTTTTAGCTTCTCAAGGCTCCTACAACAGCCTATCATCTGCAAATCGAGATCTGACCATCTTTTGCCTTGCTCGTGTGCTGGTGTAGGAGAAACAGTAAGTTCATTCATATTGTATAATAGTCATCCTGGCCAAAGTTGTGTTCCTGTGCTGGGCAGAAGGACAGCAATGCTCATTTGTTCTCTGTCGAACTTTTCTTCTTTCCCTGCTACCAGCCACTAGAAGGAATTGATGTTTTAGGAACTAAAAATGAGGAATAAAAACAGTGTAAGTGCTGTATTAAGATGATATGCTGTATGTTTTATCAGCCACTGGCACCTAGTTCAAAAGACAAAAAAACTAGGAGCTGTGGTTTGGGAATAGGGCTGTGCACGAGGTGGATATCAAATCCATACATGAAGAATATCAGCACTTTTCACATGCTGCTTTCTGACACCCATTGCTAGAGCTGAAAACTATCTCTATTGTCCAGTTTGATTGCTTGAATCAAACTGATTTACAGCAAATCCATCTGAGCTTTGATAAATCTATTACAGTTTCATTTCACTGATTTCATTAACGTGAATAAAACCAGCCATGCTTTCTGCATAACTGCCTTTTAATGGCTTGGCCCTGTCACCTGCCTGAATATTAATCCCCCTGACTTATTGCTCCACAGAGGGAATGAGTAATGGGTATTTGAATGTGATCAGCACAGTACAATGCAATTAAGGAAGCAGTACTGTTCTGTGCCTTTAATCCTGAACTAATTTGAATTGCAGTTTGATAGCACAGTGAATCCTGCATAATTATGTAGGGTGCATATTAAACTCTGTGACAAACCGGAGAAGCTTTTAACCATCACAGCTATGGTAGACAAGTGAAGGCTAGAGTCAGAGAGCCCACTATTGGGCTGAGAGCTCAATTAATAGAAAACCTTCAGCAGAGGAGGCTTCATTCAGGAGCATGCAGCATATCCTGTAACTAAAATAAAAAATACTACCTTGCTCCAAATAAATTTTATTTTACCAGCACTAGGGTTTTCAGAGTTCTCTTTTGAGTTGTGAGGAGGAATGTTGTCCCTTAACAAAACTTTTCTCTTGGAGCTAGCTTTGTGATTATTCATTTGTTTGGTTCTCTACAGTTCTGCAACTGGTTTGTTGAGCAAATAGAACTGGTCAGTGGGGGGGGGGGAATACATGTATGCACATATGCACATGCACACATAAATACAGCTGTTTAAAATACTCCAGCTTAGAAGTCCTCTTCCATACAAGTTTGAAAATCATTTTATCAGGAGTCAGGTTTCCCTGAAGTGTGTGTGTTATGCAATGGTGGATTATTTTCTGCTATTACATACATGAGTTTGTTACTCTATATGAATTTTAGGAATTAAAATACATTCTATGTACTTTGGGTCTTTTGTGAATATATTGAAAATTGGTTTACATGATTGCTTAAAAGTTGCCCTTCATTTTCAAAAATATGCCCACTTCAGGATATTACAAAAAATAAAGGGTCAGAATTAAAGATAGTTTCACCCTTTTTACTGTGGTCTTTCTTGTCACTGTTAGTTTCACACCTGAATAGAAATAAGAAAATGAGATGTATTAACTTATGTCCTGGGCTAGTTGTGCAGTGAGAAATAACCATAAAAGGTCAGAAATGTCTCATTTGCTTCTGTTAGAGCACTTAAAGTAAACAATCAATATCATACTTTTAATGCACATTATTATCCAAATAAAAATGACATTTTGGTTCTGTTTAACTTTTTATATTTTACTCAGTTATTTTGCCACAGTTGCTCTGATACATAAATGAAATAGAAAATAACAAAGAGATGGCTTTTAGTTAAATAGTAGGAGACAGGACAATTACATTTAGAGGAAGTATGTACCTTTAATATAAAACCCATTTAGTACTTAAAACATAGGCATTTCTTCTTTGTGTCATCCATTGATTTATTAATGATACAGGTGATGGTAGATCAATTTACTGAAGCCTTAGAAAATTTGGTGCATGGAAACATTTTATATTTGAGGGAAAAATATGTATATGTCTTTTTTTTTTTTTTTTTTTTGCTATGCAATTGGGAATACAGCTTTAATCCAACAAATTGTTATTCACAATATACTAAACACAAAATGCACCAACCAAAATAGGTTGGGGAAGGGAGTGACTTCCCTAAGGGTGTGCAATACTATTAGTACGATTACAGACCTTTAATTTTTTCCAATCCAATTGAATCCAATAGAATTTACTATAGGTTCTTAACCGTCATACCCTGCTGGGTTACTGTAATCTAAATATTGCTAGTTAACCTTGTTTTTCAAAAATACATTGGAAAAAGCTAAATGGAGCCTCTTCCCATAATCAGTTTACATTATGTTGCATTCTAACTGTTGATTACATTTTCCAGAGATGGATTATGCCTCTTATTCCACCTGAAATGACTTTTTTCAACAATAGCACTAGACATTGGCCTAAGTAAAATATTTTTTTTCTCAAAGCCTCAAAAGTTTAAATAAGTGAAAATAGAAAGAGTATAAAGAAACAATAAAAACCCATTAGAATTAATATCAATACATCTTCTGGTGGATTCTTGTAAAAAATAAAGCAAGTAATTAAATTTATAGTGCTCCAAAAAAAGAGAGAAACAAATATTTGAAAAGCTGAGCAAAACACAGCATACATTTTGTTCCAGAAACTCCTGGAAACCAGGAGAAAATATATACATTATGTTGGATGCCATGCTTTTAAGAACATAGCATTAGGATTATTAAATCAATAGATTACTTCTGTATGAGGCAGTATTTTTTTTATTTTGTGTTTATTTTACAGAATCTTCTGAGATGCTCACTTTTATTTCATCCATATATGTTAAAGCTATAACAGCTTTTATTGGGGTTATCAGAAATATAGCAATCTTTGTTCACTAATCTGTTTAGAGTTCTTTAAAATATCTTAATTATGGTCTTTTGTAGCATAACAAGTATTTTTATTAATATAAAAATAAAAGCTCCATTTTACCATTACCTCTGCTTTCCCCACCCTTTTATTATTGTTGTTGTTATTTTTTCATCCTAAAACAATTCTAGGCAGCAAGAATAGTATGTTGCTTGGGCTAAGGCCGGGCTGTTAGCTAAATTAAGCCATTGTGACTCAAAATCCTCCTTTAA
>PVKA01000188.1:47500-169148 GCA_004027165.1 Ctenomys sociabilis
TTTTGTATTTAAACTGAAGTTGCTTTGTACTGTTTCTTGGAAAACTGAGTATAGAGATGGTGGGGGGGGGGAACAGGAGGTTTCACTAAAGAAGAAAATATGCAAAGCAAACAAATTGGAGAGAAATCTAAGATTCTTAAATATAATGCCAAAGATGTTCCATCAATTTCAACAGTTTGGTCTGAAATATCCACCAAAATGTATAGAACTTTCTTTGTAGTTAGTTTTATAACTGGCATGTGAAAGAATGTTATTTTGAAAAGTTAATTTTAGTTGGGTTGGATAATTAAGTGTAGAAAAATGAAGCAGCCTTGGAAGTCAGTGAGTTGTGTTGTTAGATCGGCGCATGGCACATACAGCCAGAATGGAAGGCAGAAAGACCATTGTAAGAATTTAAACTAGTAAAATACACCAATAACAATTTTTAAAAGCTTCAAGCCCCATGTTAGAAGACAGGACTGAGTGAATCACTGTTGGTGCATATTTGGGGGTTGAAGTGAGGAATTTTGTGAAAATGAATTCAAGGAAATAGTCCTAACTAAAAATAGTGGGTATGGAAGCTAGGACAGATTACATAGTCTCCGTCCTCAAGTCAGTATTCCATCATCCATTTCATAAAATCTATTTACCTTAAATTGGCTGTCTTTTACTAACACAGTGTTGGAAAGGCATATGACTTTAAATACGCATACCTCATACTCTCTAAAGCACGGGCTTCTGGTTTAGCTGTATGGCCTTTGTTTCTTCATTCCCAGGCCATTTTCAGTGCCTATAGGACTCAAAATCTTATCCACCAAATAATCAATGGGCCATGAAGCTGTGTGGTTTCCTAGGGGTCCCGTAACACTTTTCACTATCCAAAGTTTTTCAGTATTAGGAGCAAGAGTCATTAATTCTAACGTAACTGTCTACCTGCTGTGAAACTTGGGATTTGGATTCACAGGAATCTTTCTTGTTAATTGCTCAGGGCCGTGTTTTCCTCAATATCATTCTTCTCCCTCCATTGTTTCTCTTCTGTTTACATTTTTCTGTTCAAAAAATTATCCTCTTATGGGGTGTGTTGGTTTAGAGTAATTTTTTTTTTATAGTTAAGTTTAAAAAAAAGTTCACAAAAGACAAATATTCTTAGTCCTGTTTCAAATACTTTTAATTTTATATGATTAAAGACAAATACTGTATTTAAAGACATATTTTAAAGATCCCACAAAAACTTTAAACAAATGAACCAAATTACAGCCTAAAAAAGTCTGGGTAATACTCTGGTAATAGATGTAACATTTATAAGCTGTTAAATGTATGTGGATGAATTAAGTATGGCAGTCATTACAAGTTGAAATCATCTGAGACATATCCCTTAGTGCAGTGTATAGTTACTGGGAAATATGATAAAAATACTTACTATGTATACTTACTGAAACCAAGAAAAGAGAAACACCTCAGAAGAAACTTCAGAAATGCTTGTTAAAATTGTTGTAGCTCTCCCTAGTTGCCCAAATAAAAGCAATGTGATCACCTAAAGTGAATTCAGGAGGAACTCACTATCTGCTTTACGCAGGATTTCAGCAGTTTATTGCTTATTTCATTTGCCGACCCACATGCTCTGACTTGAGTTTTCTTTCTGCCTAATCTGAAAGGAAGTCAGATTAGACTGATAAGCGAAACAGTTGCTCAGAAGTAAGAATATCATAGGATTATAATAGAATAGTGGGGGCTTTTTTTCTTCCAAATTCATGCCCATCGAGTTTTAATCCGAAAATGTGGAACAAGGAAATGTGATGCCCATTTCTCACCTCTCTGCCTTCCTGTGCTTGTCCCCTAGCATTCTCCCTATCTGCAAAGTCATGAGAATGCTGAAAAGTAAAAATTGGAGTGATGTAATTATTTTGGTAATTGTTTTGACATCTACTAGAATAATCTTTGGCTCCTCCATCTGTAGCACAAAAAGGTCATTGTCTGGCTTTCTCACTTGCTTCTCAGAGTCACTGTATGATTATGAGATATTTTAAAGCATTTTTCTCGTGTTTTAGTGATTTTATTATTTAGGAATCAGACTTTTTTGTTCATTTAGCTGGGATTAAAATAATTATTTCCCTCTTATTTTTGGAAAAATATAAGCTTTTAGGAAAGAAATCCAAAAGCCTCAGGAGAGTCAAATGAAGGAATTTTCATGGCAGTGCCAGAAAAAAAAAAATTCTCCTTCTGTCCATATACCAGATCATTTTTAAAAAATGACATTCAAATGACAATCACATGGCACTGTCTTTGCTGGAGTTGCTATGCATGATGATACTAAACTCTGTATTATAATATATGGTACAGATGGCACCTCCAGTGCATTTGTGTAGAGATTTTGTCCATTCCTCCAAAAAGATATATTTACTTACAATGACTCAAAACAGATGGATAGACAAATCTGTCTTCGATATTTAATACTAATATATTAATGTGCAGATGACTTATAACAATAGGTTTGTTTTCTAGAGACTAATGCAATGGTTGCCATAAGAACACAAATTATGTGTACATTTTAATGCATTTATGCTTCATAATTATGCATGGTTGTGTGCTGTTATAATTGACATAAAATATAAAACAGGTCAAAGAGCAGCTATTAAAACTATTTTTCATTTTGCTTCTTGACAGCCAGCAACATTGATGTTGGTACATTTAATAGGGCCATACGTAGGATGCACAGATAGCTATAGAACTGCAGCCACATTAAAGGGCTCCAGAATTTGTAACCTAATTATTTCAAACATTTTTAAGGTTGATGATTTTATTTGAAAGGTTCCTATTTTGAGACCAAATAAGTGAAGTACTTTAAAATAGGATGAGAATGAGAAATGCAGTTGTGTATGTGTGTGTGTGCGCACGTGCACATTTGTGTAAGAAAGCATTCTAAGAAAGCATTCAAAAGAGGGGACTTAAATTGAAAATAATGTGTGTTAAATATTTTTTCTCCTTATGTAAAATGAAAAGTTAGTCCCCACTAAGTTAGGGATGAGAAGCTGATTAAGCTCCATGTAGCTCATTCTCTCATTTCTTGTTTTTCATTATACTTAAGGGTCATTTGATAAAATTCTCATTTCCAAAGGGTTACCTGGGAAGAGACTCTCGTTTCTTAACCTTCTCATTCACCTGGACAGGGAACCAAGCTTTAAGCTCCTCACCTTAGCTAGCATAGCGACTTGGCCTGTATCAGCAGCAAGCTTTTGCCAACGCCAGTGTGGGAGCTTGGGAGGCCTGAATCTCCTCCACCATGAGCTCGGCCTCAGATTCTGCTATCTCAGGATTTGGAGTTGTTCAGAAGTCCCTCTAGAAGTGTTACTATCTGAAAGCTCAGAGTGAAATGCAGCGTGTACAAAACCAACCAATAGCAAAATTGTGGGCTTGATTTATAAAACATTTTTTATTACTGTATGTTAGAGATTCGTAGATTTTTGGAACTGTAAAACCAAAAATGTGAAGTTTATGCTTAAAGAATAAGGATTCCTTACTGTCATTGTGATATGTCAAAATAGCTGGCATAATTCTCCCTTGTTTCAGAATTTTTATTTTAGCCTAGAAAGATAATTCTTTTTAAACAGTTGGGAAGGATACTTCTTCCTCTTACAAAAACAAAAATTTCATACCCTTTTATGTGTTTTAAGGAGGTTTTTTTCTGTGTAAACATTTTGAATAATTATGCTGTTATATAATGAAGTTAAACTGAGAGAAACAAAAATGGAATAAGGGCTGGGGCTACTTTAAAGTGCTTTCTCTGTATATTGAGCTTTTTGTCTCTTTAGAAGTAAGGCCAAAGCATATGTAAAACAAAGAACAAAGCAACAGAAAATAGGCACCAATAAGTAAAAGTAAAAATGAGCTAAGGGAAGGATTATAAAAGTGGTTAGTAATTTATTGTTCAGCTATTTAAATTCAGCTAAGTAAAGTCCTGTTGTGCAGCTAATGCAACTAGCCATATTGCTTATCTCAGAAAAGTTTGGAAGGAACATCAGTACCTGGTGATAATTACAGCTGTTAATGTAAGCCTGCAGCTTTTGCACATTTTGTTGTCATAACAACTGTACAAGTAAGTATTGAAAGGAGAGGAAACTAAGGTGCAATGAATTTGATGGACTCGCTCCATCATCTGTGGTAAGTGGTAGAGTGGGGCTTGGGGTACAGTCTGGTATTGGGGTTGTCTTTTTCTTCCTTATGGAGAGATGAGAATGGGAGTGCAATGACTCCCTGGTCTCAGGCATGAAGCTTTCAGCTTTATATCTTCTTCATTTCTGTGGCATAACACCCACCACAACTTGCACCCCAATTGTCTAGGAAAAACCTCCAGTTAGTGAAAATGATCATAGGACATTAGATAAGAATGAAAAACATAATCAATTATTGTGAACTTACATCTGTAAGTATCTTCCAAAAGAGAATACTTGATTTTGCCCTAAGTATAATTGCTGTGTTCTGATGCTATGCCACCATGAAGACTGTCTACAGCCATTATTTTATATTGTGTACCATTTCACTTGATGCCTTTATTGACTAGCAAGGCATAAAATAAGCCAAAAAGTAAAGCATTTTTGTGACAGTGAGGCGGTTAGATTGGTTGGTTCTTTCCCATCTCCACATGTTACTATAATCACAAATTGTAGTTATCAGAGGTCTGTGTTCATTTTGATACTGTTGTTGGTCTCCTGCCCCACTGCACTTGTCTCATCATGTGATAATGAGGTTTTTGGCTGGCCTAGGTCTCAGCACAGCATCTCAGGCTACCCTGAAAGGGTAAGAGATGTCTAACTTGGAAATTTACAGTGTTGGAAATTGAAGCAATTTTCATTTTGAGGTACAATTTCTGTAAAATCTTCACATTAGTTGTAAGACAGAATGACAGATGTAAATATTGGCGTTAACTAAAGAGTGAAACTTACAGGGTGAAATCACCACAACCAATCCAACACAGTATAATATTCTCCCAGGTCCCCAAGATATAAGCAACATAAGTTTATTATTATGACATGAGCTGGGGCCCCTCTAGTGTTTCTAAAACATTGGCAACTCCACAAAGGGTTTAAAGCTGTTTTCTCCCTCCATACCCTGTCCCCTTTTTAGAAGTCTATACATAGTTCGTTGCCAAGTTAAGCCCATTCTTTCCATATAAATATTTCCTATTTGTCTTATTCTCTTCTTCCAGGTTAATTTGAGCTTCCATCATTTATATCTGATAGATATTTGTCTCCTCCCTATTTTTCCTGACTCAACAGCTGCCAATAGCAGCATCCTACCACAACTATATTTTGATTGGTCTCCATCATTGTAACCATTCATTCTGAAAATTCTACCTTTAGGGGACTAGGGAGATGGCTCAGTGGAATAAGTGCTTCCCTGGCAAACGCAAGGGCCTGAGTTCAATCCCCGATTCTGCAAAAAAAGAAGAAGAAGAAAATTCTACCTTTGGCTAGGTGTTTTTTGTTTTGTTTTGTTTTTGTTTTTGTTTTTGTTGTTGTTTTTTTGTGGAACCAGGGATTGAACTCAGGCCCTTGCACTTGCCAGGCAGGTGCTTATTCTACTGAGCTATGTCCCCAGTTCTTTGGCTGGGTTTTCTAAAAATTCTGTGAGAGCCCTTTAACAAATGAAGAGAATGCTTGCAATCTGTGTATAGATTCAGACCCCTCACATTTGCCCTGTACCTCAGTGACTGAGAATTAGTCACCAGTATGCCATGCCAGGCCCTTCCACATTTGTCTTTGCACATGAGGTTTTTGTAGCTAAACAGTGCCCTTTATTTCCATTATTTTTGCTACATAAATTTCTATACTTGAATCCAGATCAAATGTTATTTCTCCTGAAATATATCCTGTAAGTTCCTGTCCCAAGTAGAAAGTTACCTGCCCTATACTTCATCAGATTTTTATTATATTTTATGTATGGGAATTATCATCTGATTATTTTGTCATTTACCTGATAGAAAATCATCCCCCAGGAATTTGGTTTTATTCATATGCTTATCCCCAGTGAAAATCCTTGATAAGGATATAGTAAACTAAGACAAATTCTAAGCATCTCCCAGATCACCAGGTGGCTGATTACTAGTGTTACTGAGTACAATCCTGGCTGTTGTGTGCATGGGCTTCTTTTCTATCCAGCAATAGGGAGAGAGACCTGGGGTCACATTCTGGGCTCAGTGAAAGGTATCCATGGAGACCAGAGGGATTTGCCCTTGGAAACACTTGGCTGGCAGGGGCATGCTCACTGGTTCTCTGTGTCCCCTCCCCCCCCCAACCCTCAGAACTTTAAAGTCCTTTGGAATTTGCACAAGGAGGTTCTGGAGGATCTGTATAGTCTTTCTGTTTTATAGCTGCATGATGAGAGTGTGGGGGCAAGATTGGAAAGAAGGCAAACATCCTTCTTGCATAAGCACATGCTGGAAACCCTCCCTGGTCTCTAAGCAAGAGAGAGAGCCTGGCTAAGTGTGTGTTGCTGAAAGACTCAAAGGGAAAAAAGAAAATAGATGGCACATTTTATAAAACTGAAACTCGTAGGATGTCTAGGAATTCAAAACGCTTCCATTGCCTTGAAAACTTAATGTGGCGCTGACTCTCTGTCTATTTTTCTGGTAATGCAAATGGGAATAAAGGGTACTTCTTGTCTCTCAGTGCCATACATCCCACTTGCTGTTAGCAACACAGGCTTACATTGTAGCCCACATTGTGCCTAATTACAACTAGGCTTTATGAGCAACTAAGGGGGCCAGATAAATGGTGTCACTTCCATTTCAGCTTCTGGATGTTCCTGTGGTATTGGTGGGCTGTACATTTACAATGCAAGGACAAGATTAAAATTACAAGACTCACTTGTCCTCGTTTTCTGTTGTTTTTGTCTCGAACTCAAAGCAATAGAAGAGAAAGCAAGTTAGAGACTTTTAAGTAGCAGTAGCACAAAATAGGCTCTGAAAATTACTGTATAAGGCTCTGAGCAAAGAGAAGAGTAAAAATTACAGTGGGCTTTTGTTTCTGCAAATGTCAAAGGTTACTAAAATAGGAATGAGAAAAGGTGAAATGGAAACTTGTGTAAGTGCTTTGTGGTCTCATTCAGGGCCAACAGTTGCCCTCTTTCCTCAGTGGATGTGTCTTCTAAATTCTAATCCTCTACTCCAGCCCCTATCCTCAATCCCATTCAAATGAGACAAAATCAATAGAACCTAAATTAGAAATGATCATGAAGAATGAAAGGTTGAAAGAAGAGTATATTTGGATGGTTTAGTTTCACAAGAATTTGATACATTTTAATTGACAGTATAGTATTAGAAAAATTATGTTTCTTTTTATTTAGGACAGGGTGTACAGGGTCTCGCTGCGTAGACCAGGCTCAGTGATCCTCCTGTTTACAGCCTCCCAAGTGCTGGGATTACAGGTACATGCCACCACGCCCAGTCTCAATCACCCTTTCGCATGCCCCAGGGTTGGGGCCAGCATGGTGGGCCCAGGAGTCAAACTCTCCACCCCTATGTTTGCCTAAGCAGGTGCTTTAATCCACTGAGCTATTTGGCCAGCCCTTGGAAAAATTATGTTTAAAATTCAAAAACATAAAAGTCACCTGAAATCCTATTATGTGCTCAAAAACATAATTAGTATTCAGGGACTATCCTTTCAATATGTCACTTTCCCACATGCACATGTATATTTAGGGTATATCACACATACTTTTTTTTCTTCTTTTGAGACAAGGCCTTGCTATGTAGCTCAAGTTGTCCTTGAGCTCACTTGTATCCCAGGCTGGTCTTGAACTAACCTGCCTCAGCCTCCCAAATGCTGGGATTACAGGTATGTGCTACCATACCTGGCTACATTACAATTTTTTTTTTAATCATGAGCACTTTATTACTCTCAATAACTACTACTTACATAGCCAGTGTAATGTATGAGGCTACTTATTACATTTCTCAAGAAGTACTTGTTATACTTGTGAATGCTAGCTGTTTTGGCTTGTGTCTAGATGACCCCTCAAAGCCTCATGTGGCCATTGATAGGATGTTTTTTGGAGGAGGCTGAATCTAGTTATGTGATTGATTCATTGTGCTAGAATTAAGGGTGTTAGGGTTAAATTTAATTTTCAGTGGATGAAAATTAAATGAGTCCACTGATTGGTTTGGCACTAATCTGATTCCAGTAGCCTAGACAGAGGGTAAAAATGGCAGAAAGAAGCTGCTAAGGACCTTTTGTTTGCTTTGCTACCTTCTGACCACCATGAACTGTTCTTCCTCTGAAATACCTGTGTGCCTTTCCACCCTGCCCTGGAGCCAGGTGATTATGGACTGAAAGCTCTACACACTGTGAGCCAAGTGTACCTCTCCTCCCTTAACTTTGGATGCTGAATATTTTGTCTCAGCAACAAGAAAAATACCTGAGACACCCAAGTAGTAGTTTATTGATTCTTTTTCTTGAATAGTAGCATCTTTCATGTATGTATTGCTCATTTGTATATACTACAGTTTGAACTGCCTATTTGTAAAATCTTTTACCCATTTTTATTAGGATTATCTGGTTCTTTAAAGAATTATTTATAACAAAGTACTATTTCAATGGATGATTGAAATATACAGTGGATATATCTAAATTTTAACCATCAATTACAGTAAGACATTGCCATTATTCCTTTTCACAGTATTACCCTTGGTTTGAACATGCTTATCACATTGGTCTTTATGTTGAAGCAGCAGCTCTGGGAATCTGCTTTTGTTAGTGTCTGGGGTGTGAGCAGAAATATTTTGAATACTGTGTCCGAGTGCTACCGAATGCAAAGGAAGGCTTGTGAGACTTTATGGTGTGTCCTCACCAACCTCATTCACTGGATTTGGCAAATGACCATGAAAGGTAGATACTTGAGCCCTTTCAGAACACTGAGGCAGCTGCAGTGATGCAACCAAAAAGGACTTCCAAACTGCTTTAGAAAGTGGCCAGAAAGATGGGAGAAATGTTCTGAAAGTGGCAGGGACTGTTCCGAGCAGGACTAAAGGCAATGTGTCTTCTACTGCAATACATTTTTAAAAATTTAGAAATACCTCATTCAAATATCTTTTTGCTGTATTAATGTTAGTTTTGAAATACAAGTTATTCATCCTTATTGAATGTAGATCATTTGTTGTATAGTTCTGTAATCTTCTCTGTGTGTAAAACTATTCAAGCTTAATTTCATACTTTACAATTAAACACTTAACCCACCTGGAGTTTATTGTTTTGAATGTCATGGGGGGGGGGGGGGAATCCATTTTTTTCCCAGTGAAATGCCAGACACAATAGCACCTTTTTTAACACAACAAATTTTGATAGAGATGAAATCTATATCTAGTAGATGGGATTTTACTTCATTTTATATTTAATTCTATTTATTCATTTTTTAATATACTGTTTTGAATACAAAGTCTCTATTATATGTTATCTAGAAAAATATACCTTCAATATTTTACTTTTAAAAATTAACTCATTATCAGATTTGTACTCTTCCAAAGAAGTTTAAAGGAAGCTCTTTTGAGATACTAACTAAAATAGCACAATATATTAATTTTGAAAGAATTAACTTTTCTGGGCTGGGGAGATAGCTCAGCAGTGCACATGCTGGCCTAGCAAGCACAAGGATTCAGGTTTAATCCCTGGTACCACATGCTGTGCCAGCCTCCCAACACTGGCACACCACCCTAGACGCCAGAGACAGGTGTGGTGGTGCACAGCTGTAACCCAGCACTGGAGAGGATGAGACAGGAGGGTCACAACGAATCTGAACTGCATAGCAAGACCTTGTCCCCAATAAATAAATGAATAAAATATTTTTTAAAAAATTTAAGGAGATAACGTTTCTTTGATAAATACTTTCTTCAAAATAATTTCATGAGCCATTTGTGTTAAGATAGGAACCTTAGTAGTACATCTTTATAATCTTGTACAAAGTGATTGGAACCAAAAAATAAAAAATCTTCTCAAGCCCATTGAATGTGTGAGAAAAACTTCAAGTCCTGTGGAATTTTAGCAATATCAAGAATCTGTTCAGTGGAAAATGATATCAAAAGAAGAGGAAAGGCAAGGACCCTAGATGTTAACCAGAGATGAAATCTACATCTCTTCTAAATCTAGTTCCAAACTCATGCTCAAAATATTCACATGTCCCTTCTCCTGTGTCTTTTTTTAAAATTTTTTTTCAAAACTTACAGGGCCAGGGAGATGGCTCAGTGGAATAAGTGCTTCCCTGGCAAGCACAAGGGCCTGAGTTCAATTCCTAGTTCCACCAAAAAACAAGAAACAAAAACCAAAACTTACATTTCCTTCAAAACAATATTTGGTCTTGTGTCCCTTTGATATATGCGTTCTTAACACTGTGGCTATTTTTGCTCTCAATATAAATTTTTCACTGTACAACTTTAAAATAAAATGTTTTATGCCTCTTTTCTGTTTGATAATAAATATGCCACTACTACAGAAACCTAAACATAATGGGTGCATCCAGTTGTGAAAGAAAATTTACTGCAGCTGGCCTTTGCTTCTAGACCCCCCTCCTGCTGAGATGAGCATAGTGAGCTACATCTCTGCCCTTTTTCTTATTTTGTGACAGGGTCTGGATCTCACTGAATCTCTAACTTTCTCAGACTGGATTTCAAGTTTTGGTTCCCTGGTTTAGCATTTCAGAATGTTGGGATTATAGGCGTGCACCTCCCTGATCAGCTCGGAATTTTTTTCATTCAAAGAATTAAACTGTATTTCCTATAATTCCACATTTTCAGTCACAGACACATGCATATATGTAAACACTGTATGCATGTGTACAAATGTCAGTACATATAGGTCTTTTAAAACTTTTTAAAGAAAATAAAGAATTTCAAGATGCTAGAAAATTAATAATGCTTATTATATTGCATGTTATCTTCAAAGTTCAGATTGTTCTATCATATGCAAAATCTATAACTTTACTTTTTATTAATTAAAGTTTTAGGGGCTAAGGAGATGGCTCGATAGAGTAAGAGCTTCTCGGGCAAGCGCAAGGGCCTGAGTTCAATCCCTGGTTCTGCCAAAAAAAAAAAAAAAGTTTTTTTTTTTTTTTTTTCAATGTTCATTTATTTATTTTTGGCCAGTTCTTTTTTATTTTATTGAGAAACATATAGCAATGAGACAGCTTCAAAACCAATTAGTAGGATAGTTTCTATAATTAATACATTGCATATTGTTGTCCTTATAGTAGTTATTCATACTACAAGATGCAGACATGTTATCCTGTCCAAACACTATTAGTACAGATCTTTCTTCTTATTGAATTAAGAGAAAGTAGCTGTATATCTATCCTATTTTGTATATACAGATACAAAATTGTCCTACATTTGTGTCCCCCTTTTTTGTTTAGTTTTCTCAGAGATGGGTTTTCCATTGCTACATAAATATTGTAGCTGCATGAATTCAGCAAAATAATCTGATATAGTCCAGTAGTCCATAATAGTAGTGGGTTATTCATAGGACTGGCAATGTCAGAAGTTGTTGACTTGAGCCTTTTACAGCTCAGCATATTAATATGGCTTTACTTTTTATACTTCGTTTTTATACTTTTCTGCTGGATAGTTAAGACCAACATAAAGCAAGACTATATAACAAGAAATGTAATTTTGTATCTGCCAAGGTCAGTCACATCTCAGGATTTATCCTGAAACCCTGGACTGCAGTTTGTAGATCCTTTGTCAGTATTAGTGATGTGGATTTGTCAAGACCATTGCTTGACAAATTTGCTCTCTGTGAAAGCCTGAGAGAATGAAAAGCTATAACTTTAATCCATTTTTATTTATGTATGTTTGGAATTGTTTTCAAATCATTGATAAAGTAAGTATTTTATGTAAATGTGCAAATATTTTTAGATAAATTTAATAGAATGATAGCACCTTGCCACAAGGTCTACATCTTTAAAGCTTTAGTCAGTATTATAAAATTTGCATTTTAAAAGGTAGTAGCAGTTAGCAGGTGGCTGTATCAGCACAATATGATTATTATTTCTAGGCTTTGAAAAACTTTTGACCTTTTCACATAGCAATGTGTCAAGTAGTTGACAAAATAAGTTTTCCATAGATGATAGATAATGGCAGGAGTGGGTGTATCCTTTTCCAACAATTCCTTCTTGGCATGTCTAGCTGAAGAATTTATCAGGGTGAAATTGGAAATGGCTGTGTGGACTCTATAGTCCCATCCTTATTATTTAGAATATAACTAACTAGCCCACCTCCACTTCAGAGATAATTTTCAAGTTTTGTTTTCACTTTAAGGATGATTTTGCCAGAGAAGCACTTATTCCACTGAGCCATCTCCTCGGCCCTTAAGGATGATTTTGAACTTCCTCAAGTAATGCAGTTTTATCTGTTGAAGTTTTATTCATTATGTTGGACTCTAAAGTATGAGAAAGGCTCAAATGCAGCCTGTACAAAGTGAATGTATATTCCCTAAATCCATTAATTCCCCAAATCTTAGGCTAGTGGGTTGATAACGACATCAGCTATCATCCACTGATACCTATCACCCTCACCAAACACTAACTAGCACCACTAATACTTAACACCAGTAGCTATTTTTAGTTCCCCTTTGCCTTCTATCTGGTTAATTCTACTTCCAAATATACATCTATCTGGTTAATACATCTATCTGGCTAATTCTACTTCCAAATATATCTCCAATCTAACATTTCCTCATTAGACCTATATTTATCCTTAAAACCATTGTATTTAGAATGAAATTTGCACTTTTTGTCCTCAAGACTGCTTACTGTGGTTTCATTCAGTTGTCTCACTAGATTGCTACATTTTGTTGAAGGGTTTCAGATGCAGTTCTCATGGAATGTATTAGGATAGTATCGAGCCAGGTAATGTTCTTAATTCAGCTGAAATGGTTGGTCACAGTATACATTAGAAGAGCATCTTGAGTCAAGCTTGAGCATGCAGTCAACCTGAACAAAATGAGCTCAGCCGCACAGGGCCAGATTTCTTAATTAGTTCTCAGTGGTGAGAACATTTTATGTTTCCAAGAGTCAAGTACAAATTCTACAAGTGACACAATTCAAAAAGACTTTACAAGAGTGAATTAAACCTGGCCTCCCACTGCCATCTGCAGCATCTAAGCTATATTCATTTATTTCTCACTGTTAGTGTTCTCAGAAGCACCAGTATGCTATAATAAAAAGTAAGGGCGAATTTTATTGCTTGACCTTTGATAGGTGACTGCCCCCCTTTTTTCATTATTTTCTCAAACACCATAGTCCTGTTTCTTTCAAAATATATGTATTAAGAACATTAGTACATGTTAATAGATCTTAATCAATGCATTTATATACATGTACTACTTAAAAGGAACATTTTTAAAAGATAAAATGAAATATAAATAATTTCCTGCTTTTGTTTAGTTTCATTCAATATCAGTTAAATGATTTGCAGGGTAGAGACTATATATATAAATGTTAGGAACAATGTGGTGATGTGGCATGTTGACACTTTTTTCATTACTGTTGCTCTTAATAATGAGTGCAGGTCTTCTCTTCCAAGACTCAAACACACACCTCTTTAAACTTTACTAGAGATATAACAATGCACCAACATACAATCTTGTAAGGCACCAAGTCCTTTTGTCTTCATTTCTACCGTAGCAGCATTCCTTCCCAGGTGTACTTTATCCTGCTGTCACTTTTGTGAACTGGAAAATTGCCGTTATTTGTTGCAGTCAGTTGTTATTCTAAGAGACACATCTTATACTTGATAAAAGGATAAGCATATGAATAATAAAAACATTAATGTACATTAAACTCTACATTTCTTTCAAGGCTTAGAATACTTTACTATTTAGTTTTAGAATGATTGGAATTTAGGTTTTAGTTTTTAGTCTTACATTTTAATTGAATTGTGCAGATGGATTGTATTTTTCTGCTCTGAAAATATTTGCTTCTCTAATAATGACAGGTCAACTGACCTAAATTATTTAATTTGTTCCTGCCTACATACTGAAAACTGATCTTTTTTCTTTTTTTTTTTTTAACAGAGTTTGAAACCCAACCACAAAAAAATTGATGAGAAAAAATTTCACTTGCTTTTCATTAAACATTTTTATAGCAAAACTTTGAAAAATGTGGGAATTTATTGGAAATAATTAACATTTTCTTGATATTTTCTATTGAGAATCATTTTATTTTGAGAAGCTGAAAAGACCCTTGAGGATGCTTATACCTCTCCCTTTATCAGAAAGAAATATGAATGAAAAAGTTGAGCTCAAGGCAGCTCTGCAATTTAAAGGGTAGCAGAACCAAATGATTTTAAGTATCCATTAAAATTGTCCACAAAAAGACAGTAGCATGTCAGAATAAAGCTTCATGTTTCCCGTCTGCCTTACTTGCAGCTTTCTCTCATTGTCATCTGTTTGGTAAATGTGACTGTTTGATCTTACCCCACCTGTAAGCCTTCACTATGTGCCCAGTTTCCTACACTCTGACTAGAGCCTTTCCCAACACATCCTACCTTCTACCCTATAAAAAACAGATAACCAAGGCAGGAAAAAATAATTGGGCCAGTATTACTTGAAGTTTAACAATCTGACTATCAAAAAAGAATAATAATCAAAATTGCTTTATGCAATTTAATATTTAAAATCTGTAGGCATACGATGACTCTTAGTAAAATAAAAAAGCAGATAATTAACTTTATTGTTACTATTGAGGATGACTGTAACACCAACCTCTCATTCTGGAATACAGTGATTTATAGGAGGGTGTCAAGCACATTTATCGTTTTTAGTACAAATAGTCTTTCAAGGTAGCCAAGATTTGAGAGTCTGGGCTAACAAATTTAGAAGAAATGATGTAAAATCTGTCAACATGAAAAGCAGACTATTAATTTTTAAAATCTAGCATATATTAAAGTATGGGTGTTCATTATACAATTCTCTCATTTCTCCATATGTTAGAAATTGTTCATAATAAAAAGAAATTGCCATCATGCCAACAAGCAGAAAATAAGATTATAAAGATGGTAATTTGAGTTCAAGATATATGTATTTATAACACATGCTCTCCATATTCACAAACCACAATTAAAATTACCAGACTTAAGAAAGTTTCTTCAAGGATGGGTGAGGCATGTAGGCAGAGGCAAAAACAGTCTCTTCCTAATTCAGAAAGTCAAGGGAACGCTTATTCCCAAAGGCAATCGCTTCAGAGAGCTGTGCTAACCACTGAGAAGGACAAATACAGGCATGTCTTGATTTACAGCAGGTTTACATCTCCTGAACATATCATAAGTAGAAGGTTGAAAATTTAATTCACTCCTGATCCACCACATACCATGGTTTAGTTCCATAGCACAATGTGGAGTTTCACTTGTTCACCGTTCTGGTCATGAAACAGAACTGGAGCTGCCCATGTGACCATCCTACACATGTCCAGCTGACCATGAAACCATCAAAGGTAATTTCTCCTGAATATTTAGCTTTTATAGCATTCAAGTTGAAAAAGCATGAACTGTAGCATTTCAGGGACTGTCCATTAGAAAATATAGATATTTTCTACAAGGTAATAAACTTCATAAACCCCACATTAATTACAAATTTCTTTCACTGATATTTTAAATCTTACACCAGCTTGAGAAGGCTGAGGTCAAGTGCAGGTCATACATTCTAACACTACTCTTCTGGATCCAGATTAGGTAAAATAAGCACTCCTAGAGGTCTGGTGGCTTGAAAAGTTCTTGACCAAAGGTAGCTGAAACCCAACATGGCTTTTAACTTCCCAGTTTTAAACTTGAGTAACTTCTCAGAGAAAATAGGCAACAGTAGCTCCTCAAGTATCAGAGAGAAAGAGGACATTGGAGGTTATATATTTTAAAACACATGCACCTATCTTGCAAGAGAAAAATAATAACATCCTAAAATAATATTCATTGATTTATATATAAATCATTGTGGAGTGAAGCAAAGATTTTCTCAAATACTAGATTAGGTGCAATAATAGGAATTTGGTTAGGAAGGGAACATAAGCTATAATTTTGATTAAAATTTAATAAACTTGTGATTTTCAAAAAATTAGGTTTTGAGAATTCTAACCCCTAATTCACTAATGCAATAGGTAAATTAACTTCATTTCGCACAAATAATGTATGTCCTTATATATTTGACAATCTAACTCTTCCTCTTGGTACGAGGTATTCTTTACCCTGTTTTACAAATGCACCAGCACCTGGGCTGTCTTATGGTTTCCTCTGTTGGTCAAACCTCATCTCAGTCTTGTGATTATTTAGGCTTTCGAATACTTTAAGGTCCAACAAAGCCAGTTATCCTTTTCTTGGGCTTTCTTCTTGCAGATGAAATTTAAAATCAGTTTAATGATTTCTTTCAAAATTATGTCTTTTTTATGTTACATTTTAAAAGTTTGATTTGCATTATATCTAATTATTTGGAAACTGACAGGTATAAGATGTGCTTTGTGTATACATTTACATATTCGTCTGTAAGTGCATTCACACATACTTTTATTCACATGTATTAATCTAAATGTATGTGTGCATACTGATATACATTTATTTGAAAGATTTACAGACATGTTTAAATATTATTATAATCTCACATGACATTTGTCAAGACTAAAATCCTAACTAAGCCTCTTCATGAGGAAGCATAAATGTAGAAAAATTGCAAAGTAGCCTTTTGCTTACATGTACACATGTAACTGTTTAATTAGGAGTTTGTACCTAATTTAATCAACTAGTGATTATTAATACTGTAAATGAAACCTGAAATTGTATTTCTTTTTCTTTTTTTTCCTCTTTCTGTTTTTTTTCCCTTTTTTCTGACTAGACTGGAAGTCACCTTGTAGCCCTGACGGGCCCACCCAATAGGGTTATTGTGAAGATCAAATTTGATGTATCTTAAATAATGGTCTCGATATCTGGCTCATAGTATACTGTCCCAGAAGGTCAGCTATCATTTCAATTTACGACAAGCACTCATTCATATTTCAGCGTTTTTTTTTTTTGTTGTTGTTCTTTTTTTTCTTTCTGAGACAGGGTTTTTTTTGTTTTGTTTTGTTTTGTTTTGATACCCTTTAAGCTAGACTTGAACTCACTTTGTAGCCCATGCTGGCCTCATGAGTAGAAAGTACCCTGGAACTATTGCAGTGTGGGTATCATCAGCCATAGGTCTGCAGTTGCCATTTTCACTCACTACTTTGTTCCATTTTTTTTTTTTTAACTTTATAAAATCTGTAAGGTGGTTCAAACCCTGGCACCATTAGCTGTACTGGCCCCACCCCTGGGGCATGCTGAGACAGCAATTGAGACTGGTCATGGTGATGCACGCCTGTAATCCCAGGGATTGGGAGGCTGAAAACAAGGATCAGTACAAGTCCAATCTACATAGTGAGACCCTGTAGACCCTGTACTAAATATATAAAAAAAGATAAAAACTGTCTTATTGCTATTTGTTTCTTAATAAAATTGATAAAAAATAAATATAATAATGAGGCACATACAGCCTGGCAACCAAACAAACAAATCTGTAAGGTGAACTCACATGAAACTATTGCTAGTCTCAACTGAATTCTGTGACCTCAACTTAATGCCTCCAGGACAATAGCTACAGACTAAGATAATGCATAGGAGAAAATGAACCAGGCGTGGGACTCGTGAAATGAAATGATGATCCCTATGTATATGTGTTGAGGAAGAGTGCATAAGCTGGTGTAAGACCCTATCTTCATTACACTTGCAGTGAGTGGAATGAAGCAACTGAATTTGAGCTCTTCTGCAGGAATGTAATGCTCATGTGTACATAAAATTGAAACACATGATTCCATTCTGATTACCATTAGAGAACTTTAGATAATGATGTCTAGCTTAAACTGTTAATATTAAGAATATTCTTGACAGTGGATGTGTAAAAATGAAACGGTATGACATGGTTTATTCTGATTAAAGAATTTGTTCGCATATCACTTTTTGTTTCAACTCATCATATGACTTGATTCAGAATGCTGGAATCAAAGTTTTAATTTGACCACATCTTTAAAATAATGTTTTAAATTGTATTTCTGATGGGAAAAAAAATAACAACTAAGAATTAGTTTAATTCCCTCATTTACATCTTTGAGTTTTCAGTTCCTTAAATCAAATTGATCAAAATGGCACCATTTTCTACAAACTAGCAGAAACATTTAGGTGCCATAAAACTCAGAATTCTTGTCCACTCTTATTGAGCAATGGTTCTTAAGTGGTGGCATCCATTGTCAAAGGCATCTTCCAAAAAAATACAGCAATTTTTGAAGGAGAAAGGAGATTGTCTTTTTAAGTAATATAACCCCTGTGCAATTTTCTCTCTTTTTTGACCCTTTTTATTTCCTGAGGGTTTTAAGACCTCCAATTTAAAACCTATTATTCTGTAGAAGCTGCTTTTTCCCCTCCCCCAGCTGGTACCTTGCTGTAATCTCTGCCCTGTTATTTTCTGACTTTTTCACTTTGCTTAGCACTGAGATGTACTTAAGATATAACCAGGATATGTGTGTGAATATATGATGTACATTCAATAGCTCCAGCAGACAGGTAATTTTATATACATAAAATATCAACCTGTTTTTGCTTTCATACTGTCACAATACAAAGGATCCTGTTTTTATTCTGTTTTTGTTGTTGTTGGTTTTCTTTTTTTAGTGTTGATTTATATGAAGCTAATTTTTCACATGTTGGAATAATCTCAAAAATAGTTGTTAATTAATCATTCTTTCATATCGATGAAGTCTTTGACCTTGTATTGATAGTACAGAAGGGTGCTATCAATGAAGATGCTTCCTGGTCAGTGTGATCAGTGCAACTTAAGAAAATGCAGGTAGTCAAGAAGATACGGCAGACTGACTGACCACAGTCTTGTCGCCTTTGGTTGGCAAGGTTTTCTGGATAAAATTACCAGGGTTTTAAAACAGTCTTCAAACCAGGGTAAATAAAGACTCTAAAGGGATCATAAATGTAAATAGTTTTAAGAGAATCAGTTTTCGGTTTTAATAATCTGTGTGCTTTCCCTCCCCGGTGTCCTCCCTGCCGCTGCCCATCTCACCCATTACCCTTGTTACATTTCTCTAAACAAAGGGCTTCCCCTAGCCTGGACCTTGAAAATGGTAGAGAATGCAAGCACAGAACCCCCCTGCCAAATCAGGGTGGGAGAAAAAGCTCCTTTAATCAAGACATCCTAAGCAATTATTTATGAAGGGATGGAGTTACAGTAAAATTTCATTTGTTAGAATTGGTATTTATTGACATTTATAATTTAAGATTTGGTAAATTCTTAATCACAACTAAAATCAGAAATATTTGAACTGCATTCATTATGTATATTATAATATCATTTTAACTTGAACATTATAGCCATAGGAAATTTTTAAAACTAAATTTATACATATAATTGCAAAAAAATTATGATACACTGATCAAGAAGGCATTTTAAAGTATAAAATTGTAGTATTTTAGAGTAGCATTTGATAGAAATAGAATGTGAATATTTCAAAGCAAAGTATAACATAAATTTCTATTTATTTTTTAATGGGTAGTTATAGTTCTCACACTGTTACACTATCTTTTCATTAACATTTAAAATAGCTATGTAACATTTTGTTTTTAAACTATCAATATTTATAACATGCCAGAAAAATGGCGCTTTTTACAATTAATTCTATGAAAAATAATATGAATATATTAGGGTATGCATGATTAAGCAAAATTAATTTGCCAATATCAGACAAAAATATTTACAACTTTCTAAAGAATAGTTTCTGCTTGGTACATTTTTTATAACATTAAAAAGTATCTTCTCTAGTAGTATTTTGCAGTAACCTCACAATACCACAAAAGAAAGTTCCTATCATGGAATTTTCAAGGAAGTCCAAGCCAATCAAAGCCTGCACAAAAGCAAAGCTGGGATTTGCTAGAAGCACAGCACCAGCCTGGTAAGGAGAAGGTCCTGAGTTTGATTTCTGGTGCATTAAGGCTCAGCAGATTAAAACACCTGCTTAGGCAGACACACAGGGACTGGGTTTGATCCCTGGCACCACTAGCTGTGCCAGCCCTGCCCCTGGGGCACGCTTGAGACTGGGTGTGGTGGGGCATGCCTGTAATCCCAGCTCTTGGGAGGCTGAAGACAGGATCACTATGAGTCCAATCTATATAATGATGTCATGTAGATCCTGTATTAAAACACATTTAGAAAAAGAGAGAAAGAAAAGGCAAAGCCTGTACAAAAGGGCAATGCATCAGTGGATTAGGGAATATGAACTTTTTTTTAAAATTTTAGTAATTTCAATTTTAGGATGTGATACAATGCTTTCTAAATATAGGCTTGCCTGGCTAGTTTTGGCTGCTTGCAGGTTGGGAGTTGTTAGCTTCCTGTCACTGCACTTAGAATGACCGCATACTTCAGCTTATCAGTCAGTACAATGCTGATTTGGGGTCACACAGCACTGCACACAAGCTGGAAAGTAATGTACTGCTAGAGTCTGGTTGAAAAGTGGATAATATAAACTTCAAATCTTTCCACGTGGTGGTGAGCAAGGCAAGTTAATAGCCTGCTGCTCTGAGTCCTCGCACATAAATGTTTGAAATAAAGCTTATGGATACTTCTTAAGAAAAAAGTCAACAAATGACGTGGCAAATGATATTTAGACATTTTGGACAATAGATCTAATTATAGTACTTCAAAAGAGAAAGTTCATACTGTTAAAAAATGTTATAAAACAGATACTAGTTGAAGGATTAATGACAATTTTTAAAATTTAAGGAAAAAACATGTTTTACTACCAGTGCTAGAAGTAGTAACTTGATTTGTTTCCCATAAGATAGACTCTCAGAAATACTCTTAAAAAATAGAAGATTATAGCATTTAAAACAATTATACTTTTTCTGAATCTTGATTTATTTAAAAATGAAAATACTACATTTAGAAATATGGAAGAAGACCATGTTGAAAATTTGCAAATTATTAAAACATTTTAATAATTAGTAAATAAGATTTAATAAAAGAAACCAAACATCTTCTCAGTGGGAGTGAGTACAGTTTAGGACTCTAAACTATGAGCTAAAATAGGTGAAATTAATTTGAACTTAGAAAATGCTAGTTTTAGTGCAATTTCTATGTCATAACTCCATTAAATTAAGCCCTAAGCTCCATATTGTATATGGATATCTGTAATGTATGTAGCTGCATGGAAAAAATTTTAAACAGTTTTTAAAAGTGTGGTTAAAGTAAGGAGGCAAAAGGAATGAATTTTAGCCAAAGTGACTCAAATTTTACTTTATACTTCTGCATTGTTTGGTTTTTTTTTTTTTTTTTTTTACAATGGAAACACATCTATAGTTAAGAAAAAATATATTTCCAGATGTGGTGGCAAATCCCTGTAATTCTAGCACTCTGGGAGGCTGAAGCAGAACAATTACAAATTTGAGCCCAGCCTGAGCAAAAACTCTGTCTCAAAAATAAAGGTCTGGGGCTGTAGTATGAAGGCCTTAGGTTCAAATCCCAGTAAACAACACACACACACACACACACACACACATGTGCACGCACCCATACACAAGCAGAGTGATGTAAACTTCCTTTATTTTTTGTGGAAGACAATGAATGTGTGGAACAACTAGTGGAAGTAAGCCCTAGGCGCGCTGGCAGGGCTGAGGTGTGCAAAGTCTCTCTCCTCATCCCCCGCAGCCCTGGGTGGGTGTGAGGTCCGTGTTGAGGCAGCAGACACCCAGCCTCTCCCTGTGTTAGTGGAGATCTCAGGGCTGAGGGGCCAGTGAATTTACCCTCAAGTCCCCAGAGTCCTTACCTATTGCATTCCAAGGTCAGACTGAGCCAGGGCGGCAAGGGATTACTGTGTGGCCCTTTCTGGCCTGCCTGCCGTGCCTGTTTCTGCCAGCACGGGATCTCCTGGCCCTGAGGCTGGTGTCCAAGAAGCAGACTTAACTGGCAGTGTCACTGGCTCTCCCTTCCCATGTGGGTAGCCCTGTGAGCAGGACTCGGTGGCTTGTGTGGTGTAATTTGATTTGTTAGAGTGTGAGTGGTTTATAACCATCATTTGCGAGTAAATTACTTAGCTGTATTCTTTTTTATGACTAGCTGAAGAAACTTACTTGATGGTATAATATAATTTATTCCTGTGAATAAGTGAGTGACCTTCACATCTCAGTCCATCTGTTGTGAGTTACGGGTGCTTTTCACTCAAGGAAATGGCCTGTGTTTTACCACTGCCCACCATTTCCCACATTCTGTTACACTAATTGTGTACATAAATAAACTAGTTTCTAAGATGGTGATGAAAATTATGTAACATACTAAATATTGAATAATTCTACTTGCTGTATAACACAGTATCCTTCTTCCAGTAACATTTAACATTCAAGCTTTTTTTTCCTGTTCTGCATTGAAAGCTTCAGGTAGATTGAATCAAGAGGTATTAGTTCCGTTTTACAGATGGAAAAATTAAGGACAAAAAGAGGCATGTGGTGTACAATGGTGCAAGGCAAGTTATAGAACACAGCAAGAAAAGAAGCACTAGAAGGCACTGGATTTACTTTTGGTACTGGATTTATTGTGTTTATGCTGCTTTGCTTAATAGACAAGAACTAACATTTGTTGAGTTTGAAACATGGTCAAGACGTCTTGGTGAGCTCATGCTGATTGAGAATAATCACCACTTTCTTTTTCTTTTTTTTTTTTTTGGCGGAACCAGGGATTGAACTCAGGCCCTTGCGCTTGCCAGGCAAGTGCTTATTCCACTGAGGCATCTCCCTGGCTCACCACTTGCTTTTATAAGGGTTCTCACAACACTTTTTCCCAGCTAGTATGAAGGAAGAGTGTTGTACTTATTGTTCTCTGGCTTCCAGAATTGATGTTTTTAAAAAATAATCTCTCCACTGCCTGACATCTCTTAGACCCTCTCTCCCCAAAACACCTGTGAGTTCTCTGTGAGTACTGTGTAATTAATTTATCCAGGGCAGTGGTTTGCAACGATGACCACATATGAGTGTGCCGCAGGAGGTTTTAAAGAAGTGCCCTTGCTTGGGTCCTCAGCTCAGACCAATTAAACCAGAATCTCTGCAAGTATTTTAAAAAGCTTCTCCTGTAATTCTCACATGCAGCCAGGTTGGGGACCGCAGATCTAGGCTGGGCTTAACTGTATTTTAAAGACTTATATGTTCTCTTATTATCCATTCTCTTTCCAAAAGAATCAGCCCCTCTGTTCTTCATTTTGTCATTGAAAATCCTCCATAATTCAGAAGATATAAGCTCTACTTCTCCCTATTTTCATTTTGTAATACATTTTGATAAAGTGTTAACTACCAAAAATAAGATAGGCTTTCTTGCTTTAGATAAGGTGCAGATATAGAAGCCACACGTTTTAAGGTGATATCCATTCTTTAAACAGACACAGTTCTTTAAACAGACACAACCCTCAGTTGTCATCAAATTTTTAAAAAATCTTTTATTATCTCTTAAAAAGTCCAACAGAAGCCCTGAAGGTGGGCTTATAGAGGCGTGCCTGGACTGCAGCTAGGAGAGCGAGTGGGTGGATAGAGCCATGAGCAGAGCAAGCCTGGCTGATGAGGGCAATAGGCCTGTCTCGGGGGTGACTTATAGTGATGTATTAATTTTCTTGGTGACACTGACACAACTCTGTACACAAGAAAGCACAAATAGCAGGCATTTGCTTCTCATCCTTTTGGAAGCTGGAAATGTGACCAGTAGAGGGTCACCACCTGCTGCTTTTCATGTGGCAGCCGTAGAGGCCCAGTTTGTCTGCCTTCTCCTACCAAAGCGCTGATATCATCAGAGGCCCCATGTTTGTGCCCCCTCTAATCCTGATTATTCCCACATATCATTGTATTTTGGGAATTAAGATTCCAACACATGAATTGGAGAGGAATGTCAATGCTCATATTAAAACAAGAGGCAAATGTAAAAATTCCAACATTAAATTGCAAAAAAAGAAAGATTTGTAGAAATAGAAGATTTCATATGTATTTATCTATAGTTGTAATGAGGCTGTACATGATCATAATCAAAAATGAGGAAGAAGAGAGTTGGCAGTTAACATAAATAACATTACTGCAATCTAGTTTTTCTGGCTCACAACAAACTGAAAACAATGGAAACAACAATAATTAACAGCTTATCTTATGAGTTTACCCAGCCCATAATTTTGAGACTCCAAATTATTTTCTGTCCTGGACTTGCAAATTTCTTTTTGTAGCTCTGAGAGTCCTCAGGAGTCATCTTTCGTATGGCTGAAAAACTTGCCCGTTAACTTTGGTTTCTTAGAAGCAACAATATTCCTGATTCCCAGTATTCCATGAAGTGTTAGTTTGCTAAGTGGCACTTAATAGTTAAGTTCTGTATAAGGAAACAATGTGGAATGAAGGGGACAGTCGGTGCTGGGCTTCCCTACCCTGGTCCACCCAGTATCTGTCTACCGCATAGCCCATCCCTGAGCTCCTGGACCTTCTGCAGACTGAAGCCTCTTCAGGACTTCTCCTGGCAAGCCTCTTCCCAGGTCCCAGTGCTGTGTGTGGGTGTCCCAGACCTCAAGATGGGGCTGTATGGGAAGAGCAAGGGAAGCCTGAAGTGCTCCTTACTCCCACTAGGAACAATTCAAAGAGATTATTTAAAGTTTTCTTTGGCCCATTTCTCCCTCTGCCCCATCTCTCTTGCTAGGTGAGGCTTAAGTGGGGTCATTCTGAGGGGTTTTCATCCTGAGAATATGCCCTGTTATATTTCCTGCACACTGATTTTTTTTTTTTTTTTTGTACCAGGAATTGATCTCAAGTCTTTGCACTTGCCAAGCAGGTGCTGTGCCTCTGGGCTGTAATCCTGTCCTTCACACTGATCTTTGTCTCAGAATCTGCTTCCCGGTCATATTTCCAAGCCACACAAAGGGGAAGCCAGTTTCTAGCTGTGGCTTTTATCGTTTCATCTTTAAGTATTTTACATTGCATATGGAATCAAGAGCACATAGTAAGTTACTCATTTTTTTTTTTTTTCTTCAAATGAATATTTATCAGGTACTATCACATTCTCTGAACAAATAAAAGACACGACAGTCAGGACAATATTCCGATCAGAATGAAAATAAAGAGCCAATAAAAATATTTAAATAGGAGCAGGAAACAGCCTTATGGTAAATTGAAAGTTTTGGTTAACAGGTACTTCAAAAGTAAGCATATAGCCTAAAGTATATTGAAGGTTTGAATAGGATATTCAGAGATTTTAGGCAGTGAATAAGATCTTAGAAATTTCCTCATGTTTACTTCCATATTAAAGAACTAAGACTCAGAAAGACCAAGCAAGTTCCCCCAAATCTCCTGGGAAGAGGGGTAAGCTTTGGGTCAGAGAAGTTGCCCCGGCTCAGCCTTGCACAGAGCAATTGTCCTGGCTGAACACACCCTGTGTGCTCATCACGCCAAGGCACTCCAGCACGTGCCTGTCGGGACGGAGTCAGCAGGGTCGTCGCAGGCCCACCGCCGCTCTTCACGCTCATCTCCCGTGAGGCCACCCCTTTGCCTCCTCTCCTGTGAACCCGCCTCCCACTTCCCCCAGTTGCCGGCGCTCCTCTAGCTGGGAGGCAGAAGTCGCCAATCTCCACTTTACGTGACCCTGGTGTCATTTGAAACATTATGTTATGGCTCCCTCTTCTTCTGCCCTCCCTTTCTTTGCTGTAGCATGATTTAAATATCCCCAACAGCTCGGTGATATGGTTTACAGCTGTAGTATTTCAAGTTGAGTCCTCATCAGACTCTTGGAAGTTGATCCCCAGCTACAGAGGCTTTTCCTTTTTGACTGAGATACCAGATAAAGGGCGTGGAAGAGCGTCTGTATGTCTCTTTCCTGAGCCCAGCCACTCTTGTCAAATAAAATGCAATCAGTAAGACAGCAAGCAACTCAGCTGAGGTCTGGAATGATTTTCAGCAGCCTTCAAGGATATTAGATTAGAAGCAATTAGAACTTTTTATAACAGTTGGCTACTTGCCAGTTGTTGATAATGTACTATTTTCAGATTACTGAAACTAAGTCCTACTTTGGGAGGTATATAATTTCTTTAATTAAAAAATTAAAGGGAATAATTAATCCTTTATTTTGAAATCATAACCCATAAAGTAAAACAGCAATTCCACAAAGCTCAAACTGGAGGGGAAAAAAAACCCTCTATTTCCATAACCTTATCACAACAAATATGTTTGTATATTATTCCCTTCCAGAGATATTGTATTGTTTTCTGTATTTATATTTCTGTTAAGCTGCTATACTATAATTGACTCACTATTCCAGTCACAATGAATATAATCTTTTTCTGATTTAAAAACCTTTAATTTGTCTTTACTTTTCATGATCATAAATAGTGCTATGATGAGCATTTTCATTACTCAAATTTTCCTATATATTGCAGCATTTCTTGAGGACTAAAGTAGAATTACTGGTTTAGAAAGGACAAGTGTGATTCATGAAATGTATTTGGACTCTAAAATAAAAGCATTAATTTATAATTCCATTGACTATTGCTTTATTAGTAAATCAAAATCTCATTTTTGTTGGTATTCATATTTTCCATTAATCCTATAGTGAATTGATTACTAGTAAAAAATTGTTTTCTCATAGAAAAGTACAATATTTACAAGTCAGCATAATGCATTTTATGCATGTTGAAAAAGTTTTAGGGAGAGTCCTAAAGCTTTTACACAATGTAATGCTATATCCTGTGACCCAGGGCAGTAGCAGTGCCCACTTTAACATGATGGCAGGAGTACTGGTGGGGCTAGCGTGTTGGGACTCACACTGAGACTCTGAGGTTATGTCTGTGTCCGAAGACAGCAACTTCTAAGCACAACTGCCGAGACCCCGCTCTGTGGAGAGGCTGGTGTTTAGCAGATGGGCTGGTGCATGCAACGAAGGCCCAGGAAGACCTTGGCAGTCACTGGACCCAAGAGCTCACATACTGTCTCTCACACATGGGATGAGCATGGAGGCTTTTGATGGGAGATGGGTAAAAAGCACTGGAAGATGGGATGAACCAGAAACAGATGTCTGTTACTACACATGAGTCCTACTTTGTTTTATTATGCCAAGAAAGTTCTGTTTCAGGAAATATGGATTAAAGGAATCTTCTAAAAATTTCCCATTGATGATGATAATTTATGCTTCAAGGTAATTTCAACTTTGTGAAAATCATTTCATCTCCAGTTGTGAATATGAACATAATAAGTGCATATTTTGCAAGGGATTTTTTTCCGCATATATTGAAGATATTGCATAACTAGGATACTTTGTCTATTGGTCTATTATATGCAAGACTTTTTTTTTAATGTGTTTGGTACAGGGTCTCCCTGTGCAGCTTGGCCTCATAGTGATCCTCCTGTTTTCAGCCTTCCCAGTGCTGGGATTGCAGGTGTGTGCCACCATGCCTGGATTCAGCGGTTGGCTCAGTGCCCTGGGGTGGGGCTGGCATGGCAGGTGGTGCCAGGGATTGAACTCCAGTCCTTTCATTTTGTCTCAGTGGGTGCTTAGTCCACTGAGCTATCTCATAGGCCATACAAGATTTTTCTTATACTTATAGAGAAACTAGATTTGTTTATTTATTTATTTTTGTGACACTTAGGATTGAATTTAGGGCCTTGTGTGTGCTAGGCAAACACTCCATCACTGAGCTACATCCCCAGTCCTTGGTTATATCAATTTAAAAATAATTATTGAGAATTTGTTCTGGATAAGGCATTAGGTGGTGTAAGAAATGTAAAAAACAATACATTTGTATTCTTTGATAGTTAAAAATGATCATGTAAATGACATGATTGTAATTAGCAAATTTTTTTTTCCTTTTATGGAGATGTTATCCAGATGTTTGGTGGCCAGGATAAAGAACCAGCTGAACGTGGCTTCTGTTACTTAGATCTCATTGCTAATAAATAGGCCTCTGCCAAATCAGGGTCACATGGAGCCCTTAACCCAGATGCTGAAATGCATTCACCTGTTGAAATTTAGAATTTTCTTTTATAGAATATAAGACATTCACATATCCTTTTATCTATAATACCTAGTATTAAAATCCTTAAGAGTAAAGTCAACTTAGTATTTTAATTTAGATCATGTAACATACTTGACACGTGAATATTACTTCTTATAAATTAGTAATTAAGATTTTCTTCTAACATATATACTATTGTGGCTTTTAATATTCTTCTTTCAGAAGAGAAAAACGTAAATCAGGAGAGGAACAGTTATAGTGCAACATTCAGCTGGTGACTGGGAGAGGAATGAAGACAGAAATGAAAAAAACGTGCTAAGACTTCTATCCCTTGGATTTAATTAAAAGCTGCTCTTTTTTGTTTGCCTTTTTGGCATTGCTGCAGATTAATTTTTTTTCATTTTTCTATAAAATTAAAAATGCCCATTGTTGCTTTATAATGAATGAAAAAAATTAAATCAGTCTCTAAAATAATACTGCAAACCAACAACCAGCTAGAAAAAAGAAACATAAAGTAACAGCATATAAAATTTTCTAAAAAGCTCTGAATTTTACTTCTCTTAGTTGTTAGGAATATTTCTGCTGATAGATAACCAATTCTTTCATTTTACAAATATCCAACAATTTGTTAAACAAAAAAGCCTTGAATTAAGGTTCTTAAGAATAGAGCTTTTTGTTTAACCATATAGTTAAAATGTTGGTTTTCATAATCTTTTTCTTATGCCTACCTTTTGCTACCCCATGTGAAGTTCATTGTATTTTTATTCAATCACAGGCCTTGTTCTTGCTGTTGGACTCCTCATGTTTAACATATACCATGTTAGGGAAGAATAATTTAAACCTAGTGACTGCCATGGGGAGACTTGAGTTTAATAGCTAAATAGTATCCTATTATGTTTTAGATTTGTAGAGTTGTACTAAGGAGTTTGTTAACAAAAATATATTAGCAAAACACTAAGATTATATCATAGTCTAGAAGGATTCATAGAGCTTGTCTAGTGCAAATTTCTCATTTTACAAATAAGGACATTGAACCTTAACAAATAAAAAGTGAGCTGAGAGAACATTGGAATTTTTATACTTTTTAATACACTGTTGTAAGAAGAACTTAAATAAAGGGACTGATTTGACTGATAACTTCTTGTAAATATTTCTCCATCTGTTATTCTAGATATTATTCACCCATCAGTATGAATTTAATCTTTGTTTTAGAATATAGATGTTGCTATTTTTCAAGCAAGATAAAAACAAAAGATGAGATGATTGTCATTTAAAATATAATTAAAATTCACAGTTCTCAAGGTGGTCAGAGCAGCACCTAGGACCACATGAAAAAACATCAGTCCAGCTGGAAAAGAAAGTGGCAACAAAGAGGGGCCAGGGCTCTGCTGAAAGCAAGATCAGGTAGGATAAACAGATTTAGGATTGGCCCTTTGGAATAATTTCAACAAATTCATGGTGTGGGGCCGGTTTGTAGTTTTCTCATATCTGGCCCTTGAATGGCTGTTGAATGTAAGCACCCACAAGAGGAGATATTTGGAATTGTGACTCCGGATTTGCCTGTGTACAAATAAAACAAACGTTCCGAGGGTAGTTGTGTACTCCTTGGGAGAGTTGGCTACCCCCGTGTCAGTGGTAGTCTCGCACCACTTAGTAAGGCTCCAAGTGACAGAGGATCAAGAATAAATGTAATGGGGCCAGGGAGATGGCTCAGTGGAATAAGCGCTTCCCTGGCAAGCACAAGGGCCTGAGTTCAATCCCTGGTTCCCCCCCCCCCCAAAAAAAAAAAAAAGAATAAATGTAATGAAGAGAGTCTTCTATCAAGAAACAAGCAGTTGCAATTCTTATGATTAACTGTATAATCAACTGTGGTGAAGAGTTTAGCTTAGTTTGCTTTTTTAGAAAAAACCAGTGTATCATACATAACTCTGTCTCAGAAACATGTTCATTTTTTAAAAAAAAAATTCTCGTTTATTTATTTATTCATTTATTTGGTACAGGGTCATGCTGTGCAGCTCAGGCTTACAGTGATCCTCCTGTCTCAGCTTCCCCAGCACTGGGATTACAGATGCGTGCCACCAGACCTGGCTTTTAGGTGGCTGGTTTGGTGTACCCAGGGTTCCAGGGCTGGCATAACATGTGGTAGCAGGGATTGAATCTGGGTCCCTGCTCTTGCCAGGCAAGCACTTAGACTGATGAGTTATCTCCCCAGTCCCATTTTTTTTTTCTTTTGATACTGGAAGTTGAAAGAAAAATGTTATAATTTATAGATAGGTTGCAGATATTTCTGGAGGTGCATGTTATTTAAACTTTGATAATAACTCAGTTCCCTAAGTGAAAAATACTGATACAAACTTCAAGCATAGACATATCTCTATGACTACCAATGGCATTCCTAAATATAGGGTAATGGGTATGTTAATTTAATTCTGGAAAGATGGCTTTTTTAGAGTAGAAAGATTCATTGGGGAAGAGGGCTGGGGAATAGAAATAGCCTCTGAAAAACAGAAGGGATGGGTCTCAAATGGGTACCCTGAAGAGAGAACTCTTTCAGTGGGGAAATGAATATCAATATAAATTATATACAGAAAGTGAACATACGTGTGTTCTGAAACTTGAGAAAAACTTTGTCATGGAAATAATCTCCCATGTCCTGCCCTCCCCACTCAAGGAACCCACACTGAGCTCCAGACAACTGTGGGGACTTGGTGAGCACTTCTCAGTCCTTCTGTTGTTGGGGGATCCTTGCTGAACAGAATCTCCACACCTCTAAGATTGCTACTGAATCTAGGTGATCTTTGGGAGTTTCAAAAGTGTCAGAAGAAAAAAATGAAAGGTAGTGTCAGACTTCTCATTCACTCAGAAAAAGTCCACTAGACGAGGACGTATAAGAATTCACACACCTGAAATTTCTGAAATGATAGCAACTGAAGTAAACAAATAACTCCATCAGTTTGTAGAAGAAATTGGATAAGAAATTATCTCTCAGGTAGAAAAAGAAAAGACAGCAATCATGAAAGCATTGCTCGGGGCATCTAAAGAACATAGATAAAAAGTAAAGGAGGATAGAAAACTGATAGAAACCTTGAGTGAACAATACAGGAAAAAATTAGAATGCATGAAAAATATTCAAACAAGTATTCAGGAAGTTCAGAATTCCACTGAAAACTGCAAAACCTATTTTAACAAACTGAAGATAAGATAGATTTTCAGACTTTGATCACAACATTACAGATAGGGATCACAAAAGTAAAGATCTTTTAAAAATAACAAGGAAACAAGCTACAAGGTGATGCAAAGAAAAACAATATAAGACTGATGAGTGTCAGCAAAACAGCAGGAGCCAACATGAATGATATAAAAGATTATTTGTAGAAGTAGTAGCAGAAAATTTCCAATGCATGGGGAAAGAATATGACATCCAAATAAGTGAGGCATATAGTACTCCATTTAGCATCAACCGAAATGAATCTACACAGACACATAATAATCAAGATCCCAGAAAATCATTAAAAAAAAAATAAAGGATGTTAGAGAAAAGAAACAGATAATCTGCAATGGAAAACCCATCAGAATCATGGCAGATTTCTTAAACTATCAAGCCAAGAAGATATTGGAGTGAAGTATTTGATGTCCTAAGGGAAAATAATTTCCAACCCTGATTGATGTGTATTCCAAAACTATCTATCAAAATTAATGGAGAAATAAGATATTTCCATGACAAAGAACAACTGAAAAAATTCATGACCAACAAACCAACCCTACAAAGAGTATTGACAGATACTCTAGAAAAATACAAAAATAATCACAACTCCAAAAACAAGAATGGAATGGAACTATCAGAGAAGGCAAGTAAACAAAGGGGAAAAGTAGAGAAGCTAGAGCAAGAAAACACCATACAAAGGTAAGCTACTACATATGTTATAATCATAAACATAAATGGCCTCAATTCACCAATCAAAAGAATCATACTGGCAGAGTAGATCAAAAAACTAATAATATTCTGTATTCAAGAAATACATTTAACTCAAAAGGAAGTTCATGAACTGACAGTCAAAGAATGGAAAACAAAACTACATGTGACAGGAACCCAGAAAAAATTAGGAGTAGCTATTCTGGTTGCTAACAATCTGAACTTCAAACCAACAATGATTAAAAGAGATAAAGAAGGTCACTACATACATGTTAGGGGAAAACTACAAGAAGAGGTAACAATCATAAATGTAAGTGCACCTAATGTAGGAGCTCACAACTATATAAGATAAATTTTTACAAACATGAAAAATCAGATGAGCAATAACACAATTGTAATAGGGGACTTTATCTCCCACATTGTCACAAGGAGATAGATCAATGAGGCACAAAATTAGTCAAGAAACAACAGAACAAATGGAAACTTGTGAATAAATGGAATTATAGACTTTTTCAGAGTATTCCACCTCAAAATACCAGAATATACATTTTTCTCAGCTGCACACAGGCAATTCTCGAAAGCAGACCATATGCTAGCACAGAGAGGATGCTTAAGTAAATTCAAAGGAGTTGAAATTATCCTATGGATATTGTCTGACCATAGTGAAATGAAATTGCAAAGTATTCACAAAGAACACCAACAGTAAAAACTCCATAAACACATGGAAATTCAACAAAACCCTCCTGAACAATCAGTGTTTCACCAATGAAATTAAATTAGAAACTAAACAACCTTTACAATCAAATAAAAATGCAGAACAACTTACCAGCACCCATGGAATGCAATTAAAATATTTGTAAAAGAGAAATATATTGTGGCAAATTCTCACAGAAGGAAAACAGAAGATGCTCCAATGAAGAACTTTATGGTGCACCTCTTTTTCCTAGAACAAGAAGAGCAAATCAAGCCTGAAGAACTCAGAGCATTATAAACATTGGAGCATATGCTAATGCAATAGAGACAAAGAAAACATTTCAAAGACCTAGTGAATAGAAGAGTTGGCTCTTTGAAAGAATAAAATTGATAAAAACCTAGCTGACCTTATCAAAAAAAGGAAAGAAAAAATTCAAATTTGTAAAATAAGGAATGAAAAGTGTAAAATCACTACAGATCATAGAGAAATTCAGAAGATCATCAATACTTCAAAAATCTACACTCATAGGATAGAAAAGATGTAAGAAATGGACAGATTCTTAAATATGTATGAATTACCAAAGTTGAATCAAAAAGTTATAAGAATTCTGAAAAACCCAATATCAGTAAGTGAAATTGAAAATATAATTAAAAACTTAGGAACAGAGAGAAGCCCAGGTCCTGTTGATTCACAGCTGAATTGTACAAGACATTTAGAGAAGATTTAATACCAGTTTTTCTTAAATTCATCAAAGAAATTAAAAAGGAAGCCAATATTCCAAACTAATTTCTGGAGGCAATTATTACCCTGCTACCAAAATCAGAGAAAAACCCAACCTAAAAAAGAGAACTACAGGCGAATCTCCCTAATAAACATAGATGCAAAATTCCTCAATAAAATACTAGCAAGCAATGCGGCAAATTCTCAATAAGATTGTACATCACAACCATGTGAGAGTCATCCCAGGAATGCAGGGATGGTTTAGTATATACAAATCAATAAATATAATACACCACATCAGCAGAGCCAAATTCAGGAATCACATGATCATCTCGATATATGTATAAATGGTTTTGATAAAGTTCAACGCTCATTCATGATAAAACCTTACAGAACATCACAAAAGATAGACTTTACCTCAACCTAATAAAAGCCATGTATGACAAACCAACCACCAACATCATGCTAAATGAACAAAAAATGAAAGCCTTCACCTTAAAATTAGGAACAAGATGAGGATGTCCACTGTCACACTCCTATTTAGTATAGTGCTAGAAATATTGGTAAAAGGAATAATGATTGGAAAGAAAGAAGTGAAATTATCATTCATAGATGACATGATACTAAAAAAGAAAACTACCAAAAGACTTGTATATTTAATAACCAAATTCAGTAGCATAGCTGGATATCAAATGAACTCTCAAAATTCATTAGTATTACTTTACACAAACAAAAAACACACTGATATAGAAATTAGGGAAAACATACCTTTTCAGGAAAATGAAATACATAGGAATCAATCTAACAAATTAAATAAAAGATCTATTCATTGATAATTACAGTACTCTGGGCCAGTGGGATAGCTCAGCATACTAAGAACCTTCTTAGGTGGGCACAGGGACCAGGGTTTGATCCCTCCACCACGTGCTACACAGGCCCCACCACTGGGCACACTGAGCTGGCTACTGAGACCTGATAGGGTGGCACATACCTGTAATCCCAGTGTTGGTGAGGCTAAAAACAAGAGGACCTTATGAGTCTGAACTGCATAGTGAGACCCTATACCAATACATAAAAAAATAAATAAAATTTTAAAAAAGAAAATTATAGTACTCTGAAAATAGAGATATAAGAGGATTTCATAATTATATCTTTGCATAGAAAGGTATTCATTGCTTATATATATATAGAAAGAACTACATTGTGAAAATGGCTGTACTTCCAAAATTATTATACAGATTCAATGCAATCCTGATTAATATATCATTAGTATATCTCAGAGATCTAGAGAAAACATAAAATTCACCTAGATCTAGAAAAGACCTAGAATATCTAAAGCAATCCCAGGCAACAAAGGAAAGGAAAGTCATGATGCTGACTTGAAATTATACTACAAAGCTACTGTGATAAAATCAGCATGGTACTAACAGAAAACAGATCTGAGAATTAGTGGAGCAGATTAGAAATACAGACAGAACTACAAATTCACTCAGCCACCTTATCTTTAACAAAGAGGCCAAGCATGTTCACTGAAGAACATGTTTAATTACTCTTTAATAAATAGTGCTATAAAAACTGATTTTTGACTTGTGGAAGGCTAAAATTAGACCCATGTCTGTCACCATGTATTAAACTAAGTACAAAATGAATCAAAGATTTATTGAACAGAAACATCAAATTCACTAGAAGAGAAAGCAGGGAGTAATCTTAACATAAACCCCTATGTTAAGGTAAGTAGAGAGCTCATGAACGAAAACCAAACTGCATGGGAATCAGCAACCAAGATCTCATCCTTTTGAAAAGTTTCTGCATGTCAAAAGAAATGAAGTAAAAAGAAAACCCATGAACTGCAAAAATTATAGCTGACTGTCCCTCAGACAAGTGAATTCTGTCTAGGACGTATAAAGAGAAAAATGTGGTCCACAAACTGCAAAGACCAAATTGAAAAATGGGCAACATTTTGAATAATGAATACACACTTCTCAGATGAAGAAATACAAATGTAAATAAGTCTATTAAAAAACATTTGAACATCATTTGTCATTAGAGAAATGCAAATTAAAACAAAACTGAGATTTCATCTCACCCCAGAAAGAATGGCTATCTTGAAACATCAACCAATAACAAATGCTGGAGGGGCTATGGGGAAAAAGGAACCCTTCTCCACTGTTGGTGAAGGTGTAGATTGGTGCAGCCATTATGGAAATCCGTGTGGGGATTCCTCAAAAAACTAGGATGAGAAGTCCCATTCAACCCAGCTATCCCCCTGCTGGGTATTTTTCCAGAAGAACTGAAAGCATCATATTACAATGATATAATGTTTATAGCACCGCAATTTGTCATAGCTAATCCAAATGACCATCAACTGAGGATAAAAAAGATGTAGTATTTTTATACAGTTATTACTCAGGTATAAAAAGAGAAAGTCGAAGCTTTTATAGGTGAATGGATGAAACTAGGATCATACTCCTAAGTGTAATAAATCAGGCCTGGCTATGTAAACACCATATTGTCTCCCTAGTGAAAGGACCTGAAAGAGTAAATAAAATATGAAAGGCACAATAGATACTGTGAATGGCAAAGAAACTGCTTAAAGGGAAGGGACAACTTAGATGAGGTAAAGAAGAAAAGAAAGACGAGATAAAAATATTTATATATAGACAGGATAAATTGGAGAATTGTGCTGCTGATTTCTGCTCTTCTATTGAAAGGAGTAGTTAATGCTTAAATTTTTTTTCCTCTGTCCTCTTTAATTTCTTATAACTTTTTTTGGGACCAACTTTGCATGTTTATATCTAATAACCTGAACAACTGATTTGAAGACAACACTATGCAATATAATTGCCATTGTTGAATTTCTATCATTCTAGTTTAATGAAAGTATCATTTTGAATTTATTTCTTTGCTATTTTTATTCTCCTTATAAAATAAGAAGAAAATTTTAAGGAAGAAATAATTTTCAAAAAATGGATAGCTGGGCCCTGAACATTGCCATTTTTCCATGTTTAACCCAGTACACCTAAACTTAAATTAAGGATCCCAGAGTCTAATTAGCTAGAATTTTGAGAGCAGAAATGATTGTTATATGGAAGCAATTTTACCAGGGAATGGTTGTGGAGATTGTGCTTATTTGTGACATAAGCAGAGTGAAGTTATTCTTACTTTCCTGATAGTACTTGACAAAACTTAGCTTAACCTGAAACAGTCCAGTACAGCCTGGGCCACCCTTCAGGCACCTGTCATCATCTAGGTCCTGACACCTAGAAATGTACCCTCCAACTTACAGTGCTGAAGGTCTTCCTCCTCCTGTTTTCTAAGTTAATATTGGTGTAATATAGCTTACCACTGTAATTTTGTACAAGTAGACCTCTAACTCACATTAACATATGAACTATGGCAAATTGATGTAAAGCATTTAAATATTAAGACAAGGATACTCTTTGTCCAAATTAAGCTTCAGTAGAAGGCAGGAGTGAGGGTGGAGCTTCAGCAAAGTAGTAATGTAAAGGGCATTTGGAGTACCACAATTTTTAAGTAGAGAACTATCCCATGGGCCAATCAACTTTCTATGCCTACATCTCTCCTTCAGCCCTCTCTTATACAATTAACTGAATCTTAATTGCTAAAGGTCCTGAGAAACTTCTAGTAAAGATAAAGTTTAATTATGGTTCAGTCAGCTCCATCTTCTGTTTCTCAAAATCAATGTACATGTATTTTATAAAATATCTATATTTTTCATGAGGGAGACTGCTATTTTCAAGGAAGAGTAAGGAAAGAGGATGACACTTGGTATTATTGTGGGTGGCTGCTTTGTGACTGGGTACCACAAAACTGTAGGAATCATAGACCTAACATGTATCTACAGATTGGATCCAATGAGACTGTAGTGCCTACATGGTTATAGGGGGAAAGATGGGACATCTCAGTGTATGAAATTGAAGTATAGGGAATTGCTTATTTTATTTAATTTTTTTTGGAATTAATTATTTTGTATAAAAACCAAAGTATCATATGTATCTTTCAGGTTTGTTAAAGGTAATCTAAGACAGCTGAGTCACCCAAGTGTTTTTTTCTGGCTCTGTAGAGTTATTATTCTGGAATTCAGTACCATGTAGAAATTTTAATAGGAAAGATCCTTTATAATTGTGTTGCTTTTATTCATTACTACTTGGTAGTTGCTCTGCATTAGGTGGCTGCTTAAGAGATGCTAGAATCTGTCATTCCATTCAAGAAGGCTGGCTTTTAAATCTCTGATTATTTATTTATTTTTGTTTGGTGCAGGGTCTACACGGACCACAGGGTCTCACCACACTTGTAGTGATTTTCCTGTTTTCAGCTTTCTAAGCACTGGGAATATAGGCACGTGCCACCATTCCCAGTCTCAGCCACCATCTTAGTGTACTCTGGGGGCAAAGGTGGCATGGCAGGCTGGGGATCGAACCTCCAACTCCTGTGTCTGCTTAAGCAGGGACTTTAATCCACTGAGCTATCTGGTTGGCCCACTCTGATCATTTATATGTGATCTTCAATTCATTGTGAAGATAGCAAATCACAAAATTATCACACTTTTGTTCTGTAATTTTTATTTCCTGGTTCATATGACTGAAAAGTAATTAGAGGGCTAATTTAAGATAAAGGCTAAGAGGGCTCTTATCTTAGACCTGTTATTCAAAGTGAAAAAAAAACCACATTAAATATAGGTTTATCATTGATTAAATGAGTTGACAATTATTAAGACTGCTTTGCTTTCAAGGCTTTATCTTTTGATAGTGTCTCTATAAACTTCCTGAAGTGAGGACACAAATAGCACCAGCCAAACCCCCACAGTACTTCCAAAGAAGAACCCACTTAAAACATTAGATTTCTACCTACTTTGACAATTCTGCCAATAATTTCACCAGAAGATGTGCCAAATAAGTGAATATTTTTAGTTTCATGAGCTAAACAGCAGATACAGATCCATGGTTGAAGATAAACAATCTGTCAGCTAAATATTTAAAAATAACAAATTGTTCTCTCCTAATACAGAGAATTAAATCATTTTTGAAGCTCTGATTGATTTTTTGCCCAGAAGTTCTTTCTTTTTTCTCCTCTGGGGCATACTTAACTAGTCTATTTAAAAGGATGTTAGCCTTTTCAACTAGCAACTGGATATCTGGGAGGAAAAATACCTGCTCTGTAGACATCGTCGGCCAGAAGTTTATGTAGCCTATTGTTTCGACCTTGGTCTCTGCACTTGTTGTAGCCGTGCTGCAGCATGGCTTCCCACTCAGCCCACTGTCGTGTCGTTTTATCCTTGGTTCATATAAAGCATCATGGTTCTCAGTAAACGTGCATTTCTAGAGGGAGCCACTTGTAATTCTAAAACAACAGTAATATTTTCTCCTCGTCATTATGATTCTCTGATGAGAAAATATCTCTGAAGCAATGCCTTAATTTGGCATATCACTCTAAAATCCTAAATTATGTTGTCATATGAGCTGGTATTATATTTTATTGAGTCATTTGACACTATTTAATATTTGTTTGACAAAATTGTATCACTGATTGAATACTATGGTTCATTTTTCCTAAAAATAATAAAATACATCTGGGTTTGTTTAATAAGAATCATTTAAATTGCAAAAGAGCTCATCTCAAGAGATTCTACTTTTTCGATTTTAATGAGAGATCCAAACAATATTAAAGAAAATTAAAACAAAATTTGGGAAGTTTTCAACAGAGTTGCAGAAGTGTAAAGATTTATGTAAATCATATTATCAATCTGTATTTTCTTCAAAGCCATCTACAGCTTTTCATTTAGGAACAGCTTTTAAGTTCTGTAATGGAGAGCTGACCCAAGTTTTACTGGGAATTTTGGCCTCAAGAACTTTCTAACCTAGTGATTTGCTAAACCAAGACTTTACAGTATTTGTGTACTTCTAGCTTCCCAAATTCTTACCTGGAAAATTAGATAGTCTTACCTTGAAGTTGATTTAATTACCTGTTCTAGATTTTAGCCTGGTTTTGATCTGGTCTTTGCAACTCATAGCAAGTTGGGACGAGAGGCTTGCAGAAGCTGCTGCAGCATGGTTTCCCACTCAGCCCACTGTTTATCGTTTTATCCTTGGTTCATATAAAGCATTCATGAGTGCAGCTATTAGCAAACTCTCCCTTGATCACAGCTCTACCTCTCACATTCACCAAGTGCTTGAAACGTCACTATCTAAGGGAGGTAAATGAATGAGGTCAAGAACTCAGGCTACTTAGTCTGCACCTCCGTAGTGTACATGGTCTCTTGCTCCAAGTCTTTTTTTTTTTTTTTTTATGTATTTGGTTGTTACAGGGTCTCACTACACAGCTTGGACTCAAGGTGATCCTCCTGCTTTAAGCGTCCGCAGTGCTGGAATTACAGAGATGCGCCACCATGTCCAGACTCTGGCATGCTCAGCGCACCCTGAGGGTGGGGTTCCAGGGAAGAGCTGCGGTCCCTGAGCTTGCCTAAGATTGCCTGAACAGGTACTTTAGTCTGCTGTCACTCCAAGTCTTTAGCTATCTAGGCATGTAGCTTGAGGAAGGTTGCTTTAACTTCTCTGTGTCTAAAATCCCTCCTTTGCAAAATCTAAATAAGAATATGATAAAGCTCTCAGCACTGTGAGTTTAGCCTGGAGAATTTAGCTAAAATGCAAGGGCTGTTTTTGTAAGGAGTGGTATGCTTTCTAGGACTGATATAGAATGGGCTTCCTCCTTTGGGCTTGTGGTTCTTGCTCCTTGAATGCATGCACTCTCACTTGCCCATGTCAGAGCACAGTTAGAAGTGTGTAGTCGCTCTCTGAGGACTTGGGAGGCTTCCACAGCCTGTTGAATTAGCTGTTTCTCAGAGGAGTAGAAATATATTTTACCCCCAGTTTCAGGTCACCTTCTGTGTTCTCAAGCATGGCTGCATGAAATAGGCTGAATGAGGGGTAACCAAGAGTGGAGATTTTCTTTTTGCACATCATTGACTATTTCCTTTTCTTTCCACTGTTTCAGGGAGAAATTATAGGCTTTGTTGCTTTAATTATTATGTCTATTAGAATAATCTAGCATTCTTTGATGCATAACAATTTAAAATTTTATTACATTTAGCTTTTTGTTCTTTGAATTATTTTTCTCAAGATCAGAACTTCTATAACAGAAATTCTGTCTTGCAAATGTTCCAGAGTTAAAATAGATCTTTAAAATTTTTATATGTGACAATTATACTCACATACAATCAATAATATATTATTAATATCATTAGTAATATAATAATGAGTTGTAATATTGTGAGTAATATGGTATAGTATAAAAACTTTTAATATGCCCAACATTTAACAGTTATTAGTTCATTTGATATTTCCAACAAACTTTATAAACATTACTACATTTTAGTGAATAAACTCAGTTTCAGAAAGTTGTCACAGCATCTTAAATAGTACATTTGATTTCAGAAGCCACATTCTTTCTTTCTAAGACACATGTGTGATGCTGGCTGAGTGATCAATTTTAACTTTCTTATCTCTTCCTATGAGACTATTAGAACACCCCAGCAAATGTAGTAGCCTGTATTTGGTTGCTTGGTTTGAGGGCTTTTAGATTTGGATCAGGGCAAGTAGTCTCAGAGTCAGCTATGATTCTGCTAATATGATTTTATATACACATTCATTACTTGTTGAAGATTTGGCTCGTTTGCTTTGTCTAAATCCAAGAGTTCAGTCAGATCACTGTCATGACAAACAATAGAAACCAAGCCAAAGAAAGGGCAGAAATTTGACTTTTTGAACATGTTTTTACTAAACCAGGAATTTTTTTTTGAATCTTGTTTGGTAGGTATCTAATTCAAATTTGGGATCATATGAGCTAATATAGTGAAAGTCTTTTTCTTTCAAAGAAAATACAACAGTTCTTGAGAAATGCTTTATAAATCACTTCCAGTAGAATTCGAGCCTTCTTTCCCCACTCCTATTTTCTGCCTTTGGTATCAGATATCTGTGAAAAATAAGCACCGATTAGAGGACACAGTGACATCTGCCCCTTGCCGGTGGGTCCTAAGTGAGAGTTCTGTGGGATGTAGTTATGCTGACATTGGGAGGAAGGGGAATCCTTTTTTCATTATAGAAAATAGCTTTTCTTCCCCATCATGAAAAATGACATTTGTGTGTCACAGGAAAGTAGAAGCTTGGAATAAAGAAAATGCCTGGATAGATTTAGTTTTTGTCTTTCTCCCCATCTCAATTTGGATATTGTTTGCAAGATGAGCACTGTTCAACTCTCAGCACCAAGGCGGTCTGGGAAGGGGTGGGAAATGGCACAGGTGCACTGGACAGTGAACAATCAGATACAATCCAGTCAATGGCTGGTTGCGTCTGTCCTCTCAGGAGGGCCTTTCATTCCTTCCTTCTTTGCTCCTGCTTTTCACGGTCATGCTGTGAGATAAATAATAAGATCAAGGCACTGGATTCCAAGATTCTGGCCACAGTACAACTTAATAAATTACTGTTTTGTGTGCTCTATTTCTTGGCCTCCTGCTGTTTTTTCTAACTTTTTCTGCCAGCTTTTACACATTAAAACACAAAAATCTATTTGGAATTTAAGAGATTATATATATCTTATGATTAAAGAGTCTGATGAATATTTAAATGTCAAATATTCATCATAGTGAGAGACACATTGCCTTTAACCCCTCTCAAAACACTTTCCTTTTCACTTATTCTATTCTTCTTACCTCTTTCAGAAGCAGTTATGGAAATTCTTTCTTAAGTGTCTTTAGTTGTGTGGCCTTGATGCCCTGTGCCCACTTAAAATGTTCACCTTTCATGGTCATTTTGACTTTGGGGAAGAGGTGAAAGTCGCATGGTGCCAGACCCTTTATATGAACACAGTGTTAGGCTTTTGCAAGCCTTTCTGTTGGACAGCACTTGCTGTATTCGCTTCATCTTATAAAGACATGAAATAGGATGTCTAGAGCTGTTTCAGAAAGTGAAGATGATGAGAAAAACTGTCTTCATAATAAGAGGATTTTTTGTTCTTCTTCTGGAATGGGGGATTGAATTCAGGCCCTTGCGTTTTCCAGGGAAGCACTTATTCTACTGAACCATCTCCCTGGCCCAAGAGGAAATATTTTGAAGGCCATTATCGGCAATATCTTTTATTAGCACAGATTTTTTTTTTTTTCTTTTACAGCAGCAGGGATCGACCTCAGGACCTTTCACTTGCCAGGAAGGCGCTTATGCCACTGAGTTATTTCCCTGGCCTTAGACTTTTTTTGGTACACAGTCTCACTATGCAGTCTGGACTTGTAGTGATCCTCTGTCTCACCCTCCCCAGCTCTGGGATTACAAGCATACACCATCACCCCCAGTTCTGAGGCCTGCACAGTATGTGGTGCCCAGGATCGACTTTGGGAACTTGTACTCGCCAGGCAGCACTGAGACCACCGAACTATCTCCCTAGCCGCTAAAAGAGATTTCTTAACATCTAAATATTCGCCATGTTTTTGATAAAACACGTATATACACATACACATGTACATCTGCATATATCCACATGTATGCACACATACAAACTTGAATTATTGATATTTGTTCAAGGAATTGAATTTTTATTTTTGTATTTAGGACAGGGTCTACAGGGTCTCACTGCACAGAACAGTCTTGTAGTGATCCTCCTGTGTGCAGTGTCCCAAGTACTTCCATTACAGGGGCATGCCTAGTCTCAGCGTGCCCTAGGTGTGGGGCCAGCACAGCAGGCCAGGGATCAAGCACCCAGCCCCTGCATCTACCTAAGCAGGTGCTTTGACCCACTGAGCTATTTGGCTGGCCCTTGGGGAACTGAATTTTAGAAACCCTTAATGTTTTAAGGGTTTAAATTCAGATCACATATTTAATCACTGGTAAACCACGGATTCTGGGCAAAGTTTAGTACAAATAAAGATCATCTGAATATATATGTTTTTAATATTCTGGATTCTACCCTCTACAGTTAGTACTACCACTACTTTTCATTTTCTTAATAAAAGAATGTGGAAAGTTCAGGGGAAATCCAGAATATGAAAAGTAGTGGTAGTGCTAACTGTAGGGGGTAGAGAACGGTGTGCTTTTGTGTAAGTTACTTTAGAGGTGAGGATGGGTAAGGCTGATGGTAGTTGCAGGTAAATATTAACCATTTATACAATTTAGGATCTTGAAATTCAGAGGTTTGCTGTGTACTTAGAGAAGTGGACAGTGTACTTGTAGCTCATTGTCATTTTAGTGGCAGTTCTAGAAATGGAGGCATTATTTCTAACAATTTGTGTGTTTTATAGAAATCATTGCAATACTGAGGCTTATAGATCTTTCTAAAAGCACAGATTGACTTAACTATTAACTTATACCATCTTGAAGTGACCAGCAAACTTAATTTTATTTGTTTATTTATTTACTGTCTTTTTTGAGGGAGGGGCTTGCTATGCAGGACAGGCTGGTCTTGGGTTCGCTTTGTAGCCTAGGCTGGTCTAGAGCTCTCAAGGGTCCTCCTGCGTCAGCCCGATTGCTGGGATTACAGGCAGGTGCCGCCACACCAGGCATCTTCATTTTCTTAATGCATCTTTATGCCTAATTTCAATAAAGCATGCTGCAATTCATCATTAAAATATATAAACAGAGTTCAAATGGGAAGAGGAACAAAGGAGGGGGAGAGGGAAAAGAAAGATGAGAAAAGAAATAATAGAAGGGGTAACAAAAGGAAAGGAAGAGAGGTTGAAGGGAGGAGAGGGGAATAGGAAAGAAAAAGAAGAAGCAAGATACATTATGTGTAGGTACAAATTCCCTATGATGAATATGATCACTGTGATTACCTAAAATGTACCAACGAAATGAATTAAAAAAGGAAAAAAGACAGGCAGACCAGATAGCTCAGTGGATCAAAGCACCTGCTTGGTAAGGTGCAGGGGCTAGCATGATCCCCAGCATGCTATGCTGTCCCCACCCCTGGGGCACCTGAAATGGCAGTTGAGACTGGGCATGGTGGCACCCGTCTGGAATCCCAGTGCTTGGGAGGCTGAAAACAGGATCACTGTGAGTCTGATCTTTGTAGTGAGACCCTGTAAAGCCGGTACTAAATACTTAAAAAAAAAAAGGAAAATGACATGTGTGGTATTTAATTTCTGAAAGAAAACACTTCAGTTTGAGGCTGTTAGGTGACTAAGGTTGTACAGTGGGAGACACTGAATACAGAAGCAGTGTTCCAACCAACCCTTCCAACTTCAGCTTCATCCTCTCCAAATCAACAAATGGACATGCACTCTTGAATAATGAGTTTATCATGAATTCCAAGAAAGCATTTCATAAATTCCACTCATAGTACAATATTTTCATTTTACAGATAAAGAGAAACACATTCAGGAATTACCTTCTAGGTAGAGTAGCTTGAAAATGGAGACAGGAAAATGCTAGTGGTAGTTTTCTGATTCTTAGCTTTTAGGACAAAAGCATAATAAAAGCTCACCACTTTTCAAAGCCTGATTTGTCCCACTTTTTCTTGTGATGGGATACTTAACAATTCTTGTTTTCATCTCATACATGAAAATAAAAGTATATTCAGATCAAGTCTTCTAGCTTCTCCACTAAAAAGATGTAAGGCTCACCCTGCCACCTCCCCAAGTGGCTGATCGTTGGAACAAGGAGAGGGCAAGTATGACATCATCAGGATCCTAGGACATTCAGAAAAGCACCCCAAAGACCCAACCGTGGGCCCCATTGGCTCCGAGGCTGGAAGGGAAGTGAATTGCAGAGATGTATAGGAAAGAAGAGAATGGTTATAAATAGGATGTTCATTGATGACTCGCACAACCTTAAAAAACATATCAGCTATCTCTACAAACACTTTGATCATTGTGGGAAGTACCGTCATGGGAATAAGAAAAACATGGGATTGGTGGAAGAAACGCATCCACCTCCCTGGAGAGGAGGACATGATTTTCCCAATGAGGAAAGGCCTTTGTATGTTCACTAATAAAATGAAGCTTTGGGGTCTGAAAAAAAAAGCATTTATAAGGAAGATAAACTTAAAATTGCTAAAGAGATAACGTAATCAAAACTAGAGTTTGGCACCGGACTTCCGTAAGGGGATGGGGAAAAATGACCCTGTGATGCCATCAGAATATTACTGTGAGGGCACAGTAGCTAATATCAGTGATGCAGTGAAAGCTGCACATGGTTTGTCTCTAAAACCTTAGAAAAAGTTGTGGACTGCTAAAGTGGAGTCTCACATATACTTGTATAGAAGGTTGCTAAATAAATTAGTTTTGCTTTCAATTCTATGAATTTTTAAAGTTGTTAGCTCCTAATTTCCTTGCATTTGAAAAAAGAAAAAAGAGATATCTGCTACAATTTTAGCTTGTTCATTGAATTTATTCATTCCCTCCTCCTTCCAGATGGTATTTGAGAGATAAATAAGACCAAGAAAAATAGAATACAAATATACTCAAGAAATTACTGAGATTTATAGAAATTCAACTTCGAATTTCAACTTCCTTAGAGCCTGGACAAAATTGACCAATTATATTATAATTATTGTATTCCATTTGAATATGATGAAAAATATACTCAAAAGCATTTTTAGGAATTTGATGAATTTGCTGACTGTCTTAGTTAACTTTAATAAAATCAGAGGACATGTATTAAAGTACAACGAGTGCAAGCAGATCTCGTGGGCCTAAGAAAAATGATTTATATGATTTGTGGTACACCAATTAGAGTGGTACACATTTGCATTACCAGCACTTGGAGCCTGAGGCAGGAGGATTGCTGCAAGTTCAAGACCAGCCAGAACTATTTAATGGAATGATGTCTCAAAATAAGAAAAAATTAAACAAAATAAAACAATCCTCCCAAACAAAGACCTTGTGGTTCCTTCTAGTCCAAGGACAGAATCCACATGCCAACCCAGAGGATATAGGTGAGGATGTGCCTAAGGCAGTGCTCCTTCCATGTTTTGTTGAAGAAAGAGCTGGAAGGCAGATGTGAAGGTTATGTTAACTATTGAGAACTGGGATGTAGTACAGAAGGGCCAGTGCCCAAAGATCCAGGCAAGATGACAGAAGCTCTGCAGAGGGGTTATCCAGCAGAGTTAAGCCAGCTTGCCCTGTGGCCAGAAGCCACGGCTCCAGTTGCCGCTGCAGCTCTCCAAGTCCCTGATCCTTGGCTTTCATGGGGCTATATTTCTGGCACCCCTAGTCCACAGCTCCACTGGCTTTTGGCTCTTGCTGTTCTCCACAATGCTGCCTCTTGGAGCACAGAGGGAACAAAGAGCCAATTCCAGTTTCCTCATAGCAGCTCTCACTTGAACTTGGCAGACTTCAATCCTGGCAAATGTTGTCAAAGGCCAGAGACCACACAGTCAGGCTTGGCCATGATCTGGTGCATGCTATTGGCCATTCAGTGAGGCTGAGAACAGTGGCAATAGAATGAATGATCCAGTACTGAGGTCCTCTTATGATGGGTGAGAAGGTCATCTTTTTTGGGGAGAAAGGCTAGGCTTAGCTGGGCGCAGATGGTGGTAGCTTGGCTGAGCCAGACCCTGGACCAGCATTCATGCTCTCATTGCTCAAGAGTTGTATGGTTTTTGTTTTATTTTAAAGAAAGCAAAATAGTTAGTATTTATTCTTTGAAATTTACAGTGATATACATTTATACAATTTTAAAATACTTTTTTTTTTGATAATTTGGCCTAAAACTCACTAATACATACACATACATATCCCAAGTTAAATTGTCCTGCAGATCAGCATAATATTCATTAACTGAAATCAGAAGTTGAATTTATGGCTGATTTATAGAATTTAGGAGACTTTCATATTTAAATTTATATTTTCACATTTTCTTTAAAATCAGATATATACCACATTTAATCTCTCCTTCCTTTAGTCCATTTGAGAGAAACCATATTCCCTAATTCTCTATTCTCATCACCTATTATTGCACTGACATGAGTTCACTTCACCCAGCTTGAGCTTGAAGGACAAAATGCCAAAGAGTGGGAGCTTCTAGGGACAGAAGTTTATTGATACTATTCTGGAGGATGGAAGATCAGGGAGCAGCATGGTAGGGTGCAGGCTGTATTCTTGGATTGGCTTGCAGAGGACAGGCTTCTTTATTCTTTTTGGGGATTGAGAGTGGGGAGAACTAGCTCCCTGTCAGTATGGAAATATTAACTATATGGTGTCTCTGCTTATAAGGACTCCAGTGCTCTAAGGAGACTCTACCCTCATGACCTCATTTAAAACTATTGCCCAAGGCATCATCTCTAACCACCATTACATCAGAGATTTGGGCTTCAGAGTATTATATGTGGAGAAATGTGAGCATTTGATACAGAACTGGAACCAAGTTCTGATTTTCATGACATTGCTGCATGACCTATCAACTTGCTCCTCACTCCACACATTTAGGGAATGTTACCTGCCCAGTCACTGAGGTCCCGAAGTCATCCTTTGTGCACATTTTGCTACTAAGGGACCAGTGGCCTACCACTGTGTTGAGCCTGTTAGTCAGGATCATAGCTCAGAGGGCCCGGGTTTCTTTATAAGAAGAAGTCTTCCTTTTTTGGACACAACTTATTTCCTATTTCTGTGGAAATACATGTTTTAAAAAGTGGGTATTGTATATTGCACATTTGTCTGTCACATCAAATCAAATACATTCATTTGATGGATTTTTCTTAATTATTAATCATATGTTTTGAGAATTTTGGTATAGATATTACTTATGAAATTGTAATAATTCTTCACAATTATGTCTACTTTTTTCCCATAGAGATAATAAATTACTCCTAAATTACAACCTTTGGAGAGTTTTTATAGCAGGGAGATTTATAAAGATCTATTTCATATGTTCACCTAATGAGTTTTGAGGTGACAAAGATTTATTTATCTATGAAGTCTATGTGACCTAAATAAGATTATTTCATGTAAAACACATAATTTAATAAAAAGTCAGGAATTGGTTTAACAAATACAAAATACAGTGTATGTTATATTCACAGAGCACTTTACTATCATTATGTTACTTTCTATATATCTATGCCTGGCTTGAATATTAGCAGTCCTGCATAGTCCAGAATAAATCCAAAACACAGAGTCATCACTAAGACATAGATTTGGGCTTGAGGACTGAGATTAGATTTCAATGGATGCATGGAAATTGGCACAGGATCTTGAGCACCTGAGCACTAGAAGACTTTCAGGTGAGCCGGGCGTGGTGGCGCATGCCTGTAATCCCAGCACTCGGGAGGCTGAGGCAGGAGGATTGTTGTGAGTTCGAGACCAGCCAGAGCTACAAAGTGAGCTTAAGGCCAGCCTCAACTGTATAGTAAGACCCTGTCTCAAAAAGACAAAAAAAAAAAAAAAAAAAAAAAAAAAGACTTTCAGGTATGATAAAAATAATTGGTGTCTTTCTAGGTAAAAAATAAATTTATTAGGTATGAGATACATTGCCATTAATTTCCCTCCAAATGCTCTTTTTCTGCTTTTTACACACCTGTCCCACATTCTTGCCACTTTCTGAAGCAGTTTTGGAAGTCCTCTTTCCTTTATGCCTTTAGTGATGTTGTCACGGCTGCCTGATGGTCAGAATGTATTGAAGACATTTTCCTTTCATACTCATTTTGACTTAGGGAAAGAGTTAGAAGTCGCACAGTGCCAGATGCAGTGGTGAGAACACTCCATGTTTTCAAGAGTCTGCCTTTGTGTTAGAAGGCACACAACAGTGACAGGCACCATACTTTTGATCACACCTTGTTCAGTCACTCCCAAAGAAGGCTTCCGGAACTGCTGCTAAAGGTGGCTAGATTGATGGGTGTGTTCAAAATGAGGGGCAGTATTTTTTGGCAGGGGGGAGTGGATAGCCACGTGTCTTTTATAGTAACATATTCAAAAAAGTCAAAGAATCAAAGTTTTGCCAATGACTCCTTGGAAGTAGACTTGGAGTGACTCTCCTCCCCTGCCCTCCCCTTTTCATCTTCTCTAGTTTCCTCCCCTCCCCTTTGTTATTCTCTCTCTCTCAAAATAAAAAAGTTACAGATTTTCTCAACTATATAAAACCAGGAAAAGCTCATTCATGAAAAATGCACCATTACCCATTTCTATATTTTCTCTCATGTTTATGTTAAGTAGAGACAGTCCCTACCTTCTTCCAAAATGGCCCCAAAGTGAGTATGTATTTTAAGCTTTCTTTCATTATGCATTATAGTGTTCCTTTTTTGAAACATTATTTTTAAACAGAAAACTTAGGAAAGAAGAAATGGTATAGAAAATTATTATTGGAAAAAACCTGCAAAGAAATCTAAATTATACATTATCTTGCTGGTACAATCTGAATCCCACTGTAGATTTCCCGAAGCGTATTGGCTCTGGCTTTCTGGGGGAAGGTGCTCTGGATCTCTTTTAAAAACCACACATGCTGCTCCATGTGGTGAAGCAGCTGCTAAGGTAATGATGCATTTTTAGCGAAAAATACCATAAATAAACATACAAAAAATCATATGAATCTCTCCAACTGAGCACAAAATGTAGCAGCAAGAATAAAAAAAATATTATAGATGATAAGATAATACATCATTCAGCCATTTCCAAATCTTATTTCTACCTGCATTTTCATTCACATATTTATATAACACATGTCACCAGTTATTTACCTTTCTGATATGTCCACAAATTTATTCCATCCAAGGTCAATATGTTGAGTGGAAGACTCAAGACTAACCACCTCTAACCATACATAACATCAGTAATCAATTAACAAATCATATGACTCACTACTTTTTTATTTCACTAAATAAAACAGACTTCACTTGTTTTCTGAGTAATGTATAGAAGACATGAGAAAACAAAGAATTTTTCATTTTCATTTGATTACCTACTTCTAATATATATACAAAGTGGTCTACAGGTATAAATGAATCTAATGTTCAGTAACAATTCTTAATATGAAATAAGCAAAGTTGACAATTTTTTTTTTTGTACACAGGGTCTCACTATGCAGCCCGCATTCACAGTGATCCTCCTGCTTTCTGCCTCCCTAGTGCTGGGATTACAGGCGCGCGCCACCATGCCTGGACTCCAATCGCCGGCTCAGCGCACCGAAGGCGGGGCGCCGGCGTGGCAAGCGGAAGCAGGGATCGAACCCTGGCGCCTGCGCTTACCTAAGCAAGCGCTTAGTCCGCTGAGCTATACCACCGGCCCTTGACAATGCATTCTTAAGAGAGTTTTGGGCCCTATGAACTGCCTCATAGCAGAAAAAACTGAGGATTTTCTACGTTAATATAAATACTAAGATCTCACAATTAACTAGATTCACAAAAATTATGTATAACTTTAACTGGTAGCATTACCAATATGAAGACTTGAACCATAAAGTGAATACATTAAGTGTTCATCAGTTACTTCAATAGAGATGAGAGAAGTACTGCAAATGGGTTGTCTCTAGATAGACAATATGTGCAAAGTCATTCACATATTTATATAACGCATATCACCATTATACTTACCTTTCCAGTATGTCCATGAATTTATTCCAAGATTAGGGATTACCTATACAAAATCTAAGGGAGTTACTCAGTTTAATTGAAAACACTGGCAACCCACTAACTTTAGGAGTTGTTAGGGATACCTGTTAGTTAAAAGGAGTGGTGGAGAGAGAGGTAAAAGTCAAGGGAAGAATGAATAGTAGAAATTCATTGTAGAGTCAGGGAAAAAGAGAAAAAGAAATCATATTCGGTTTTGCCTCTACCTTATTTTTCCCTGTCTCTCTCATTTTTTCCTTTTCTCATTTTTCTTCCATTCCTCTCTCTCCTTCCTCTCTTTTTCTTTCAAATCAATTGTTATCAGAATGGAGAGCCCCAAGTCAACTTTATGTAAGAGAAAGTACAACACTGTATGACTTCACAGATACATCATGTTCAAAAGACAGAACATTTTTGTGATTGGTGTAATTCTAAAATAGTTCTAACTTTTGAGGTTTCAGCTTTCTCTAATTTGCCTGTGATTATAATGGATTTGTCACTGGACAGGGGTGCAAAAATTTGGAGTTGAAATAAAGTACCTAAATCACTATCTCAGTAGAATATGTTTGAAAGTCACTCTCTTCCTTTGGGGAAAAAGAATTTTCAGGACCAATCAGTAAAAACCAAAACAAAACAACACAACACAGGAAGGATTATATTAGGCAGAAACTCCAAAATATATACCCAGAGAAAAGAGTGCAGGCTATCAAAAGAGAGGTACACTATTTCCTGAAATTGGGGGTGCCTTTCTGGGGGTGAGTTAGGGTGAAAACTCTAGGCAAGGGCTGCTATAGTTGTAGGCAGCTGAGTTAGAAATATTTTTAGGCGTCAGGCAGGACCAGGTCTTCCAAAGAAATAATACAGAAAATAAGATGTCTGCAACTGTGGGAGGGACTGAGGCTCCTGCTGTGAACCACACCTAAAGGCCAAAGAAATGCTAAAAGAGTAGCACCTAGAATTGATACTCTAAGTAGGTAGTGATCACCTGAAAACACCCAAGGGAGTCTCTAGCCCAACCCCCAAGGGGAAGAGACCCTGTCCCCTATTCATGCCCTCTTACTATGTGACTCACTTCCTCATTTGGTGCTGGGCCTAATCAACTTTACCTGCACAATGGTGCTTGTGATCCCATTGGTTGAAGTTTTGTCCCACCACACATCCACCTAAGCGAGACCACTTCTCTACCTTAGTCCCACATGGTTTTGCCCTATAAATGTCCCTAAAAGAGAGGGCTTCCCCAGGCAACCCGCTGGGGTCCCCATTCTATCCCTCTCCGACAGAAGGTTTTCTTTCCAATAAAGTTTTATCCTCAACCTCCATTTGTTCCTAAAATTCATTCTTCGGTTTTAGAGAACACGAACTCATGCAGGTCAGGGTGGGAGTTGTACTTCCCTGAATCACTAGCAACAGCTCTAGTATTGCCTCCGTCACGGTTAGCCTAGTTTTGTTGTTTAGATGAATAATTCAAAAAATTCTTTTGGATTTTCTGAATCTGTTTATCTTAGGATCAGGTTTATCTCTTTACTTTCTCAATTAAGCCAATTTTAGAACTTTGCATATTCCTTTAGTATTTTGAGTGTGATGTGTTTGGAATGAAAGGAACATAAATTTAAACAAAGAAATGCTGATATGGGTAACCTTGGATCACTTCAGCTGGGTCCCAGAAGTTGTAATCTTCTTAAAAGTACAATTTTTAGCTATGACTTCCTTGTCTATGTTCTACCAGTTATTTTTTCTATCCTGCCTTAGGTTGGGTAAATTGAAATAAATACCTTTCATAAACTGAGATAACACCTGGAAACTAATGCACAAAAGTTTTCTATTTAGCTCTGGACTAACTAGTATGTTATATAAATATAACACTCATTGTACCAATCTCATAAAGAAAATCCTCACTGAAACTCTTCATTATAACATGTTTAAATGCAGATCTCTTGTTGGTTTTCCTTTTTTTCTTCTGACTCCACTTTCATTTCTTATGGAAATGGATATTGTGGCATTTATTCTTTGAAAATCTCATAGTGCACCAGTCTTGCCTTCAGAGAATTTAATTAGTTTAAGGTGGAACCCAAGCCATGGGCCTCTTCAGAGGCTCTTCAGGTGATTTTTATATGTAGCTGGGGTTGAAAGCTGCAGCTTTGAAATTTGAGCATCAGTCTTGAGGTCAGTTGCATTGTGAGCCGGATTCAGTCAACGGCATGTAGGATTCAAGTCTTAGGGTTCATCTTGCCCCATTTCTTGCTCCATCCCCTAGTTTTCCTTTATAATCTATTTATTGTGATTCAAACTTTAAACTGGAGAAGATCATTAATCATAGATATAATTTAGTGACAGCAAGGTCATGTCTCACTGACTAAGTACACCTTGTTTGCCTCAAAATGCTAATCACTTTTCTGCAACATTAATGAGGGACAATGGATATGAAGCCTAACAATCATGTACGATCTCCTCTCTTTTTATTGAAATAAAATACTTTATTAAATTATGGAAAAATATGGCAAAGTGTAATTATGCAAATTCTGAGCTCACATATCAGCTTGGCATTGAAGAAGAGGAGAATTTTAATGATTTTCAAATTTCTGGAAAAAGGATGGCAATTATAGAAGTTGTTTGCATCTTCTCAGAAACAAAGTAGCTCATTCTCAGAAAAGGACTAATAATACTTCAACTTCCCATGCTTTATTTGGGGCTTGGAGGGTGTTAGTGGAGAGATCCTGGGTTTTCTTTTCTGAATCTCTGTGCTGTACCCTTTGACTCATTCAGGATTGCATACGTTGAAATCCTTGAATGTTCAAAGCAAAGTGACCGGGCGTGTAGTAAGTTTGTGTTTAATGGCACTGCGTTTAAATACTTCTTGTCTTCCCAAAATCATCCTTAGAACCTATAAGTTTATTGAAAATATTCTATTAGAAAATTTATATGCAACCCTTTTGGCATGTGTTATCAGGCCACAGGAGACCCCAGCACATTTTATAACCATCCCTTGGCTCTTTCATCTTTATTTGTACTGATTTCAATTTGGATAGAAAAACAAATTTAATTTTCATATTATTTTACAAAGATTGTTTAAGTCATAACAATGATAAGTACCTTAGTATATTTGAGTTCCAAGACATATGATTATCTTTAAAATGACAACAGCAAAATACATTGATTTAGTTAGCTTCAGAGATCAATTGATAAATAATAGATGATAAAAATCCATTTGAAAGTAGGTGAAAGGGTCAGGTCATAATTTATTGAGAAATTTCTCATTCTCCAACTGAGATGAACTTGGATAGTCTTAATTGTAGGAATAACTTTCAATTGGCATCTGTTTAATTAATTGGGTTGTGTGTGCAGGCACACACACATGTGTGAAGTTAGTTGATGAAGTTGATTATGAACTTTTCATGGGCAGAGGCTGTATTTTATTAATTTGTTCATTCTCAGTGCCAAGTCTTGAATCGGGTCCATGTTAGTTGGTATTATAAGAAATTTATTAAGTTATTTATAGTAGAATGTGAAAACACAGACAAAAACAATTTGGAAACACAAAAATGTTTGCCCTTTAAATTACCTTTTGCATCGTGTCAAAATGTAGCAGTTGAAACTAAATTAGAAATATCCGAAGGAAAATATATTTTTAAAAACTTAAGATTATGATTTTTAATAGTTTGAGGGAGTCTTAAGAGAAAAATAATATATGCTGTTAATATGTTCAATCTTGTAAGAAATGATTATCTGCAATATGAGAAATTTACGTGGAATATTAGACTGCATTTCTACTTCTTTTTTCCTAAAATGATTAATTATATATGAAGATTTTTAGGAGGAAAAGAAAAGGATAGAGCCAAATACTCAGGGTGATGAGGAAAAGCCTTCTGAAGTGTTCTGAATGACGGCTGTGTTTAAAAGGCCCTGTTTCAAATAAGACAAGACCATCTTTTGAGCTCCACAGGATGCCACTGTCAGCTGCTATTGAAAAACCGTTTGAAACCCGTGGATCAATCTGGTGTTTTTAAGCTCTTGTTTGAATGAAGCTATTTATTTCTGAGTGGGTTTCATCATCTTCACTAAAGAGTAGAACTTGTGGGGGCAGCTCTCACTGTCTTTTTTGATAGGCTTTAAAAATGGCACGGGTGTCTTACAGCAAAGCCCAGTCTGTGTTTTGACATCAGTGACTTGGACTTACACAAGTGCACAATACGTTAGGAAAAAACCTCCTATTAAGACAGACACTATGCTCAAGATGTTCTAATGGTAACAAGCATCGTGAATCATGCAAGACTGGTGAGATAGAAGAATATTTCAAGTTTTAAGGAGATTGAAAACCTGTGACCTACTGTCTCCTATGTTAAGATGGAACTTGAATGTTCATCAAGAAATATCTAATTTCAGCTCTAAGGGACATATGACAGTAGCATATCTTGTCACCACACCTAGGGACATTTGAAGAAACCATAGACTTTGTCTTACTATAATCCTGAAAATCTTTTAGAGTCTTAGTATTGTGTTTCCTTAATTAAGCATGGAGAAAAGACACATTTAAGCTTTTTCAAAATGAATTCTAGGTTTCTTGAACTCACCAGAATAGGGAAAATTACTTAGAAAACTATACTGCAAACAGAATTTCTATAGCAATTTAAAATTTTGTTATGTTTGTCTCTGATGTAACACATGTTTTCCCTCCATTTCATTAATTAATTCTCTTATACTGAGTTGTCTGAACTTCAAGATGTGTAAATCAGAAGACTAGGAAAATTATTTTATGAGAATAAGTTATAGAGTTTGTTTTTTAATGTGTCAGCATTTTTATTGTCTGTTTGCAGTACATCATGATTACATTCATCATAAGGAATTGGTACATGTATATAACACATCTGAATTTTTAAAAACATTTATTTTGTATTTTCTTTTTAGGGAAGGGTCTACAGCGTGTTCAGGGTCTCAACACTAGATCGGATTCTTAGTGATCCGCCTGTTTACAGCTTCCTGAGAGCTGGGATTACAGGCCTGCGCCACCATGCCTAGTCTCAGTTGTCTTCTCAGCACGCCCCGGTTGGGGGGAGGCAGGCCAGGTACGAACCCCCAACCCCAGTGCCTGCTTGTAGGCACTTTATCCACTGAGTTATTTGACTGGCACTCTGAATTCTTTTTATGTTCCCTTCACCTCTCTTCTGTCCTGGAAGAATTTGTTTTGAATGAAACATTAGGTGAACACAATCTTCAGATGTTTTATCTTTTATTTATGTTTTAGTTTTCTACTGTTATTTTATCAAACTACCATGAAGTGAGTGATTTAATAGAATATATTTATCATCTCTTAGTTTTATAGTTCAGCAGTATAGTCTACTCGTCCTCTTTTCCAGAGTTTTTAGGCTGAAATCAAGCTGATGAGAGTGCTCCATTTATTTTTGAAAGTTCTGAGGGGTGAGTCTGCTTTTAGATCCATCAGGCCATTGGCAAATTCACTTTCATGTGGTTCCTTTAGAGGTTGTAGGACTGGAATTTCTGTGGCTTGTAGAAGTTGTCTGTGTTATTATTCTTTTTTGTTTTTTGATTCACATACTTTCAAGATCATAGTTTATTTATTACTTGAGATAAAAAGATAGTATACATATTAGGGAATCCCTTAAAATCCAACTCTAGAGTTACATGCCATCTAGTACTTTTTCACTGAATGTTAACCAAAAAAAATTTCTAAACACCTGAAAGCCCTATTAACATGAACTATGGTAATAAAAATTTTTGACACTTAATTTGTTCAATGTATAATACTACATTATGAAACCAATGGAGGTATAATAAACAGTGATAAAGAAATAGTAAAAATAAACTTTAAAAAGCAAAGGCTTTATTAAAATACTACAATGTGCTAATTACCATAATTGTACATAAAAAAATTAAAACATAGAAGAGTTTTCTGTTACAAAATTCTTAATCATCTGAGTTGTAGTCATTACTTGCTACCAATTTACATGCAACATGTGCTAGGACATTTGATTTTTTTTCTTCAAGAAAGTATAAAAATGACATTTCAGAGCAGACATTAATTTACTTGTGGGCAGAAAAAAAAAAACTGCACTCAAGATTAGTACTGGTCACAAGCCTCTTTCCAACAGAAATAATAAAAACTGTTAAAACAAAAACAATAAACCCAGAGATGCATAGGCAAAGAGTACAACTCAAAAACTCCTGCAACAATGTGTTACTATTATTGTGGTTCCATTCCTCCATTTTCACAGCTAGTGACAGCAGTTCAAGTCATTCCCTTGCTTTGGATCTTATTGATTTTTCTACTGTGATTGCATCTTCTTTCACTTTTGTTTTCAAAGGGCTCATATGGTTGTAGGGGACCCACTCAGATATTCCTGTTTTTCCTATCCTGATTGTATCGGAGCGATTCATTTACAGTAGTAATTTGATCAGCAGCAATTGGATGAGACTTGTGAAGGGTCAACAGCGTCTCACTCCGCAGACCGTACTTGTAATGATTCTCCTGTTTTCAGCCTTCAAAGTGCTGGGATTACAGGTGGACCACCACACCCAGGAGAGTTCCTATAAAAAGTCAGCTATAGAAATTGTAGCAAAACTTTACTTCAACATAAAATTGTAGACTTTTTCAACTGTGTCTGAAACCCTGCATTTGTGTCTCATCTCAGGAAAAGGTGAAGTCTTACAGTGGCATACGATTGCATGTTCTGCCCCAGAACGCCTCTCATTGCAGCCAGGTGGTCTTCCCCCTGGATACTTCAGCAAGCACAGATACTTAGGGCTCCAGGTAGTTCTTCCAGCACTGCGAGTGTGCTCTGCACTGTGGATTTGTATTTACTAAAATCACCACTTGGAATCACTCCTCCCTTTGATTTCTGCATGTATTTCTCTTGACCATCCTGGAACCCATGACCCAAAGACTTCTTCAGTGAAGGCCTTTCTGAGGAAAGGACCTTTCTAATACTTGTAACTCTCACACCACACACTTCTTCTCCCTCTGACCTGTCCTCTTTCCGTACCCCACCTCACACTAGCAGTTGATAGCTATGAATTTCAGCTTAGGAAATGAAAAAACTTTCTTTACTTTTCTTTTTCTTGTGATACCAAGGGATTGAACTCAGGGCCTTGTACTTGCCAGGCAAATGGTTATTCTATTGAGCCATCTCCCTGGCCTCCAGGAAATGAATAAACTTTATCCAAAGGAGAAATTTTCATCTCTTTTAGATTGATATATCTGTATCTCTGCACCTCAGGCATTGTCTCACATATGGTAAACATCCAATAATTTTTTTTGATTGTTTTGTTTTAGTGTATTTGGTAGAGGGTCTCAGTACACAGCTAGGAGGCGTAGTGATCCTCCTGTTTTCAGCCTTCCCAGTGCTGGGATGACAGGATTGCACCACCACACCCAGTCTAAAAGTTTTTGGAGACTACTGAATAAATTAAAATAATGAACCCAGATTTTTATTCTGTGACTTGCTCAGTCTCCTAATTCTTTAGTGAGCATATGTGCTATGAATTGAATTCATTCTTTACTTTCTCCCTGCTCTGCTCTCCTTCTCTCAACTTTATCAATAAAATTATGCATTTAGAGATGTTTTTCAAAGCAAGTTAAATTGTGGCTCATTCACTTTTTATTTTTTGATATTTTCTTCAGTACATAATTTTCTTTTCAATTATTAAGAATATTTCTTAAACTCAAATAGTAGAACATTTATTACTGATTTTAACAAAGTAAAAATATAATTATTTAAATATAATTTTTTGCACTTAATGTGCTATGACTTCCTTTTTCTTTCTTTTACTATTAGCAGCTAATTATTTGAATAGTACCAATGCCCTTCATTATTCATATTACACATTTTTGATAGAACTTCTCTCGTCAGTGTGGTATACACCTGGTGTTCAGGCTGAAGAAATCCTATGAACTAATCAATTACTGTCCATCTGAGTTACTCTTCTCTCATTGCTGGGACAAATACCCAACACTCAAATGAAGGAAGGAAAGGTTTTTTTAGCTTGCCGTTACTGGAGGTTACAGTACACATCCAGCTGGCTCCAAGACAGAGTGGCACATGGCAGAGGGCAAACTTTCTTGGTAGAAGCAAAGAGCAAGAGCACAGGGAGAGGTAGCAGCAGCTCAAGCAGCAGCTTCTCTTCCCACCTTACATTGTAATGCAAATTGCCTGCCCAGGGCAGGCGCAGTAATCAATCACAAATTCCAGAAGCTGTCCCAGGACTGCATGAGGCTTTGGGGGGGGGGGGGGAACACCCATACACAAGCCATGACACTGTCTAAAGCATTGGTGATTTGAACAATTTTGCTTTTTTATATTACTTACACGCCTTTCTCATCATGCTCATGAGGCACCTACATCTCCTGTCTCACTCTGTACCAGGGGAGCTATCATGGTGTCTCCCGGTGGGCAGGCCAGGCCTAGCACATGTGCTCCACTGCTCTTGTATCCTCGCTTTCCTTTAGCCAGCAATGAGCCTGTACATTTCAGTATTTCCAGCTAGTAAGTCTACGCTGATATTGTACAAAGCTGCAGGTGCAGACCCACATTTGTCTGAGCTCCAAATTCTCATCATAATGCAGGAACTTCAGACTTCACACGGAAAGTCAAGCACCCCCATCACATTATGCTGCGCTGTTCTTTTGTTGACTTACCTGAGGCATTTTACCCTCTCCATTTGCAAACTAAAAGCTATAGAAATATATTTCATGTTTCCTCTACCTTCTTCCTCCTTCTCAAGCATGTGATCAAATATTAACAACTTAGCACTCTGGTGCTGAAATAATTCTCTAATCTTTTTCTTTTCATAGTTCTTTACTGTTTCAGTTCCAACCTACACTAGTCTACTAGTGTCTGAATTATTAGGTTTTGATTCTTTTCTTTTCCTACTTTTCATATTTGTCCTGGAAAACAGTTTTTCCAAGCACAGGCCAAAGCACTACTCATCAATGCCACTGCATTGACTTAAAAATTATCTGCACCTTCAAGACTTTTCCAATTCAAGGCCAAATTTATTGCCCAAACATATTCTATTTTTCTTCCTAAAATGGAGTAGTGTACCATTCCCTCACAGAAGATACTACTTTAATCCTTTATGCCTTTGCCCAGGCCTCTCATTGAGGCATTTTCTTCATGTCCCTGGCCTCCCCACTTACTTTTCCCTCTAGCACACACAGATCCAGCTGAGCCTTGGGGGAGAAACTGTCCTGAAGTCCACACTAGAGGACAATGACTGCCTTTGCTGCAGAGACCAACCACCTTGTTCACAATGAATTTCAAAGCCTATAGTTCTTTGGTAGCATATATTGTTTACTTATAATAGTTCTGAGTTGAAACTTACAACTTGTTTGAGGAAAGCAACCATGTCTTTGGAAAGTTTAGTATACCATGCATGCAGTGAAACTTCTGGCATTTAGAAGGTACAGCAAATATTTGATGAAAGAAAAGGAATGGAAAGCAAATTTATAGAAATTGAACTAGAATCAACAGAGTGAAATATTGAAGATGAATGCGGAAGGGAATTTATTTCTCATTAGATATCTTGCTTTTCTAAATAACCATTCGAACTATCTTCTATCTTCTTGCATTCCATCAAATTATATGATCATGCATAGGGTAAAATAAATACCAATGCTGATTATTATTATCTTTATAACATTGTCAATGGATATTTTAGAAAGACTTTCTGTTCTATGAGTTATGCACAGTTTTATCTAAAGGTAGTTTACAAAGTTTAAAAATACCATAGATAGATCAATAACGGAATAATACCAAAAACTTAGGAAAATGAATTTCCCTTAAAGAATTAGAAAATATCACCAAATTTAGAGACACATTCAAATGCAATTATATTTGCTCACCAAAGACTGGCATAGGAACAGACATTTAAATATCTGCTATTCTCCACACTGGATCTCAAGCTGCATGCCCCATTATGTGTGGTAGCTAAAACCAAGTTTCTTGCTCAAACCACTGCATACTAGTTCTGTGGGTCTATGAGTGGCTTAGGGACTTGCATGTGATTCTAGTGCAGGCTTTTCAAATGCCATATAAACAATGATGTATACTCAATCTTCATTTCATAGACAGAATGACTAAATTATATGGGATATATTAATTAATAAACTTCAAGTTCAGTTTTCCAAACTCCTACCTATTATATTTCCCAGAGGGCCTATTATTTAGTTTTCTTTCATACTGACCAATTTGTAAATTTGTCATTCCTACTAATTTTTTTAATGTATTTGGTACAGGGTCTCACTGTGCATCTCAGACTCGCAGTGATCTTCCGGGTTTCAGCCTCCCCAGTGCTGGGATTACAGGCATACACCACCACGCCGACGTGGGGGCTCGCTCAGCTTGCTGGGGGCAGGCCAGTGCAGCATGTGATGTTGGAAATTGAACTTCCTACTAATTTTTATTCTTGCTTTTATTTCTATTTCGGTTCTGAAATAAGGTCGGAAAGGATGAAAACTATGAAGAGTCTTACATTTGCCTTTTTCATCCCCATTTTCTTCTTCACTTTTTTACCTCCTTGGAGAGAATTTAAACCCACCTTCAATCCCAAAGGAGAGCCATAATCCCTGAGTCCTTACCTCTTCTGAGGGGTGTTTCTTTGCTCCTTCAGTCAATCTATCTACACATAAACTTTTCACGTCACACAGCTTCTACACTCCCCCTTATAACTGCAGACAATGCTGTCAAGTGCCTCGCATATCAGCGTAGTGCAGGTGTGCAGGCAAGGGATTTATTTAACAACTGAATGGCTATGTCTGTGTGGAGGGTGGGCAAAAAGGGAGACAGAGCCCTCCCTCGCCTTTTGGTTGTGGGAGTCACCACAGCTCAGCCGATGGTGCTTTCTGAGAACAGGCCCGGGCTGATAGAAAGAACCCTCCCATTTCCATCACGAGCAGTGACTTGGGACAGCTTTCCTCGCTGAAGATACTTAGGGCTGTCGGGGCTTCTGACCCTGTCAGTGTTGCTAATTTTAAGCACCATTCTGTGTGTGATAGGTGCCTGCGAGCACCACTGATGGGCGACTCCCATCAGTGTCTCTTTATCTGAGCCCACCGAGCTCATCGCACTGCTATCCATGGTTCTAAATGGCTATTAGAAACTCACTGTCCCACTCAGCATCTTCCACTCTTTGCCACCCTTAAACACTGGGGAGCTGATCTATTACATAACACCGATTATTGCTCAAATATACAGAAAAGCACAGCAGAAAGAAGTCTGTATTTCCATGTAGCTTTAAGTGAAATCTTTACATTTTTGCCAATATTTGTTTTATTTTAAAAAGTAAAACCTAGTAGGAATAGTGGAAACTCCTTGTATAACTTTCTCCAACCCCTTTCCTACTTCTTCTTATAGGGAGCCACTTCCTTAAAACTTCCTCTATTGGGGCTGAGGAGATGGCTCAGCAGAATAAGTGTTTTCCTGGCAAGTGCAAGGGCCTGAGTTCAATCTGCAGTTCTGAAAAAAACAAAACACAAAAAACCCTTCCTATATTATTTACATTCATGTTTTTATTCTGTTACTGCATACATATATCCTAAATATTTTGTATATTTTCAAAAATTGTTAGCCACATATAATTTTCATTTTTATTCCCTATTACTCTGATAATTTATTCCTGTTGACACATATAGCTCAAAATTATGTATCTAAAATACTGTGTAATGTCTCACTGTGTAAATTTCATTGTCTACTCTTTTCTAATTAACCCCAAATGTCCAGCATCATTATGTATCTGTCTCCCATTGCGCAAGTTTCTCTTGGATATGCCACCTGGCAGTGCCGCTGCTGCGTTGAGCGAGTAACCCGAGGACGGCCAGGTCTTGCCGAAGCCGTGTCCCAGCTGAACATCTGAAGGCCATGGCGAGCGGCTGCTGGTCCTTCCCACAGCCACTGGAAATGAGCTGCCTGTCATTACGTGCGGACACGATGAGAACAGCGTCCGGTAGCCTTTCCAGTTTTCTTATTATGAATTTTCTGTTGACATTCTCTTTCTGTTTAAAAAGGTATGTTTTAAAAATTTATTTGTTACAATTTTCCAAATATTTGGGTATTGTGTCAACTACTGTGAATGAAATGCAAATATCTTCTCCTGTGTGGTGTCTGACTTTTTAGTTTTTAAAACACTTTTTTCCTTGAAGAGACAGGGTCTTACTGAGTGTGTTCCTCAGCCTGGCTTTGAACTCCTCAGTCTATGTGATCCTTCCCCTCAGCTTTTCGAGTAGCTTGGGTGATAGACACATCCCATTGTGCCTGCCTCTTAAGATTTTATTTTAATGAATTAATTGGTGAAGTAATTATTTTCTCCCTCCCTCCCTCCCTCCCTCCCTCCCTCCCTCCCTCTCTTCTTTCTTTCTTTTTCTTTCTTTCTTTCTTTTTCTTTCTTTCTTTCTTTCTTTCTTTCTTTCTTTCTTTCTTTCTTTCTTTCTTTCTTTCTTTCTTTCTTTGTACAGGGTCTTACTATGCAGCTTGGACTCATAGTGATCCTCCTGTCTCAGCCTCCTCAGTGCTGGGATTACAGGTGTGTGCCACTACACCTGGTTTCAGTGGCCAGCTCCGTACCCTGGGCCTGCTCAGCATATGGTACCAGGACCTGAACCCATGTCCTTGCACTTGCCAGTCAGGTACTTAATCTGCCAAGCTCCCAGCCCAAATCTATTTTTTTGAGCATTGCACATAAAGTGCAGAGAGTTCTTATATGCTCCATCTCTGCAACATGATTTTAATTATTTATATTTTATATTAATTTGATATATTTGATACAACTGATGAATAAATTAACTAAGGATTCATTCTTTGTTTTGTACAATCCTGTGGGTCTTACTTTTTGTTTTTCTGACAGGGTCTTTTCTTGGAGGGCAGGCTGGCCTCACACTCATGGCCATCCTCCTGCCTCAGCCTTCTGAGAGCTGGTATGACAGTTGTGTGCCATCACGCTTGACTAGCACTGGATTTTGACAACTGTATATTATGCTTCATTGCAGGGTTGTGCAGAAGGGGTTCATTGCCTTGAAGATGGGCAGTTCACCTGTTCTCTCCCTTTTTCTAAATCCTGCACAACAACTGAGCTTCATTTCCACAGTTTTGCCTTTGTCAGAATGTCACACAGTGGGATTTTACAGTACACAGTCTTTTCAGACTAGATTCTGTTATTTACTAATACATGTTTAATGGTTCTCTGTGTCTTTTTTGTAGCTCAGTAGCACAGTTCTTGTTCATCAGAATATAATATTCCATTATATGGATGTACCACATTTTCTTCATTTTTCTATTGAAGGACCTCACAGTTGTTTCCCAGGTTTGGCAATTTAGCAAAAGATTATATAAAATATACACTCGTGGTTTTTCAGGCAGACAAAAAATTTCAGCTGAGTAGTTGGATTATTCAGGAGGGCTGTTACCCATTCCGTGGTGCACCCAGGATGTCTTTCAAGGTGGCTGTAAGCTTTCATGTTCTCACCACTGACTGAATCTGTCTTGCATCCCATTTTTGCCAGTACTGATTTCAGCTAGTTTTGTTACTATAATTCTGTTTATTGTTCTCTTTATTTTGTGGTACTCTGACATCTTAGGGGCCTTGTTGATTAGGGGATAGGTTCCTCCTCCTAGGGATAGCTAATTCCTAGAAATAATACAAGCTTGCTTCTAAGTGTGGCTTCCATATATAAACCGACCTACCCAAACACAAAATTTCTGCTCACAAATTTTGCATGCCAGGTTAATATTTCCCTGCTTCAATAATCCAGTGCCTAGGTATAGATCACTTAGCTTCTAATTCCCAGGGTCTAATGCAAAGCACCTGTTTGCCTTGCTGTCTCTTCCAGTGCAAACCACAAGAAAAGCTTTTGCTGGCTGACCTGTTTTTACCCCATGTGGCTCTGTGTGGCGTGCCATGTGCCTGCCTGCTATTTCTAGGGATCTGTGAGTATAACGTCTTCATTTATAACAGTCATTTCCATGTCTGCATGTTCTAACATATCTGATTAAAACAAATCTTTGTACATTTAAAAATATGTGTAGTAGCATCTTATTGTTGTTTTAATTTGCAATTTCATGCTGATATATAATGTTGAACATATTTTCATATGCTTATTTGCCATCTGTATATCTTTGGAGGTGTCTGTTCAGATTTTTTGCCCATTTTTTAATTGGATTGTTTGCTTATTGTTGAGTTTTAAGTGTTCTTAGAATATTTTGATTCTATGTCCTTTATCTGTTAAGTGTTTTGCAAAGAATTTTGTTCCAGTCTGTGGCTTGTCTTTTCATTCTTTAAACAGTATCTTTGTTAGAGCAATAGTTTTTGTTTTAGTGAAGTCCAATTTATCATGTTTTTGTTGTATTTTAAAATGTATTTATTATATTGTTGCCAAAAGTCACCTAGATTTTCTCTTTATCTTGCAAATTTTATAATTTCGCATTGTTTTAGTTTTGCATATGCAGCTAGGCCTGTGGTCCATTTCAAGTTAATTTTTGGAAGATGTGTAAAGTCTGTGTGTACACTAACTTTCTCACACGTTCAGTACTATTTGTAGGAAAGACTGCCCTTTCCCCATGGAAAAGAAGACTGATCGTGCTTTCTCTGCTGAAAGGCTTCTGTCCTTAGCCAGTGAGGGGCAGTGTTTGGTACATCTATTTCTGGTCTCTGTTTTGCTCCATTGATTTCTTTGTCTGTCTTTTCATTAATACACACTGCCTTTGTCACCATTAACTCTATTGTCAAACTAAAATCTAGTACTGTCAATTCTTTTATTATTATTTTCTCATATATTAATTACATCAGTGATTATGAGTGTTTCGGCTTTCAACATAAAATTTAGAATAATTTCATTGATATCCACAAAATAATGTCTGGAAGTTTCATTGTCAGTGCATGTTACCTGTAGGTTGAGCTGGAAATATTAGACATCTAGTAAATTTGAATATTCCTGTCCACGAACATGGAACATATCTCTATTTATTTAGAGCTTTGACTTATTTCACCAGAGTTTTCACTCATACAGATCTAGTATATATTTTGTTATCTTTACAGCTAAGAATTTCATTTTGGGGGGTTGCTAATGAAATGCTTCTGTGTTTTTATTTCAAATTATAAGGCTCATTATGAATGGATACAAAATTAATTGATTCTATATGCTAACCTTGTATTTGGCAATCTTGAAATAATTGCTTATTAACTTTAAGAGGTTTTTCTTTTTTTAGGTCTGTTTTTTGGAATTTTCTACATAAGAATCATATCATTTATTTTATTTCTTATATTCCAATATTTAACGTTTTGAAGTGTGTTTTTTATTAGTGCATGTTTGCAGTACATGGAGAATGTGGCTGTCACCATGGAGAGCTTCTTCATATATGTAACACGTCCTAATTTATTTTCCTTCCTAGGCCACCCTTTCCCTCTCCCCTCTCTCCATCTCTTTTCATTTGTAAAAGTCTATTAGACCTTCCTTTTTCCTTATCTTACTGCAATAACAAGAAATTCCAGCATGATATTGGATGTGAATGATGTTTTCTTGTTATCTTAGGAGGAAAGCATGTAGTTCCTTACTATGAAATTTCACACTAGTTGTAGGTATATTATATATATTTTTTGTGGCCCTTGGGGTTGAAAACACTGGTACTCTACCACAGAACTACACCTCCAGCTCTTTTTATTTTGAAACAGGGTCTCACTAATGCTGGGTTCAGATTTATGATCCTCCTGCTTCAGCCTCCCAGAGTGGTGGGATCATAATGTGTGCCCAAGTGGTAAGCGTGGTTTTTTTTTTTTTTTCATTTGTTTGTATCAAACAAACAGATTCTACCCTATAGTTTTCTGGGTCTTTTATTATGAATGTTAGATTTTTGTCAAATGTCTTTTCTTTATTTATTAATATGGTCATACGATTTTTCTTCAACTTTTTTTTTTTTTTTTTTTGCAGTGTCAGGGATTGCGCTTGCCAGGCAAGCACTTATTTACTCAGCTTATTCTACTGAGCTGTCTCTCCGACCTTCAACTTGTTGATGTGATAGATTAATTCAGTTAATTTTTGAAATCTTGAACTAGCCCTGAGTACTTGGAGTAAATCTCAACTGATTATACAAATATAATTATTTTTAAAATTGTTGGACTCATTTTGCTAAAAATTTTGTACACTTAAAAGTATTATCTCAGCAAGGCTATACACCAATTTAAGAAAGGCTTATCTCCATGGAGGTTGTGAATGAAGTTTTTATCTGAAAAAATGAGCCTAATAAGATTCAAAGAAAGTCACAAAAGGTTTAAGAAAACTTTTGTTAGAATCAACTTGAAAAAAGAAAAAGAGAGTACAAAAGAAAAATGAGAATACTGAGTTGTTGAATTCCTAAAGGCAGGAAATTGGACGGGAACACTATTTGGTTACAATACTGGGAATTTAGCACAGAAAAGGTGAGTTGGCTTGGGGGTGCTCAGGGTTCACAGGATAAAGCCAACAGGCATGCGACTTAGTTTCACAGAAGTGAGCCTTAACCAAGGTTATGTGACCCATTCCTAGCTGAAGTTTACAGTTCAAAGTGATTCCCATACACTTACTAGTTTAAAAGAGTATAGCAGTTTCTAGAAGTTCTATTTTTTACATTCCTCCACTGAAGATTGGACATGTGGAGAGCAGGTAACTTTTCTACTTAGTTTATGGGTCTTCAGAACAAGATAAACTGTATAATAAGAGTAATACCTGAAGAATCACAAATAAGAGGCCTCACCTGTGTCTGTGCTAGATTAGATTCCGAGGTTTTTCTGCCAACTCTCTGATCCTGATGTCATAAAAGATGAGAATTTGTGGGGAGTGTTTGAAAAGGCTTTGAGGAAGAGTGAGTATATCTTGTGTGGAGGGGAATAAAAATAATTTGAAGACAGTGGCAGTGTTACGTAGTTTAAAATTGCCCTCTATTTCTTTGACAGCATTTTTGTCAGTGGTAGAATCTAATTCTTCCTTTGACCTGGGGCCAACCTTAGTGATTTGCATTTAACAAGTAGAATGTGGCAGAAGTGACTCTGTTTGACTTCTAAAGCTAGGTTCAAAAATGTAGTACACTTTTTAATGTGAATTTCCCAGTTGAAGTACTTAATCACCTGGAATGTTATTCCAAAATTGTGAGAAAGCCATGTGACAACAGGGAGAAGTCACACACAGACCTGGTGGCAGACTGAGCCAAGCCGAGGTCGCACCTGACAGCCCAGTCATTAGACAGGAGGGACTGAACACCAATTTGATTCTATCTACCAAATTTTGAACTATCTAGTGTAGCTCTCAATAGGAGCAGTTTTAATTTAATTGGAACCTGACCAATTAAATATTTTTGAGCAAATCAAATATTTTTAGTCCTTAAAGTCATTAATTTTGATATGAGTTGCTATAGAATGACATATAATCAGAGCATGTTATATTTTTATCTTTTCCCTATTGATTCCTTAATATGAAGAACTTCACCCTTCAACTGAATCAAATCATCAACTTGCTGTCTCGTATAAACATTCCTAGTTTGGTAGCCTGGAGTTCTAAATGAGCAGCAAGAAAATTACAGATATAGAAAAGCAATTATTTTCTAATACTCAGGGCCACTCCTTACTTCCATCTCTTGGCTACTGGGACCCTGGGTACTGCTAACTAAAGAAATGGCATCTTGCATTCACTGAGGGCTGATAGCATGATCTGCATATTGTGGAACTAGTGTTGCTTGATTTAAAACAGAAGCAAGAACGCCCAGCCCCAAGCAAGATGCTCCGCTAAAGTTGACTTCGTGTAAGCTATGAATTCTTTTTAAATACATTTTGGGTGTTCTTTATCTAAATTTGTGGGGAGGGAAGTGCTCCAAATTGTCATGGGGGCAGGGTTTTGTAACATGTGCCTATACCTAAGGAAACATCTCTGGGGTGGGATACAAGTCTACACATGAAATTCATTAAACAATTACAATTGTTTTATGTAGACCTAATACCATCGCTTGAAGGTACTTATATATAGTACTTTGAACAGTTTTGTGCACGAAATAGTTTTGTGATGCAAATTTTTCACTTATGCTGTCTATGTTGATACTCAAAACATTTCAGAATTTGAAGAATTTTAAATTTTGGATGCTTAAGTATGTCCATACAATATTTGCCACATGTTTATGTTACACTTATTTATTCTCTGAGATTCAAATTTAACTCATTGTCCTACATTATAGCTGATAGTTCTATATAGAGTGAGTACAGAGCTTCACAGAAATGTTACCTTTTCCAGCCTTCTATAAAGCCACTCGTCAGGATGATGAGGTTCAAGTTGTATGTAGTGGAATCTGCAACATGCACCCAACTTCTTTCTTCTTTTACCACAACATGAGGTATTCACCAAAGAAACATTGGAAGATAACATGATAAAGAATAAAGGTCAGTAGGTCAACGCACAGAAGATAGAAGAAGTGTAAGCAAAGACAATCTTTATTTGGAAATGTTTATTCCAGGAAAGATATATAATTTCCTTTTGAAGAAAATTGGGTACCATAAAGTAGCATACCTTTGCTGGCTGATGCTCTGGGGGGTACGGCTGTATATCAGCTGCAGTGAAGCCCAAGCGCTCCCTAAACAGTAAAGTAAGTGCTCCAACTTAGTGTGTCTATTTAAGCTATATCCACAACTATTCTTGAATACCCACTCCTGTGCCCTAATGGGTGATTTCTTGTCAAAGTTCACTGGGGAAGAAAAGTACTAGCCTAGTTTAAGAATAACACTTTGCAGAACTAGAATGGCAACCTTATAGCCCACCAAGATGCCCCCTAAAGGACAGTGGACAGGAAAAGCTCAGCATAGTAAACATCAGTGTCAGGAATGGGAGCAGCACGGCTAGCTGCCGATTTTTTTTTTTTTTTTCTTTTTGTGGAGGTTGAGGAAAAACTTTATTGTATAGAAAAGCTTCTGTCAGAGAGGGACAAAAGGGGGGCCCGAGCGGGTTGCCCCTAGTTGTAGATTTTTTTTTTCTGGAGAAAGATAGTGGATGGGACGTATGAATGTACACTGTCTGGGGGACAATCTATCTACTAGGTCAGGGTTTTCAAATGAGCATGTCATTATTCAGTAAACAGGCACTGTTGAGAGGTATAAGAATAATGTGTGTGGGTTGCTTTTTAGGTACAAAGGATCTTGCTGATCAGGTCCAGGAGATAACTTGTTCTGTGGGTGCTATTCAGCGTCTTTCCCATGCCAAACACTCAAATGTGTTTCTCTGAATAAAAATAAAGTAGTGAAAATGTAAGAGTAAAGCACTATGAATATTCTGTTAGACTAAGTAGGACGCTGAGTGTGAACAAACTACAAATTATAATGACCCAAAAGTAATGAACTAGCATTTTTATGTTCACCACTATCTATGACATACTTTTCTGGTAGGTAGGTGGCCCGAGCCCATAAAAGACTTCCATGTTTACTGGAAATTTTGCTAACATTTTCTAGTGAATATGTAAGAGAATATGGTTAGGGCAGTTTATTTAAACAGCAACAGAATGCAATAGTTGCCAAGCAAATAGAATTAAAATTTGCCTAGAGTCCTGCAAAATTGTTATTCAGTAGGAGTGATTCTTTGGAAATTACTTCTGATATGCTTTGAACATTTAATTCTGTCAAATACCTCATAATGACTGTAATATTTGATAGTGTTTCTAGAACACTAAGAACATTGCTAGAAGTGTGGTTTGTTTATGCCCATCTTATCTGCCAGACTGTGAACTAATTTAGGACAAAAGTCTTTTTTTTTTTTTTTTTTTTTTTTTTGTCTTTGGTTGCTAGTTCTTCTGCTAATACCTCCAAAAGTGAAAGCACGATCAACTTGGGCACATTCACTCTAAAGGAAATTTGTGTATTCATTTAAAAAAATACAAATGAACACCAAGTGGCAAGCCATCTCATTGGAAACATTAAAACTAATACTGAAAATAGGATCCTAAAGTCTTAGTGTCTGTGCTGCCAACAAAAGCCACTTAAGTAATCTGTATTTCCCTTAAATCTGGTCAGGACTTGAGTCTTTTCTTTGCAGCAAATGTTGAGTTCATAAGAGGAAGTCAGTCCCTTTTCTGAATAAGACTATGGGATGTCAGAAGAATAACATAGCAGGGGCTGGGGAGATGGCTCAGTGGAATACGTGCACAAGGGCCTGAGTTCAATCCCTGGTTCCATCAAAAAAAAAAAAAAAAAAAGAATAACATAGAAAACAAAGTTAATAAATAATTGTGGTTAGCAAATCATCTTATAAACTGCCGAAAAAGTACTTTAATCCTACAATATAAGAGACTGCTAAAATAAATAGAAAGAAGAGCTTAAAATATGCATTAGGCAAATTCAATTTGCACATAAATTAGAAACTTGAGTAGCAGCGTCTCCAGGAGTGGTAGGAAAGCTACTTTATTAGCAGGTTTACGGTCTAGTCTGTTTGGTATCTCTACTGAGTTATAAATAATGAAACCCCAATCTATTCTTTAAATATATTTTATGAATAGTTTAGAATTTTTAGAGCTGCATCATAGGTTCAGAAATAAAGTTAATTAACTAAAGGGAAAGTAGTAGCATAAAAACATTCTCACTTCATAAAAATTTCTTCTATGTACTAATTAAAATTGGTCATGCTCACATCTATTAATTTTTAGTTTCAGGTTAGTTTGTCTCTAATTTCATACGCCATTTAGAGAAAAGTGTTTTTTACTGTTTTTGTTTAACATGATTAATATCAGTCTTTGTCAGTAGCACTGATAGATGAACCTTACATTTTTAAAAAATGAATTCTAATGTCTTTTTAAATACTATTTCTGGGGCTGGCCAGATAGGTCAATGCTGCTTAGGCACAGCATAGCAGCCGGGCTTCGATCTCTGGCGTGCTATGCCGGCCCCGAGTCCTGAGGTGTGCTGAGATGGCATTGAGCCTGGGCTTGGTGGTGTGTGTCTGTAATCCCAGTGCTTGGGAGACTGAAAACAGGAGAATCACTATGAGTCTGATCTATGTAGTGAGACCCTCTGGACCCTGTACTAAATACAAAAGAAAAAAAGTTATTTCTAACAAAAGTCCTATATAAAGTGAGATTTTATAAATGTCTATAGCTTCTGCAAGAACTACTTTGTTTTCTAAGAATTTTTAAAATTATATTAAGCACATATACATAGATGCATATACACTGAAAATATGACATCACAAGTTCTAGGGGTGGGGACCATAGCAGGGCAGAACAGTTTCCTGTGTTTCCAAGGACGAGACATCCAAAGTGTGAGTCGTATTTTATTTCTCAGTGGGACATCTCCTGTTGAGAAAAGTGTGATTTCTCATGCTGAAGGATTGCTAGAAGAAAATTACAATACTTCATGCCAGACAATGTGTAGAGGACCCCAATAGGGTAGCTATTGCTAGATAGTCACTAAAATTCTTCTCCACCTCTCCTGGACATGCAGCTGGACTCCTTTTGCAAACTTGTCTTACAGGTTACGTGCACATGTGACCTCCTCTTAACCAATGAACTGTGAATGGTATGTCCTGTCTGTCCATAAACTTCTCTTATAGGCTCTTCTTTGCCCTTTCTTGCTTGCCCATTTGCTGCAGATGAAAACTACACTCTAGGAAATGGATGAGACATCAAATGGAAAGATTATTGTTGCATGAATCACCTTGTGGTGGAGTTCTCTGTGGGCAAAGAATACGTGTGTCCTCTACCATTAGAGAGTAAGAAATAAACATCTATTGTATTCCAGTTCCCCTCAAACATATATACAAATATACATGTTAGCCTTTCCTAATATATTTATAATAACATTTGTATACTTTTATTAGGAGCTAGGGATTAAAGATAGAAAATAATCCAAACTCTCGTTGTTGACCTGTACCTAGAGCTTGCATCTGTAGGGTAGATTTTGTAGGCTCCCCAGAAGGGTGTGGAAGTGTCCTTTCTAATACTTCACAAAGACAAATTTTCAACATTGGTCAGATAGATACTGAACTTTGGAGTTCTGGGAAATTATGCTGTGCTCTGGAACTTAGTAGGGAGGCTGTCTAGATTTTTTCAATTTTTGTTTTCATATTTCCTAGGATTTCCAGGTTTTGAAAAATTTGGCTTTGTTATGTATTAATCGATAGTGTAAAGACTGATTCCAAGAGCAACAAGGAAAACAGTTTCAGTTCTGTGGAAAACTCTTACGCACCTTCATTTGTATGCAATGTTTTTGTTTTCATGTATTTTTTGTTGCTGTCACTGATATGCTAATGATATGCTATTGCTATCTGGAATGCATTCAGCTACACATCACTGAATTCATTTTTGTGCAGAGAAGCAAAAACCTGAGACTTAGCAATGATTACAATCTTCTGCTCAGTGAAGAAAGGCTTGGAGGCACAGGCTTAGATATACAAATACAGAAAGAGCAAGTGGTGATAATCTTATTAACCTTGAGTCTTCCGTCTCTTTTGAGTCTTCACAAGGCAGAGTGAGAATTCTGCCAGGTGGTGGCTAAATTATAATTTTGTTGTTGATTTCCTACCAGCACAGCATTCTTTCAAGAAATAAAAGGGTGGAGGCTTGTTCATGTGGAAATAAATGTGACACTAAAATTTCAAAGCAACTTTAAAAACTCAGTGTGCTGTTAATCAAAAGAGAAAAATTATTCTATGCTTTTCTTAATGCTCCATAAAGAAATAAAATATATAACTCTATGAGAGAACTATATGTATGGGTAAAACTGTTGTGCACATATGTTATTGACAATATTTTACTTTTCAAATAATCCTCAATGAAAATTCTATATTTTGGAAAAATATGAGATTACAGGGTTCCATGCTTTTCGGGGAGAAATAGGAAAATAAGAAGCAGAAGAAAAATTTTTAAAGTTAATCTTAGAAACACCTAATGAGGTTTTGCACATGTCCAAAAGACATATCTAATAGAAGCATAGTATAAGTTATTACACACACCCCATGCCTGCAACGTCCAGAGAAGATTCCCTCTGCCAAATCAGAAGTGAATGGTGACTGTAAAGTACTTACACAGGGTATCTCTCTTGAGATTTTGTTTACATATATGATAAACAAAATACCAATTTCCTTCTATTGAAAAGCAGCATAAACCATGGCTTTAGGATTAGAAAATATATCTCTGAGCAGGCTTCATTTAGGTGAACATGAGACTTCATTTGGGCTCACACTCCTTATCTGAAAAATGAGTATGGTAAGAACAAACAAAAGTGACTTAACAAGGGCTGGATATCTTTTTAAATTGTGAAAAATGTGCAACTTGGCAAGGACTGGATATATTGTCAATTTCGACAAATAGTAGTCCATAAAGGAGTATTATATACAAATAATTTTGGACCATTGTCCAAATAACTGATAGGAAACTATTGTATTTTTTTTTTTAGTTTAAATTGTACATACTGAATTTGCAACAGCATAACTTCATTTACCTCCCAGGGTCTCCTTTTGAAGTCAAGAGCTCATCTTTCCAGAGAACGAAGCTGAGCTTTAGGGGGTTTGTGAGAGATTTGTTATCCAAAGTTACCAACCTTGGAAGTGGCAGAGAGTGATTTGGATCTTGATCAGTGTGTGTGCTCTTGCCGAACTCCTTAGCCTTCCTGGAAAGTTAAATTGCCAAGTCATGGTCAAGGTCACTAGGAGTGGAAATACAAACTGGTCCCTGAGAAGACAAATACTAACGAACCATCCAAATCCAGCTCAAAAATACCTCATCTTTAAATTTAGATTTTTTAAAATGTCAGCTTGCACTTGAGAAACCACTGCTGGGTGTGTGCCCAGGCAACAGGATGCTTGAGCTTGTGCCACTGTGAAAGTAAGTCCACTTGCAGCGGCACCACTGTATGGGGCGGACCTGCGCAGAGACTCCCTCTTAATCACGGGCACGCCACCTGCTGCAAATAAGTGAGCCCTGCTCAGAGCTGCTGTTCAGTCTTGGGTTTGGCTGAGCAGTCACCAGGAAGCAAGAATTCGTGAACCTACAGTGTGCATGTACATTGCTTTGTGAGTCTCCAAGTAGGAGAGTGAGCAGCCGTGTGGGCACAAGCAATGGCTGTGAACTGGCTTGGAGGAAACAGGTTTCTTTGGATGAATAGCCAGCTTTCCTTACATGATCAGAAAATTTTATTTCACTTCTTATTTTCCCCACATTGAAATATTCCCATTTTCAATTATTAAGTCTCTCACCATTTTATTTGGACTAATAAAATCTGCTTGCTCTATGAAAGAAAGTCATTCTGTACTTAATAAAGGTAGTGAATTATTGCTTAGGAAGTGATCTTCTAGTTGAGAAAGGGAGATAGCACTGAAATAATTAAGACATAGTGGTAATTGAGTGGAGCATATTTTAGTGTCTTACTACTAGATATTTTAGTATTATGTATAGTTCATCTGAATATTTAATATGAAAACAAATTTACTCTCCAAATTCATTGAAATTCAGAAAAACAAAGACAAGAGTATACAACAATTGGGTAAAGGAGATTATTAGGTCTTTACTAAAAGATGTTTTGGAATCTTTAATCTGTGAAAGTGGCTCTCGTATTTCACAAGCAGCTTCTCACTATTTACTTCAAGTTAGAGATTTCTTAAAATTCTTTGTAAATTGGACAGGTGCAGGTTGAGACAAGTGGCATTTAGCAATTTGACTGTGGAGCACATTTTCCAAGACTAAAAATGATGGCAAATGTGTATACATGATGGTTCAGAGCAGCACAATTCAGCTGAGCTTTCTGCCATGAAGGAAACATTTTCTATCCACACAGTCCAGTATGGTAATCACGATCCCCACGTTGAGTGCCTGGAATGTAGCTAGCATGATTTTAATTACATTTACATTTAAATATATAGTGGCTAGTGGCCACTGTATTAGATAATGCAGCCTTAGGGCAATTACTAATGTTATTTTGTGCTTGCATTTGGGATTTAAAGAGATGGTGCGATTGTGGTAATCGGGCCTAGATTCTAGCACATGAAGGCAACAGCTATTTTTCTTACAGTTGTACTTTGGAGATTTCCTTTTAGACTGAGACTTCTTAATAATTTGAAACTAGAAAAAAGAATGTGTTCTTTGTTTAAATATGACCATTTAAGAAAATTGTTGCTACCATTTTCTAGCTGACTTAAATACTTTAACCTATCATTCATTTCTTTTCAGGGATAAATTTGTTTTCAGATTTCTATCCAAGGATGGAGAGTCATGCTCCACAAGTCTGACAGGTTTCACATGAGAGCATGTTGACATATTTATTGGCTACCAATGGGCATAATAAAATGGGTGAAGTGAACAAAGGATAAGGTAGTTTGTACAGCACGGAGCCCCATTACTTTGAAATATAAAAACCTCTTGTCTTATTGCAGATCAAAAACCATTTAATAAATTCCCCAAACAAACATAAATAAGAGGAGAAACATAAAACTATATAATTCCTGAAATTTTCTCCAGTAGTTGGAAGTGTAATGCTTCAGCATTAAGTCTTTAGGTTGAACAGAATCAGTGCATGAAGGAGTCAAAATTTCTAAGAAATGAATCATCTTCCTTCCTTTGTAATTCTCTTCTATCCCTACATAGAAAGCCCTGTCTGTCCAAACAGCAGCAAGCAGCATGTACCCTGGAAGAGACTGAGACACCAAACGCTTCCTGTCAGAAACGTGGTAGTCCCACTGCTTTGGGGAGATTTCTGCTCTGCAGGAAACCAGGATTCCAATGGTTGTTGACAATAGGAGGTGAACATAAGATTAAAAATAAATCAAGGCCAACAAAGTTGTTTAGAATGGACTGGTGTATACGCAGGTGTGGACGACATCCAGGGAAAAATTACAAACACATATTTGTGCACATGTGTACACACATATTCTAAGAAATATAGAGTGAAAGCTGGGCTTAGAAAAACAGTGAAATGATCACTGAGCCTAATGTTATAATCAAAGTTATAGAGAGACTGGGCGTGGGGGCACACGCTGTAATCCCAGCACGTGGGAGGCTGTAGACAGGTGCATCGCTACACATCTGATCTAGTAACGAGACCCTGAACACCCTGTAGACCCATCCCTAAAATACAAAAAATCCCCAAAGATATAGAGGAATAATTATTTTTCATATTTTGAGCAGGTTATTAATTGTTCCCCACCAAAACTTTTTTTAAAGATACTCGTGACTAAATCATATATAATTAGAATTAGTGAAAATTTTCTGATTGAGATGCAAAATTAAAACATATATTTAAAAGTTCAATTTACAAGCTACATTTTCTTGAAATCTATAATTATGTTTCTTTCATTGACAGGGTGATATGCAAACATCAAAATATATGCATTTTAATGTTGTAGTTAAACCAGAGATATGGTTGTTAAAGGCAGTGTTTTAATGTGGGAACAAATTTTACCTCTTACATTTACTTGTTTTTTTCTAATTTTAATTTGGCAATTTTCTCTGAAAAAAGTTTTTAATGACTCATTTTCTAATTTTATTCACATGTTGTCAAAAATAAAAGTTCAAAACATTGACCAGAAGCACTTACTTTATGGTATAATCTTATTTCTGCTATAAGCTATGAGAAATATGGCTAGAAAGTGCTCCTATGAATTATTGCTACTTTCTATTGTACTTTTTTAAGTATTGGGAACAGGGTCTCACTATGCAACCTGGACTCGTAGTGACCCTCCTGTTTTCAGCCTCCCCAGCACTGGGATTACAGGCATGTACCAGCACGTCTGGTCTAGGTGGCTGGCTCAGCAGTCCCAGGGGAAGGACCAGCATGGCAATTGGTACTATTTTATTGTATGAAAAATACATAACATAAATTTTTCCATCTTAATTATTGTTTTATCTTCATGATTTAGTGCACATTTTATAGTGTTAGGTATATTCACAATGTTTTACAACAAACCTTGAGAACATTTTATCTTGCAAAGCTGAACTTTGCCTTCACTAAGGAAGAATTTTCCCTCAGTTCTTGACAGCCACCTTTGTAGTTTATGTTTTTGTGATTAGACTATTTGAGATAATTTTAATCAGTGGACTCACAGTATTTTTCCTTCCATAATTGTCCTATTTTATGGGGCATATCTTCTTAAAGGTTTTCCATATTTTTAGAGCATATAATAGGATTTCTTTTATTTAATGCAACATTAATTGTTCATTGCACATACATACTACACTGTTTTATCCATTCATCTTTTTTTTTTTTTTTTTTTTTTTTTTTTTTTTTTTTTTTTTTTTTTTTTTTTTTTTTTTTTTTTTTTTTTTTTTTTTTTTTTGAGACAGGGTTCTGCTGTGTAGTTCAGGTTGGCCTTGAACTCATCATGTAACCCAGGTTGGCTTTGGATTCATTAGTGGCAATCTTTCTGCTTCATCCTCAGTGCATCTGTTAATGGACTTGTGGACTGCTTTTACATTTTAGCTGTTATGAAAAAGTTTGCAATGGACACTCACTTAATCATATATATGCTCTATTGTTATTTCACTTTTACCACATGTTATTCAAAAACTGAAAGTAAGTACCTGCTTTTAATTGAAAACCAATCAACAAGCAAACCATGTGAACAGGAACATTCCAGATTGAAAGTTCAGTGACAGAAATAATGCATGGAGATCGGATTGACAGAACTGCAGAAATAGGAGATGTAATCGCTGATACACTGTGTCAACTTTAGAAGTTTAAAGCTCAAAGCTTCACTAAGCGATTCAGCATTCTTACACCCTAGGATATTAGCGGAACCACCTTGGGGCAGGCAGCCCCCCAGGGAAGAGGAGAGCCTTGCTCCCCCTTTTTTGATCTTGTTGTTTATTCTGTCTTCCTTTCCACCTTCAAGTGCTGCTCCTGTGCCATGCCACTCTGTCTTGGAATCAGCTGATTATGGGCTGACGCCTCCACAAACTGTGATCTAATAAACCTTCCTTTTCTCAATTTTGGGCATCGAGCATTTTGTCCCAGCAAGTAGAAAAAAAAAAAAAAAAAAAAAACTAAGACAGGAGACATTTGGTTTACATTGCTGGAAACACTTTTCCTTAAGAAATAATGTTGAAGAGGAGATGCAAAGGAAAAGAAACAATGACCGTGTCAGGACTAGGAAAAAGGGTGCCTGCGTGGGGCAGAGACGAAGGAGATCTCCAAGCATCTGCAACTGCCACGTGCAGTACAGTTGCTGGATTTGAGTAAGGAAAAAGAAGGGCCAACACTGAGAGCAGAATGTTGAGAAGGGTTCAATTTATACAGGAGTTTATAGACGAGGATGAGAAGTGTGAATTTAATTTTAAGTGTACTTAGAAGCTGTGGGGGAATTTTAAGTCTTTATGTAGAAATTAAGTGACATGAGCTATATTTCAAGTACTGAAAAGAGAAAGAGTGCAAGGACTCAGAGTGGAAACAGGCTAGTGTAGCAATCAGGTGACAGCCGATGGTGATGTGAACAAGGCTGGGTGTCTACTCTGGGTCTGTAGATGTTATGAAGAGGCAGGTTACCCAGAATGCACAGCAAAATCAATGAGAGGAGAGAGCAAGGAGCACATGCTGTTTATTGGGTATGCCTGTGTTCTATTAAACCAACTGTGGCTACTTCGTTCTAAAGGTGATTTACAAATAATTAGCAAGTAATATTTTTTTCAGGAAGAGAAGGAACAGCCATTTAAAACTTTTCAATTAAAACTCTCTGTGTCCAAGAGAGTTATATTTTCCACTATAAAAGGACTGGCAACACTAACTTTATGGAAAATTGATTTAATTGAAGTTATTGTTAGGGGTTGCAAATATGTTTGGCTCATGTCACCATTTCTAGAAATTTATAAATGGGTTCAGAATGTTGTTCAGGCACCAGAAAATAAACCTCCAAGCTATTTACTACCTCCATGATATATAAAGTTTGCAGTTTTGATTTTGTGTGATTATGTTCAGCAATGGTGACCTTTAGAGGCAACAATATTGAAGTGTAATGAGGAGATGTTTGATCACTGGTGTACAATGAAGAGTTGGTGCTACTTCCCTATTTCTTCCTGGAATTCGTGAAATTCAACTGACAGGCTTTAACCTTTAGACTGCTGAAGTTATAAAATGTATAGGGATTTAGGCTGTTTATACAACACGTTAGATATATGAAATTTTTAGACAGTGTAGCTTTCTTTATCATCTGGTAAAATGATTTTGTATATTTAATAACATCAGTCACTGGTAACCATGACAGGCTGCACTTGGGTGTACCTCAAAGCATATGAAGTCTAGGTTGATGAAACAAGGAGTGGGGGTCATGCTGTAGAATAAATAGAAGGTGGGTATTCTCCCCAGACCAGGCATTTTCAAAATAGATGGATAAGCCTCCTTTACTTTGAGCTGGGAGGCTAGTGAGAGATGACCCTTGGATCCCACTTACTAAAGCTGTCACTGAACTCATTATTGTTCTACATGAAAGAAAGATAGCAGTAAGATGCTAATTGACTCCTGGCTTTGATCACTAGATGTAGTCTCATTGCCAACTGACAAATGCAAAAGTGGTAAAGGAGAACAGAAGCTCAGGATCTGTGGCCCTGGCACTGAGCAATTCCTACTAGTGCAAGCAGGATTCCCATATAAGTTATTTCTAATTCTTGGTTAGAATTCATTTTACTAAGTTGCTCATTCCTTGGCTAATACTATAAAGACTAATTGACAACACAATCAGCCTATCACAAGTCATTATAAGATTTTGGTTCTTTAATCAGAAATTTATGGAGTGTAGAACAATAAATATGTCCAATTTACAAGTAAACTCATGATTAGAAGTCTATGTGTTATTTCTAGAAACTTAACCTGGAATGAGGGATAACTTCCTAGGTCCTAGCTGAATAACACACACAAAGAATAAAATAAATAAATAGAAAATTAAGTATAGAACATATTGATGGAAGTAAGAATTTCCACCCAAAAGGAATGTTCACGTCTCTTGCCTAGTTAAAAATACAGTAGAATAAAACACCTAACCGCACTTGGAAATTCCAGACATGAACAACTAGCACTGCCATTGGTGACATTGCCCTGGCCAGATTCAAATTTGCTGTGTATTACAGGATAGCCTGGGACTTACAGCCCTCCTGCCTTGGTCCCTTTAGGACTGCAAGTCCCAGGCACACCTGCGGTTACAGGTGTGCAAGCCATTCCCAGGTTAAGACCTAGTTTTTATAACAGCAAATTATAACATGTTTTTCTACCCGTGGTTTTTTTTGCGCAGAATCTGGGAAGCAAGCAGAGTGAATTTTTATCGAATGAATAAAGGAAGGGTTAAGGTAACCAGAAGAAAATTACAGTAAAAGCCTTGACAAATGACATGATTAATGAATTTATGTTTTATATCCACATATAAAAAAAGGGCAGTGTGAGTAAATCATGCTGTTTCTTATAGTAAAGTTACTGAATATTTAAAAAAGCTGGAGTTAAGCTGATATTTGAAATTTCATTCAGTGAGTTAGGGGATATTTGCAAACCTTTGAAAGTCAAGAGCAAAAATTCAGAGGTATAGTCTGAGGTACAGTCAGAGGAAAGAGTTGAGGAGTAGGACACAGATGACTTTTTGTTTGAATACGGTGCCTGTCCTCTTGGATTCAAGTCCTATTTTAAGAATGGGGGTCTACAGCTCCAAATTTTTAAAAAAGAACTTCTAAGATCTGAATTCTGCTTCCAGACATATCCAATGCCTCAAGTAATTGTCCCCACAAGGAATCATGTCTGCCTTCTCCTGAGAGACCTGAGAGTCAACTGGCGAGGAAAAGCCTCTTCATCCTGTACAGTCGCCCTGTGATTCTAGGCAGCGAGATGTCTCGCCCGTACGAGAGGGCAGTGGACATGTTATGGGCTGACTGACTGGATTTTTCTGTGAGAAGTCACTTGTGCACTGACAAGCCATGCAAAGCCTCTCTCGATCCCTTCTCCAGTTGTACCCCTCTTTATGTCAGTGCCTACTTTCGTGCTTTTCAAACTGCGCTTTGAAGACAAGCAGTTGGGCTCTCTAGAGGTGTTTAAACATATTGAGTTGAATGGGTAGTGAATGAACGGAGTTTCTTTGGCTTTCTTTTTAAATTTATTTTTATTAGTCTGTGCTTGCAGCACATAACATTCCCGTTTATGGTGGTAAGTTTGTTCATATACATTATACATTAACTCTTTGGATAAAGAAATTCCTCTTTATAAGACTTCATTTAGAAAATGAAAAACTGTATGTAAAGAAATATGTGTTTTGGTTCACTTTGGAGAGATGTACACAGGTATATATTGCTACTGACTACTCTCTAAGTTTTATTCTTTTTATATGAAGTTACTATTAAATTTTAAATATTAAAATTTCAATGTTAAAGATTTTGCAAATCTAGAGGATATAAGAACAAGGGTGGATCTTAGTTTTGGTGATCATATATAATTTGGAGTGCCTACAAAGAAATATAATGAAGACCTATAGTTAGAAATTTCTCAGGTCCTAGGCTTGATATGTAGAAGAAACTTTTGTGACTGAAGAGTACTGAATTGCTTATTAGTGTGATAGTAAAGCCTTCTTTAAAGATATGTGAAAAGAAGGGGCATTAATATCAGTCCACAGTTTTTACCATGCATTTTTAAGTGATAATTCCAAGAAAATATAAAAACAGTTCTGCAGAAGCAACAAGGCTTAAATTTTGTGTTTTAATCAGAAGATTAGAGGAAGGAATTCACTACAGATGAAATACAGTATGTTTTAAATGACCACTAGTCATGAAGCTGTAGCTGCTTAAGTAATTACATGAAAGAGACTGGAAAGTGTCAGAATTACACGGGGTACCAGTAAGTAAAAGAGCAGAGCTGAGAGCTGTGTGGCATGATAATGCCAAGAGGTCTGACTAAAGGTGAGACACCTGGAGCTCTTTGAGCACTGGCACTGCAGGGTTCTAAAGCCCATGCGAGGGCATGCTGACGTGACGCAGCCCTCCAAGTTCAGTACCTTTGGGGATCAACTTCTGCACCATTGAAAACATTACTGTGTCTTCAGTGTAAATTCAGATCTTTATCTAAATGACATATAATGTAGAAAAAGTCATGTAACTATTTCAGAGCTTCGAAATTTCATACATCTTAACTTTTCATTGACATTTAATTGTTTTCCCTTATCAGATATAGTGGAACATATTGATACACGTATACAATATGTTATCAAAAGATCAGGGTAAGTGGCATATCCACAACCTTGAACAATTATCATTTCTGTATTTGGGAAACAACTTAAAACCCTTGCTACAGCTGTCTTAAATATACAGTTAATTGTTGCTAGTTATAGTTACTCTTATTTATAACAGAGCATTAGGATTATTCCTCCTATCAGAATGCACCCTGTGTCTACCATAGGTGGGTTTATTTTATTCACAATCACAGTAGGCAAAATAATATTTTCCTTTTATTATTACTTTCTTTCATTAATATTTTCTTTGATTACTATTTATCAAGAATTTATATGTATCAAACATTGCATACATTGTTTTATTCTATCCTCAAGGTAGCTAATAAAATAGATTCTACAATTGTCCTATGTCATAGATGAGGGAACTGAACAATTGGGAGGCTAAGTATTTGCCCAGGGTTACTAGGCTTCTGTTGGCAAACTCAGCCTGCCTACCTGCAGTGCTTGCATTCTGGGCCACTATACTCTGCCACTAACAAGGCAGTTGTTAATAAATAATGTCCAGTCTGCTTGGGCCATCTTAAGAAATGCTAGAGAATGGCCAGCTTAAAAGACAGGAGCTTATTTGCTCCAGGTTCTGAGGACTGAATGTCCAAGATCAGAGGGAGCTCAGGCTGGCGTCTGGTGAGGGCTCTGTCTCTCCTCAGGCCGATCCCTTTTTCACTGTGCGCTTACAGTTGCTATTCTTTGTGCAAGGACAGAGAGAGCAAGTGAGCTCTCTGGTGTCGCTTTTCATAAGGCCACCTGTCCTACTGCATGATGAGCCTCTCTTCCAACATCATTTACCTTTATTTCCTTAGAGATACCATCTCCAAGCACAGTCACATTGTGGGTTAAGGCCCACTCTGCCAGAATGACCATTTGCACCTGGATTTCAGCCTCCACCTCAAGTGGAGGGTACTTCTCGTGTCCACCCTCCATTAGGAGCGTCTCCACATTGGTGCTCTTCTGTCCCTGGCACAGGACATTTGCTGACTGTTGGGAGACGGTGACCTTATGATGTTCTTCTCAGTCACTCTAACTCCATATATCTCTTCCTATATGAGATATACAACCCTTAAGGGTTGTTTTGATCTATTTTGTCCTTTATCTTTTACTTCCTACAGTTCAGATACTTCCAGTTTAGATTTTCAATTCCTTGACAAAAGTCCATGCCCCCGTTGTGCGAATCATAAAAGGAGCAAAACAAAGCAAATCTTTGATACTAATCATGGTGGACAGGGAATGGAATTTAGCAGACCTACCCCTAATTTAAAGAAAAATAAAGCCTTGGAACAACACATGGGTTTTCTTTTGATTTATTTATTTATTCATTATTTCTTTTATTTTATTATTATCTTTTTTTTATTTTATTGAAGTACAAATATCAATCAGACAGTTTCAAGACACCTTAACAAGACAGATTTGATACATTAATACATAGCAAACTATTTCATAATGTTTTGGTATCATACAAGGTGCATACATGATATTATATTTATAGATATTATTTTAGCAGATGTCTCATCAGTAAATTAAGAGTGGAGCTGCTTACTTATCTTACTTTTTATACATGAATTATATCAAAAATTCAATAATTATTTTCCTAGTTGATGACCATAGTACTAGAAGCCAACATAATATCCTGTCCAACCATGATTAGTGCAGATCTTGCCTCTCATAGGATTATGTAGAAGCACAGCGTTATCTATCCCAACTGTACTGTCTATACACACTCATCATGATTTTTTTCTTTCTATACCCCTTCCTTTGTCTCCACCTGTCAAAGGTGGGCATTCCATTGTCATTCAACTAACTTAGGTGCTTGAACTCGACACCACAATCCAACACAGTCCTCCATTCCACAACAAAAGTGAGTTATTCAAAGAAGTTGTCGACCATAGCCATTTACAGCTCAGCATAATATTATGGCCCCGCGATGTATACTTCATTTTTATACTTTTCTGCTGGATGGTTAAGACCTAGATAGAGCAAGACTTATATACCAACACATGAACTTTATATTTCTTATGTGGTCAGTGAAGTCCTCTCAGGGTTTATCTTGTAGTGCTGTACATTATTCTGTAGATCCTTTGTCTGTGTCATCCATGTGGATGAGTCACAGCCAATGCTTGACCAGTTTGCTCTCTGTGAGAGCTTGAGAGAAACTTTTCTCTTCATGTGACTCTCCCCAGGCACACTATAGAACTTCAATCTCTTTCCTCTGTGGCTCCATAATCTCCTTGTTTAGAAAATTTGGAGCTCACCTGAGTTTCATGATGTTGCAGTACAGGTTCTCCTATGTCCTGAGTCTTCGCTGACCTTGAAAGGCTAGGGCCAAAATGTTGGCTGGCCTTGTGGCTCTTCTATTTCTGCAATTTTGATCTGTGAACTTAGGTTGTTAACCATCCAGAAGAAAAGTTGATTAGTATCCTGCAGCATATGCCATTCACTTTGCCTTATCTGACTCAATTGATTTTAGTTGTTGTACATTTCCTTTTGTATTTCTGCTTTTCGCTTCTTATACTAGGGAGACTATATGATATTTACAAATGTGTGTCTGGTTTACTTCACTTATGAGTATATGTTCAAGTGGCATCCACTTCAGTATAAATGCTTCCATAATATTAAGCTGAGCTGTAAATGGCTATGGTCGACAACTTCTTTGAATAACTCACTTTTGTTGTGGAACGGAGGACTGTGTTGGACTGTGGTGTCGAGTTCAAGCACCTAAGTTAGTTGAATGACAATGGAATGCCCACCTTTGACAGGTGGAGACAAAGGAAGGGGTATAGAAAGAAAAAATCATGATGTGTGTGTATAGACAGTACAGTTGGGATAGATAACGCTGTGCTTCTACATAATCCTATGAGAGGCAAGATCTGCACTAATCATGGTTGGACAGGATATTATGTTGGCTTCTAGTACTATGGTCATCAACTAGGAAAATAATTATTGAATTTTTGATATAATTCATGTATAAAAAATAAGATAAGTAAGCAGCTCCACTCTTAATTTACTGATGAGACATCTGCTAAAATAATATCTATAAATATAATATCATGTATGCACCTTGTACGATACCAAAACATTATGAAAACAGTTTGCAATCTATTAATGTATCGAATCTGTCTTGTTAAGGTGTCTTGAAATTGCCTGATTGATATTTGTACCTCAATAAAATAAAAAATAAATTTAAAAAAAGTATAATTATTTGTACATTGATTATTGATTAAATGCAATGGCTCAGCCCTAGAATGAGGATCTAGGAGTATTCCTTCCTGTGTCAACAAATGAGTGTGACATCTCTCTTAAAAAATAAGTCCTTAGAAAAGTTGCCTGCACATCTTTCTGACTTATGTGTTTTGGCCATAATATTATGTAAAATTGTTCCCCACTGAATTTGTCAGTTTAGAATTCTTGCAGAATCAAATGATACAGGGAAAAGCCAAGATAGTTTCCTGACAAGAAGTAGATATTTTTCTCATTGAATAAAGGATTCTTTCATATTTAAACATTAGGTTTTTCTTTGTTGTTGTTTGTTTTTAACAACACCTAGGACAAAAGCCAAGCTCACGAGTATGGGTATGAGCCGGATGTGGAATCGTATTTCACAATTCTTGCTTTTAACAACTAGTACATTATGTGAAAAGGCCTTATGTAACAAGGCTAAGTTAAATATTGTAGTGTGTACCTAATATTGCCAATTTTTAATGTTTGCGGGGTAGGGCTAGTGACTGTAATTAATTGAGGTTGCAGATAGGTTTTAACTATTTTCAGGAAGGAAAAAATATTTTCATAGTTAAATTAATTTGTAACTTAACTAAGCAACTTTTTCAACTAAAACAATGCTGAATGGATTAAATTATGGGAAATTTAAATTAATTTAATGAGAATAACACTTTCAAGCATTGATATATTTTTAAACTGGTAATAGGTATACCTATTCAGGTGAATTTTTTTCCCCTTAAGACTTATAAATCTTGCCATATTTTATGTTTATTATTTTAGGAAATTTAAATTCATGCAACTATACAAACTGTTAGAGTATTTATTTTTAGTTATTAAATGTAATTGCACATTTTGAGGGATTCTGTGCTGGCTGAATGAATTTTACTTGAATTGCTAAAATTATCTTCATACTCAGACACAGTTAAGATAAAAGAAGAAAAATAGGTTGGGGAGAACTACATGGAAATCAAGATAAATCTGTTTTAAACTACTTTAATAGGATACTTGACATTGTAATTTCTTATACCTTTCCACTTGATATTATTTTTAAAATTAGGATAAAATGATCTAAGATACATTTATATTTGTCACTCTGATTCATTTATTCTATCGATTCAAAAAATACTTATTATGGATCCATTAAGCACCAGGTACTTTACTACTTTCTGAGAATGTGTATCTAAAAATGAGATGCACAGTTTTTGTTACTATGGAAAATGTATGGTCAAAAGATAGAGACAGATGTTACTTTTATCTCTGAAAAGAAACAGCTATAATCTAATTTGGATTTCTTATATAGATTGAAATAATGTTTTAGGACAAAGCACTGATTCCACAATTATGTTAATTCCACCAGAAGTGAGTTCTCATGAGTGGTATGAAAAAGCCAATACAATTTATCTAAATTTTTTCTTGTTTTTATGTACAGATGTTTGTGCCTTTGGATACACTGTATGTTTGCTGACCATTTTCTTTTGCATTTCTGTAATGTAATTTTTGAAGTAAAAATGACTTAAATATTTATTCCAACCCTTTCACTTGTCTAGTTGAAATAAATGAGGTTCAGGATGGTGATATGACTACCTAATTCATTTGGATTTTATTTATAATGCCAGAGGTTTAGATTGAATTGTGTTAGTCGGAGATAAACAGCGGTCTGGAGCATTAGCACAAGTTGCTGTTTCTAGGGCCAGTGTTTTCCTTCAGAGCTGTGAGTTGGCCCATTCTGCTGTCGTTACTTGAGGCTCGAAGACGCAGGCTCTCTCCTCATTCGTCCTTCGCATCACTGTTACACCCTGTCCCTCGTGCACTTGCCGTACACAGCCGAGAGCGCCTTTGATCTGGCAGCCCCGTCAAGGTTTGATCTGCTGCAAGACTCCTCAGTTTACTCCAGCCCTAAAATCCCATGGTCCTGTTTGTACTTTTAAAGGTGCACATAGGTAGAACAGTCAGTGTTCTTATGAGTTCATTTTTCACCAATTACAAGTGGGTAAACATTTTCCTAGAATATTAATTTAAGACTCTTCTTTTGCATATGCATATCAACAAAAGATATAAACATATATATGTATCTATATAATAGAATTTGCTACATATTTGTCAAATTAAGAAGAGAAACTTAGCCATGACACAGTAATCACCTAATGTAAACTCTCCTATGTCATATTTATTACTGTAAAAGGTTGAGTAAAGATGACAAGTTAGGTAAGTTGCTGTGTCTCATTAGAAAAGTGAAGGAAAGCTCTAACGGAAAGAATACATTTGATCATAGAGAAAGTATATAAACTGTCTTTTAGAAGCCAATGATTGGATCTTTGGTTTGTTTGTTGACCTGTATTCTTACTTAAACATTTCCATGTGATTAAATACAAGTACGATTTCATTGCTATTACTATTATTTTATGAATAATTTTGTTTTAATAAAACAAATAGGCTACTATCTCTCCCCCCCCCACTTCTGTTCTTACACTGAGTCCTAATCCTTACGGTGATAGCACTATGTGGAGGGAATCTTTGGTAGATAATTGGGTTATGACAGCAGAACCTAATGAATAGTTTTCCCTCTTATAAAAGAGGTCCCAGAGTGCATTGTCCCTTCCACTAAGAGAAAGGACAGCAGAAAGTCTTTCAGTAAATGAGAAAGTGGGACCTTCATCAGATAATGAATCCACAAGAGCTTGATTTTGGGCTTCCCAGATTTCAGAACTGTGAGAACATTTCTCTTGTCTAAAACCCACCAAATATATGGTATTTTCTCATAGGAGACTAAACAGACTTTAAAAAACACCTATTGCATTATTATTCTAGTTTTAGATCTCCAAGCTTCACAATAACATTCCTATATAAAAATGACTTTTCTAGCACTGGAATGTTAAGCATTTCTTCTGAGTTCTACTACTATCTCTATAATAATCAGAAAACATAAAAGTCACTCATAGAGTTCAAAATTGATTTCCTCTTTTCTACTTTATCCCTGCCTAAGATATTACCTTAAATTATTCAACAAACAAAGACTTTACATGCAAAGGCGGAAATCATACCACAAGTTTCAACTGTCAACTTCTTCTTAGGAAAGCCTTAATAAAACTGTCATGTCAAGATTTGTGAAACATCTGACAAAACCACTGGCCTGGAGTTGCAAACAAAGTATTAATCAAGACAGCCCCACTGTGGCTTAATAATCCCAGTGACAGACACTTCTTGGCAATCAAGGATCCTCTGATGATCATCTAATCAAACAGTACTAATTCTATCTCACCATTGCTTTGGGTGAGTTTAATAGAGGACTCATCCATATCCAAACAGACTGAACAGCACCTTGAAAAATCCAAGGGAAGTGAAATACCGGGGGCAGTTCTAACTTCCAATGATAGTGTCACATAGTAGTAAATAAAATAAATTAAATAATAACTTTTATGGAGTGGAGAGGTCTCAAAAATTTTCTTAGTCCCAGAATGTATTAAAATGACGACATGGCAGGAGCCTAGCAATTGAAACCTGAAATCTGACTTCTCCTCTAAATGAAGGTATGGGTATTAATTTGGTTAATTTCTAATGATCATCTGTAATAACTTACAAAAGAGTTTGAATAATGAAACAATGTAAAAAGAAATTCGGTTCCAAAAATAAGCCTTTCTAAGACAGAAAATGTCTTAAAAACCTGCAGTATTTAGAGGCTTAATTAGTATACTGGGTCATTATGACATCTAGCTCGTTTCATTACCTTCCTAATGTATTATTAGCTGGCAGTTAAATACTGTCTGCTGGGACCTAAGAGTTTTTCCTCTTGTCTTTTTGGTCATACTTATTGCCTAGGCCGACAGCTTACCTGTAGTGAGGAAGAAATGGAACACCAATTAGAAAGCTTTCAGCCCAGCACCCATGGAAAAGCCAAAAGCTGATAAAGGTCAGCATGAAATTTGAATGACAGGGCTAAAGTCTTTTACTCATAATTTTGTGTTTGCAATAGAATTCAGAGCAATTCACAGCCTTAAAGGCCTTAAGTGAGAACAGCAATTAATTGTAATGAATAATCTGACAAATCTGGTTGACATATGGCTGCTAATGCCCTCCTTTCTAGTGGGAGCAGTGGAGGGATTAGATTAACTCAAATGAAATCTGGGACCGCCATGCCATCTGCATGTTCAGTAGGAAATGGTACACGTTAAATGGTGAGTGGGTAGATATCTGTCTTGTACTCATCTCTCTCTGAGCCCTTGGCAGATCTGGGAATAGCAGTTTTATTACTGCACCAGCTGCCTGTCAATAGAGTAATATGAGAAAGGCATAGAATACAACCTAGAAAGCTAATATACCACGAAGCTGTTAAAAATCAACTAGATACAATTAATACAGATTTCTAAATTTCTCTGTTTATACAATGCATATTTATATTTTGATTTCTGATTCACCCTGTTGAATATTCACTAATTAAACAATATCATTTCCATCTGCACTATTTATATGTTCTACTTGGAAATACAAGTGGCAGGTGAGACTGGATTTCATAGATTTTTTAATGTAAGTGAAGTAACTGACTTTCTTTTCTAGTATTTTAAAGCTCTTGCAGAAAATGATTAAAGCAAATTCATAAATCATCTCTACATTCACTTACATAGTTCGTCCTCCTCCCCTTCAATTCTCAACTCCCCTTTCTGACTCCAAAGTTAACTAATGAATTGAAGTGAATTACACTTTCTACTTTCAGCCTTTGGTCTTTCTTTAATGAAAGAGGCAGAAATCCGAGGTGTGGCCTGAAGCCCAGAAGCCTGCACAAGCCTTGTGACCACTTCCTGAGACATCAAATACTACCAGCTCCACTCGAGGGAGGCAGTTTCCATGTTCCTTCCCTTTTATTAGAATTTAATACATTTCATCATAAAGCCAAAATTCCTCCTGGATCTTGCTACTTCATGAGTGGAGTTTACTTTTTTATCTCACTTGAATACCTCCTATTATATTTTAAGGCTAAACTGTTATTTGAACAAGCAACCAGGACCGACAAACCTTCCCTGTGGTGTGTGGGCTAAATCCCTGCCCAGCTTGCTCTGGCTACCTAGGCGTTGGTTGTCACTGTCAGTTATTACTCCCCAGAGAATATGGATTCTGAACCCTCATTTCACCTCATTCTCTTCATAGGCTTTTCACTTGATCAAGCTAAATCCATAGAAACCTCACATGTTTAAAAGAAAAACAAATGAACATTCTTTACTGAAGCCCCTTGTCACTCATAGTTTCTTAGAGGCTTCATTCAGTAAACACACATTTCTGAAACAGGTGAGCTCCTCTGCTCATCTCCTTCCTGGCAGAACTACCGATCCTTGTCGGACACAGGCCTGTTGGCTAGTTCATTCTTCATCTTCCAGAACGTGAGTACTACTTGACTCAGATTTGCACCACACGTCTTCATTTTCATCTGAAATGGGAGTTTCGGATCAGGCAATAAGAAGCAGGTCATCTTTCTGAAGGTAAGCATGAAAAAAGTCAGAACACCAAGGAATGAAATTCTCAACCTGGAAAGATTAACCTGGGTGGCCAGGTTTTCATATACTCTCCCTGGGGTTAAATATGGAGGCAGTAGATGAAAATGGACTAATCACTATTCTATTAAAAAAATGTTGACCCAATGCTGTGTGATCTTTAACAAGACAACCTATATGAGCTTGTTTTTTTTTTTTTTTTTTTTTTGTGTGTGTGTCTGTGTGTGTGTGTGTGATGTTGTTTTACAGGAGACAGGTAATATGTTATGTACTGTTTCTCTTTAACATGACCTGGGTGACAGGGGGAACCCTATAACTAATATGGATTGTCATTTATCTTTTCACAGTTGGATCCTATTAGAATCTTTAACTTATTTCAATGTTTCACAAACATTAAATACTTTTATATTGCCATACGTAGTCATGATAAACACTGAAATTATCCTGGCATATGAATCACATATTTGTGATTATTAAAACCTAAACTTATGGAGTTAAGGCAACTTCCAACATCCAAGTAGTCTTTCCATTGCATCCAAGCAAGGTCTCGTTTCCCAAAGCAGAGGGAAGGGCTGAATCAAGCTGGAGATTCCGTAGTCTCTCTTGGTAATACCATCCCATTTTTTTTTTTTTTTATCCAAAGAAAAAGTACCCTTAGAAGTTTTTGTCTCTGAGCTGTACCTTAATTTTTTCCTGGCCACATGAGTAATAAAAGAGCTGTTATCCTTAAAGGCTGAACTCTGCTGCCTTTATTTAACTACTTCTGAGCTATGTTCATGGTCCTTACTGATTAAGGGTTAGAGTATCATAGGAAATCTTTACCTTGTGATCACTGTGATTTTTTATATCAGCTATTAGTAGCTTCTAATTATGCATGTTATGATTTGATTGAAAATTCAACTCCTCATCAACTGTAAAATAAAATATTGAGCTTAAGCCTAAAATCTTCATAATTTTCTTCCTAATACAAAGTTTGAATATGACATTTGAAAAACATGGCTACTTCCTGGGTAGGGTTCAGGGGAGATGATTAAACCATGAAATTTGGCCTGGGGAAGGACACAGATGTCATTCAAATAGATATAAAAAAAAGCATTCATATGACCATATATATATTGCCTAACATTTTCTGTTAGTGATAATTTATGTAAAGTTTAAAGTTGCTCAATGTTAGTGACTACATCTGTGATTTCCTTCAGTGCTTAGATTTTGTTTGAACTTTGGTAAGGCAAAATCCAGGTTATGGAAATTATGCTCCAGGATCAGTAGCTTCAGCAACACTGGGGAACTTGGAAAGAAAAATCTCAGCTTGACCTTACACCCACTGACGCTGAAGTACTGCATGTGGGGCCAAAAAGCTGTGTCTTAACAAGTTTGCCTAGTGACTGACACATGTCCAAATGTGAGAGCCCTGGCTTTAGAAGGCAACACTTTCATTTCTTGTTTCATTAAAGAACAGTGTCTTGTACAGAAAGATTTTAAATTGAAACAATAGAGAAAAAAATGAAAAGAAGTTAGTATATAAAAGAATAAAGAAAAGGATGAAACTATAAGGCAAAGAAAAGCTGCCCTCAGAGTAGCACAGTGCTATGGACAGTTGCTTTCAGCAAGGCCACTGACTGTTGGACAGCCGGATTTCCCACTCCCTCCTTAAAAATTCTACAATCTAAAGGGAAGCAAATGTTTTCATAAAGTCATTTTTTGAAGACATTTTTCCTCTCTCCTGTATGACTGTGGCAATCAGCCGATCATTGCCTTCTGTTTGAAGGAAACTAAAAAAGGTTTTCCTGTAATGCATCATACTATTCATCTGACCTTGAGCTTGGATAAGGACAATCATCCTCCCTCCCCTAGTTTTACATTTTTTGCCTGCCCCATAATCTTTTCTCCTATCCAGCAGATGCGTCATTCATCACTCTTGAGAAGTTTCTCAAATTTTTCTGCTTTGTTTTCAGAGAGAACTTTTGTGAGTTGTCATTCAACTGTTCACCTGATTCTCAGAGACTTCTCTCTACAGTGATAAGGCAGCTAGCAAGATAGCTCAGAGGACTAAGTGCCTGCTTAGGCAAGCACAGGGACCAGGGTTCAATCTCTGGCACTGCATGCCATGTGGCCTTGCTCCCAGGCATGCTGAGCCGGCCACCGAGACCCGACATGGTGGTGCAGGCCTGTGATTCCATCACTGGGTAGGCTGAGACAGGAGGATCAGTAGGAGCCTGAGCTGTGAAGTGAGACCCTGTACCAAATACATAACAAGTAAATAAATGAAAATAAAAAATCAAATGAGAAGGCACATGGCTTTGACAAGACCTTTGGTGCTTTGCTCAGTGGAACAGAATTATGTATAGCCTTTCCTCACAGGTGGTGTTTTCATCTCTATTAAGCTTAATTGATCATTTATACTTTATTTGGACAGAGGATTGCTTCAAGATTCTTATATCACAGAGAGTCTTACCTCTGGATCATAACGGATGTGCATACCATGATGCAAACATTGACTCCTTGAAGCTCTGGAATACTGCCTCATCTTACCAGTTTGTTTGTTCACTGGGTAATACTTTATTTGATTTGATACAGTTTTGAATACACTGTCTGAAGACATTAAAATAATAACCCTTGTAATTTGTGTCTTGTATCAATTAAGCGAGCCTATATGCTCTTCTACCATCTAGTTAGTTGATAAAGATGTTTAAGTATTTGAATTATTTATTGCCTGCTTTCCTTACTGTACTTAGAGTCATAAAATCAGAATCCCATTTTTAAGGTAAATTTTCTGAGAATGCAATCAAGTTTAATAGGTTTATGCACGTTACTTTGTACTACCACGCTTGTTCTATAAAAACATAGCAGACAGTTCAGCCTATCGTTTGTTACTTTTCTGGCATTGTGTTGCTCAGTGGGCATGTAATGTAGCTTTTATAGACTTGTGGCTATGTATGATATTGAAATTTAGAGAGGTATATGCTTTCCTAGGTATCTCAGGTACAGATTTTTTTTTAACAATTTCAGTGATTGTCAGTTTATGAAAAAGATGGAAACTTTTGTCTAACGCTCCGCAGTGCTGGATGAAGTGCAGCAGACAACTCCCTATATTAAGTGCAACCGTCCATTATAATAGACTACTCTTTGCTATCTCGAAGCTTCCAGCCCTGACGCTGTCATGCACTGTATTTGTAAAGATAGAGATGAAAGAAGCAGTGTGGTGTGTTCTTGGTGCCACCTATTACGAGTCTCTTCTACCCATTTAATAAAGGAGTCACATTTTCTTTCATTTTTTTCTCATTCACCACTTGAAACCTCCAACTTCACTTGACCCTGTTACAGAAAGTCCTAGAAAACACATATGGGAGTTTGAAAGGCCAGCAGTTCCTACACCACTTTCATGCATTTAAATTTTGCAGCACAATGAATACTGACAGAATAATGGAGACTTTAAAAACAAAGGTATAGAAAACTATGAATGCTGTAAGAACTTTTAATTTCACTAAACTCAGCAGGTGTACGGAAGTGTTTTCTTGAATATTAGGCCTATCAAGTCATTATAAAAATGACGAATTTTAATTTGCTTGTATAGCACTTTGAGTCCATATAAGATTTTTCAAAATATTATTTCAAAATCTAATTTTTAAAATAAAGTGCTTTTTCAGATGTTGCTTTTCCTTACTGACATCTACACATTTAAGAAATATGCTTAAGATAGCTAAGATTTATTTAAAATCCAACTGCAATTTTTGTTGGATGTCTATAATAAATTTACCAGATCAAACAACTGCATCTTTTATTTTAATAACTGTCACCTGTGTTAAGAATTATGCTTAGTTTAAAAAATACAAACAATATTACTACTTCTAAATTTATTTTGTTAATGAAGCCACTACATAAATTTAGCACTTTTTAAAAATGTAATTGCTCACACTGAAAAGGGCTAAATTCAGAATAACTCTGTTTCAAAGACCTAATTGCCAAGGACCCAGCCTTAATATTAACTAGGATAATTATTATGCAAAGCATACCCACCCAGAATGTTTGCATAGCTATCACAAGCGCTTTCATAAATGATGCTTTAATTAGTCTTAATTAGAATTTGTTTAAGTCAGCAGGGAATGCAGGGCCCGTGAAATGATGTATGTAATAAGCATCAGGCTCACTTTTTACTTGGGGAATAGAGCTGACAAAATCACATCACGTTAAATTGATTCAGTCAGAATTAAAATTCTTATGGTATTAATTAAATGGGGGATCTCATTAGCAGGCTGCAGGGTGACTGAACGACTCTTTGGCGACCAGATGTGAGGGAAACAGTGGAAGGAGAACACCATTAGACCAAAAGTCATCTTACCTTACATATAGACATGCTGGCATTCGGCATGGTCTAACGTTGTCCAACCACAACTACTAAGATGCCAGAAACTCAGAAGAAGAAAAATTAAGTCATTGCACTTATTCAAGCTTATGTCCTTCAACAACAACAACAAAAAATTCTGAGTATTCAGAAACATTCTTTTTATATGACAAACCAACAGAGTAAATTTGGGAACCAATAACATATGAATAAATGTGGCTTTCAGGACTTAACTCTCTCATTATATGGTATAAAATTCATTGAGAAAATATACCTTTTTTAAATTTTCTACTTTCATTTCTTCTCATTGAGACAATGAAAATAGAAAGATTTTTTGTTTTGTCAAAAAATTATGTCAATTATTGTGTTCACAGAGCCACTGGTGTTTTTCTTTCTGTTGTATAACAGGAAGGAAGGCACACTTTTTTGTTATTTATCAAAGAGTTCGGGTTCACAAATCTAGTCAGGATAGATGATATTTACTGCCAATTAGCATATGTTTTGTGAATGGCAAGGGGCGTGTGCTCTGGCTGTGTGCATTCTGGTCAGCATTAGCAATCTAGAGCTTTGGCTTCCTTCCTTCCAACATCTGCAAATGTGAACACTTTTCTTATAAATGGAAATAAGCATAAAAATACTGAGTCTAAATCTTCCTGTTAAAACCCACTGAGTTAGACAACTGATAGGTAACCAGAGAATAAGTGAGTCTTATTCCTAGGAAATCATGAGCTCCTTTGGATACAGAGCCAAATCTCAAAAAAGTCAGAAAGTTAATGCAATTAACTTTAATTAAAAGTTGGAATTTAAAAGTTGTTTGCATTTATAGTGAGTTGCAAATAAATAAACTAGGATATAAAAATTCAATGTCTACTGTAAGGTGTAATCCATTTCAGACTATTTTTTGGGTCTTAGCTTATCTTAAAAATGGTGAGTAAATGTTGACTATGTTTTACTTTTGAGAAACATTGATTGAAATTGTAGACCATGGCTAAACTACTTCGGAAGAAGAGATACAATGCCGTTTTCAAATATAACTTCACGTTTCAGATATTATTTTGTTTGTGATTCTTATTTTCATGGAAGTAATTGTGTTATTTCTTGTTTCATTTAGATTGTTATCCTCAAAATGAAAATTTGGTACGTAAGAGTTCAATACAGATTATTAAAAAAAAGTTTAAGACTGTCTCACTCAACTTTGATATGGTTTATATATTTCATTTTTTACTAACTTGACCATTTCTTGACAGGTTGCTAAAAGTTTCAGTAAGACATACAACAAAAAAAATACAGCCACTTAAGTCCCAATAATTTTTTTTTTTGGAACCGGGGATTGAACTCAGGCCCTTGTTCTTGCTAGGCAAATGCTTATTCTACTGAACTATCTGTCTGGCCCTTCAATAATTTTTTTTTAAAGTCAAATATATTGTTCTAATGACTTTTCGGTAGAATGTAACGTATGGACATACATTCACTTTTTGTAAACTGTTGTTTAAAACTTAATTCTTGATTGGCCTAAAAAGGACAAAATACTGATTTAACATTGGTCCATTTCCTTAACAACATGAAGAATGAAAGTGCAAATTCATCCTGAGTTGACTGTTTTTCCACAAAAATGCTGTTTTGGAAAATTAACATTATGGAAAATAGCTCTTTAACATTTTCAAACACATTCAAGTGGCTTGATCTTTAAAAGTGTTACAATAAGTGCTTGCCTGGAAAGCACAGGGGCCTGAGTTCAATCCCCAGTTCTGAAAAAAAAATAAAATTAAAAAAAATAAATAAATAAAAATGTTATGTACTTAGATGCCAGATAAAACAACAAAAATCCTGGTGACAGGGAATTTTGCATATCTGGGGCTTGGGTGATGTTGTAAGGTGATCTACAACTTGTCACCCTTGAAATCACTGTGTGAGGTACATTTCAGGAATCTATACTAAGTCTGTTTTACCATTGTTCTGAAGACTTACTTTGGGCTTAAATGTTCTGAAGATGTCCAAAATAACGATCTTAGCTTGGTGCCACAATCACTTATAAGTGGAGAGACACCAACACATCCTATCTAGGAAACTTGATTTCTCACAACTATTTTTCTTCTCGAAAAAAGAATATTTATGTTATAACTATGCCTGGAGCCAACTCTTGTTACCCTTGCCTTTAGCAACAGATAAACCTCTACTGAGGCTTTTTATAGCCTAAAGGAATATAGTAAAAGGTTGCACAAACATTCCAAAAAATAAATTAACAACCCAAGCTTTCAAAATGTCCTGAAGAAGAGTGAGCTGTGGAATACAACGCATTTTGATTTAGGTAAGACCAGCTGTCCAATAGTAGTCCAAAACTTTTTTAATGCATTGAGTGAGTTTCAGTTTAGAAGTATCTTTTTTACCTGATGAAGACATGATTAAGAGTCCATTTAGCATTTAAGAGCCAAAGGTGTACTTTGTGTACTAGCTTCTCCCCTTCCTAGCTCTGACACACAAAAACTTTCCTCACATGAAGGACCAATGCTTAGAGCACCCCATGAGCCCCACTCTAGGAGAGCCAAGGTAGTGTATCTGGTTCACCAGAGCCTAAAATATATCACTTAGTAAATTTTTGTTGAATTAATGAAAATAAATCAGATTAACCTATAAATGTGTTACAATAATAAAATAAAAGTGAAGTTTTATTTTAACAGCTAAAAGCTCACTTCTTGAGAACATTTTGTGATAAAGAGTACAGGGAGATATGAGACACCCAAAAAGTAAAATATTTTTGTGTCAGTAGAGAAAACTAAATAAATTATTTGCCTTGCGTGGTGGATTCATTCCATAAGAGTTCATGGAACTGTAGTCTATGTAACCTCTTTCTAGAATATTCTGTGGAGTATTTTGGAGTGTTGTTTGTTTGGGGTTCATGAATTTTCTCATGTGTTATTTGTCAAGGAAGTGTCTTTTTTCCGTCAGTTGTGAAACATAGCTTTTCAGGGTACATCAATCTAGGATGGAGGTTATTTTCTGTCTGGATTTGAACTATTTTTCTTCAATCTGTCCTTAAGGGTTGTGTGAGAAGTCTGCTGTCATTCTGGTGGGCTTTTCTTTATAGGTGATTCATTTCTTTCCTTGGTAGCTTTTAATATTCTATTCTTGTGTTGAATTTCTGGGATCTTGTCTATTATATGCCTTGCTGTAGATTTAAATTTTTTTAATTATTTATTTATTTGGTACAGGGTCTCACTACGCAACTTGGACTCATAGTGATCCTCTCGTCTCAGATTTCCCAGTGCTTGGAAGTCCTGGGATTACAGGTGTGCTCACCGTGCCCGGTTCTGGTGGCTGGCAGGGTGCACCTGGGGTTATGGGGCAACATGTCGTGAGGCACCAGAGGTCGAATCCAGGGCTTTGTGCTTGCTAGGCAGGTGCGTAGATGGCCGAGCTATTGCCCAGGCCCTGTAGATTTTTTAAATCATGGATAATTGTAGCTCTATATGCTTCACTTATTCTTCTTTCTCCCTGCTTAGGAAATTTTCTGCTATGATTTCTGTGAACAGGTTTTTGTTTTTTTTTTTTTTCAAACATCATTGGCACTACCTCCTGCTCTTTCATTTACCCAATAAATCTTGGGTTTTTTGCACCATTTAATAGCTGCTAGACTGATTTGCCATGATCCTTCATTATTTTATTTTTATTTTTGTTTTATTGAAGTACAAATATCAATGAGACAGTTTTAAGATGCCTTGACAAGATGGATTTGATAAATTAATACATTGCAAACTGTTTTCATAATGTTTTGGTATCGTAGAAGGTGCATACATGATATTATACTTACAGACATTATTATACCGTATGTCTTTTATCAGTAAATTAAGAGAGTGTAGCTGTTTGCGTATCTTATTTTTTATACATGAATTACATGAAAGATTCAGTAATTAATACTTTCTACCTTGCTATTTTCCTAGTGGTGGTCTATGGTACTGGAAGCCGACATAATATCCTGTCCAACTACCATTAGGATCCTTCACTATTTTTAAGGAATCTCATCATGATGGCTAACTGCAATCTTGTCTTTTGTGACTGAGATTCTGTTCTCACGTGGCCTATTCTGCTGTATGTACTTTCAGTGGAAATTTCAAACTCCTAGATATCTTTTAAATCTATTTCCAATAAAATAAAAATAAATGGAAAAAAAATAAATCTATTTCATAGAGTCTGTTCTTTTCCTATGTTGGGCATTCATGGTTTCCATCATTTTTTTAAGCTCCTCTATTTTTTTTTTTTTCACTCTGTCTGTTCTAGAGTCAGTAAGCACATGTTTCGTTCTGGTTCTCATGTTTATAGTTATCTGAGGAATTATGCCTGATGTGATTTTTTTCTAGAGTTGCATGCATCTGTCTTATTACTTCATCACCCCTTCTGCAAGTCCAGGTGTGTGGCTTTTAGATTATTCCGGCTTATTGTCCCTTGGTGGCTTTGGTGAGCTGGCAGCTTAGGGGCACATTTTGTTTAAATGTCTTCTCACTTTCTTTTCATTTTTTTAGTTTAATTCCTGAGTTAATGCATGTAACTTACTTGTGGCAAGTGGCTGGTATCTTATCAGTAAATTAAGAGAGTGTAGCTGTTTGCATATCTTATTTTTTATACCTGAATTTAGGACTCGTAGGAGATAATTACTTCTCAGAGCTATCTTCTGGGTGTAGGTGGCTGTTGTGCTTGAGTTTGTTGCAAGATCCTACCTCTACAATTTATTGAGAATGAGAATTTGTTGTCCATTTGGTCTTCCCCCTTGTTCTTTGTCACTGGCTCATAATATTTTTTTTTAAAAACTGGGCAATCTCAGTCTTAGTATATCAGGAAGAACAAGTGCTTAGGACAGTTATGTAACAGGGGCAACCATAGTGCTATCATCATCAATAATAGTACCAAACACAGTGCAGAAAAGCTACAAATTGAAGTAACTGTTAATGTGCCTGCTTTAATTGTATGAACTATATTTGTGGCTATATAACAAAACCTAAAACAAACAAGAAGATTATATGCAGCGAACAAGCCGTCAATATGACAGTTTTCCCTTCATGGGAGAAAATTCAAAAGAGGTTAAGGGGAAAATATAGAGAAACCGAGGAAGAGGAAGAGATTAGAAGCAAGGCTGGAGAAAAAAGAAAACCTTGCAGACTTTGGGAAACTGGTGCAGAAGTCAGGGGACAAAGAGAGAAGGAAGACATGAAGGCAAGAACAAAGCAGAACAGAAATAAGAACAACAACAGAGCAACAGCAAAAAGTAGACACCGTGTTCACACTCATAAAACTAAGAACAATTAAGGAAAATGACAGAACAAGAATAACAATAGTCAATGAGGAAAGATAGAGGGCAGGGGTATAGCTCAGCAGCATGGTACCTGCCTGGAAAGCACAAGGTCCTGAGTTCAATTCTTGGTTCCAAAAAAAGAAAGAAAAAAGGTCCGCTTTATTGGTAGACAGCAAGAGCAGACAGAGTCCAGATTTAGGTTTATTAATCCCAACAAGCCATAAAGGTGGGGTTTAGTTCTCCTGAAGATGTGCTGCTTTTCCATCTTGAGGCTGGAACCAGACCCACTCAGCCTGCAGCAGCCTGGGCATCCCTTGCCACTTTTGCTCAGTTCCCTCGTAGTCTGAGCTCTATTTCCTGACTTCCTCTCAGTTTACATGGCTTCCTGAGTCTGACACCAGGAGCCAGCAGTTGCGAGTTCTGAGCTCAGCTGGTCCCTCTCCAAGTTGACTCCCAGCCAAATACTCCATTCTGCTGAACACCCGAACTTGAATAACTCACCAACCACTGAAGTCTGTGTTTCTGCTGCTCCACTCCACTCTGAAGTGTTTCTCTGAAGTTGTCCATCATATTCATAGCATATCTACAGGTTTGAGCCACCCCTATAATGCAGTGCGTGTGGGCTCAGGGAGAAAGCACTGCCTGCCTGCCTGCCTCCTCCTCCTCCCCCCTCCTCCTCCTTCTTTTCTTCTTCTTCTTCTTCTTCTTCTTCTTCTTCTTCTTCTTCTTCTTCTTCTTCTTCTTCTTCTTCTTCTTCTTCTTCTTCTTCTTCTTCTTCTTCCTCTTCCTCTTCCTCTTCCTCTTCTTCTCCTTCTCCTCCTTATTCTCCTCCTTCTCCTTCTTCTCTTCATCGTCTTCATCTTCATCTTTGTCTTTTTCTTCTTCTCTTCCTCTCTATTTGCTCTCCTGGGGATCCATGTACCATGTTTTCCTCCTCTCTTTTATGTACTTTTTGGTGTCTGCACACCAAATCTCAGAAAGACTCTTGCTCTACTGCTCACCACTCCCCCATTTTTCTGAAAGTCTCTGAATGACTTTTTCAAGAAACAGAAAGAAAAAGAAAGAGAAAGGAAGAGAGGAAGAAAGGAAGGAATAAAGGAAGGAAGGAAGGAAGGGAGCACCAAGAGTTGTTCCTGAAGTCTACATAGATATGTTGCTTACTGCATAAGTATGTCCACACTAAACCTAGAAATAACCTCAGAGCTCCTGCTCCAACATGAAAAAACAAAGGAAAATTTGGAATTTTGTGAAATTTGTCTTGTACATAGACTTTTGGCTGTAACAAATTCACATGCTCTTTAAAACTTTTCCTGATATGAATTTAGCATTTTAAGATAACATGACTAAACTTTATTTGCACAATAAGGTATTTTATAAGACCAAATAGGATCAGGCAGAGGACTTTTAGAAATCTAGAAGATGGAGAAAAAAATTCACACATATAATTCTTGGAATTATGATAAATAACCATAGAAAGAGGCATACTGTCTGGTGGATTAATGCTACATCACGAACTATGATACTGTGTGCATGACTCTAGGTAAAGTCTTTTTTTGCTACAACTTCTACCGTTGTCAAGTTCTCAATAGCAATTGCCCTCCTCAAACCCTCAGGGCTGTTACAAGAGTAACGTAGAGACACTTTAAACAGCAGCTATAGCCGGGCATGGTGGCACATGCCTATAATCCCAGCACTCAGGAGGCTGAGACAGGAGGATTGTTGTGAGTTCAAGACCAGCATGAGCTACAAAGTGAGCTTAAGGCCAGCCTGAACTGCATAGTGACCCGGTCTCAAAAAGACAAAAAGATTAAATAAATAAATAAATAAATAAATAAATAAATAAATAAATAAATAAATAAATGGCAGCTATGTTGTTAAGATAAGGGCCAAATAAGAAGACATGCCGGAGTAGAAATCTGTATCAAAGATTATTAGAAGAGGAATCAGGGTATGGTGAAGCATTCCTATAATGACAGTAGGCAGAGAGCCTGTGGAGGATTTTGGTCCAGTCTAGGAAGAATTCTGAGACCCTGCTGAGAGAGAGAGAGAAACAGAGAGAGAGAGAGAGAGAGAGAGAGAGAGAGAGAGAGAGAGAGAGAGGAGTTTTTATTTCCTTGTACCATGGCGCCTACCTGCTGTTATGCTATCTATGTTTGTTGTATTCCACTCAAAAGTCACAGAGACTTCATATTATTTATTTATCTCAGCCCTCTACATCTTCTCTCCAAATGGCAATTCTTTTACAGTTATTATAAATATAGCATCCTTGTACGATCTTGGAATTTGGTTCAGAATATTGTTGCAATAACAGGAAACTTAATTTTGGATGTTTTTTTGGTGGCTTTTGGCCCCATCCCTCCCTCTTTTCCTCCTCCCCATATCTGGGATAAGAAAGCATGCATGTGTTTTCCTTTGATCTTTGACACTGGGGGAAAGTTTACATCATGCAAGCTCAGCACCATGTCCTGGAGACTCTTGCCTAACTCCCTTTCTTCACCACCTGTTGTAAAAGTTCACAGCAGACTCGTCTCCCTGCTTTCTTCAGCCACTTTTGGACTAACTTGGTGCCTAGAGGTTCCACTATGTGAACAGTAAACTCTGTGTGCCCACTTCACGTGCATGCAGCAAAGTCAGACTTGACATCAGTACCAAATCTTAAAGGTGGAAAGTGGTCCCAGCCCCTCTGTGGGGTAATCACAACCCAATTAAATATTTGCCCTCATCACAGATAGAGGATCACATACAAAAAGGAGGGTAAACTTCTGTTTGTTTGTTTGTTTTAAATACAGTGTACTTTTCATCTGTGATTTCTTTTAGGCCCCGGGTGCCCTGTGGATCAACAGCTTTATAATACACCAAAAAGAGCTAGATATCAGTATGCCTAAGAGTATCAACAGCAGGGACAGAGGTTAGGATAAAAACTTGAAGGGCTATCAAGTCTCATTTCTTCAGGGTACAAGTTGATCTCCAGCTGAGATCAGAAATTTTCTGTAGTGGAATAGCACGGCTTAATTAGCTGCATTAGTGAAGACTTAGCCTTCTGTGAGCGCTGGCCACAGTTGGAGACAGGAAACTCACCTACTTCACTGGTAAGGCTGTAACACTTAATTAATTAATGGTTGTAGCATATTTATGATCTTGGGACAAAAGAACTATAGGAATGAAAGTATTCCTTCCCATTGCTACAGGGAAATGTGTCTCTTGGGCAAATTAGTTAATGTAGCTGGAGATATATCCCACCTCAAAAAATTTGATGGATTATGGGGAACTTTAGAATTGTTTCTTTTCTATTATTTTGAAAATTTCAGTTATTTTTATAAGGCTCACTTTCTTATTGCTTCAGAAAAAAAGATGTAATATTGCATATTCACTTTCCAGCAAAAATCTACTGTAAGTATTTGTTACAGAGTGGAGGCAAAGAGGAATATGGAGAAAGGATCTTGATCCAGGAGTAAAAGTTCAAATTGTTCAGACAGGGGACGGCTCGCAGTAATGATGGAAGCTGCGAGATGTGACTGCCAGGAGTTTAACCTGTGATACCTTTCTTTTGACTTTGTGTGAAGTGGATGCTATGGATTGGGGCAAGCAGCTCAGTTCTACTGAAAAAATAAAGCTAAGCAGATATAATCCAATTCTGGCTTTGTATTAGAAAAGAACAAAAGAGAAAATTCATCAGGAAATGCTAATGAGAGAAATTAGGAACTAGATCCTCAGCCATGGAAGTAGTCGGATGGCAACTGGAATTCTAGTTTTTAATTAATTACTTGTTTGTTTGGTGTGTGATCTTGCTGTGCAGCTTTGACTTGCAGTAATCCTCCTGTTTCAGCCTCCCCAACTCTGGCATTACAGATATGGGCTACCATGCGTGTGGCACCGGGGACTGAACCTGGGTCCTTGCACTTACCAGGCCGATGCTTAGTCCTCCAAGCCATCTCCCCAGCCCTGGCAATTAGAATTCTAAAAGGAATGAGGTGGTAGCGCTGGCAAAGTGGACTGACTTATGCACTCTTTCGTCTTTCTCTTTAAAAAAATCTACTTATTTATTTATTTACTTACTTATTTTTGAGACAGGGTCTCACTATGTAGTCCAGGCTGGCCTCAAACTCACTATGTAGCCCAAGGTGGCCTTAGACTAGCAGTGATCTTCCTTCCTCAGCCTCCTGAGTGTGGGATTGCAGGCATGTGCTCTGCAATGTAATCTTTGTCTCGATTTCATACTGGTTTTAGACAATGTTGAAGTTTTTTTCTTCTTTTCAGTAGTCCCCCTACTGTCTTGTGCTTAAGTCCATTCCGTTTCTCAACTCCTCCATGATTGCACGGTAAACACTGATAGTCTTGCTTTCCAATCACTTTCTCCTTCCTCATCAAGGTTACAGCATAGGAAATGTACAGCACTGATTCACTGGATTTCCAACTCACTAATATTAGAAAGACATTAAGGAGGTGGAGGCCCTGGAGTGGATTTGCAGCACGAAGCACAGTGGACAAAGATGCAGCAGAAGACTGTAGGGAAAATGACAGGTATGAAGAGAAAACCGTTTTGGAAAGTGGCAAAGGCAATTACCACTTGCGCTCTGACCTTCTCAATTGCAGTAAGTAGGGCCCTGAAGGAAATGCCTGAACAGAAGCTTTGCAGGAAGATTTGCATATGACAAGGAGCTCAGCCAGAGGAGAAAACGGCCAGGAAGCTTTCTGGGCTTCAGGAGATAGGATATTCCCTCATAGGATGACTTCCCGTGCTCTCTGCAAGTTGGCAGTTCAGGGAGCAGGGAAAACCTATATAAAATAATGCTGTTACTTTTTTATAAAAAGATTTCTTGCTTTCTTTTGATTTCTAAGCCTCTATCTTCATTAAAAAAGGAAAAACATGATGTAACTGGCTCCTCCAGTCAAAAGTCCTCTTTGAAGTACATAGGAAAGTTACAAGCACAAAAGTTCTGTTCCATGTGAATTACTGACCTCTGAAAGTACCATCCATTTTTCTTCATAGATTTGATTTAGAATTCACTCCTATTTATGTTTGCACTTGTCTGAGTCTCTGTGTTTGTCTACATATTGTTCATTATGAAAAAAGTATAAAACATTTGTATATGTAACATATTATGTATTTATGAGAATATCATGGATATGCATACACATATGTCTCTTTGGCCCAGTTAAAATTCAGGAAATGGTTCCTGCATCTTCAACAAAGTTTGTATGTTGGAGGTCATTTTTGAACTTTAGATTGAGCAGACTTTGTATAGTGAGAATTTTCTATATTTGGGGAAACAGAACAAGAAAATACAGTGAAATAACCAGCTAACCTACAGTCCTTGGGTAATCTCATAAAATTCTCTCAGATTAACTAGTAAACTTGATCTCTGGTTCTTCTTATTTATTGCCAGAAAACATTTTGGACTATGCCAACTAATACTTTATCAGTATTCAGATTTATTGTCAAAACGAATAAGCAAAAATACTAAAATTCAAGAGCAAAAGATAAGAAAATTAAAAACAGCACAAAACAGGTCTTATATTTAACTCCCTTTGTGTCTGTGGTTAAAGTCCTTAGATACTTTTAAATTAGATTGAACAGAGAACTCAATATCAGTATCTCACCCTCTAAGAACTCAGTGATCCCATACGTCATGTAGGTTTTAGTGGAGGAAAGACCCAATACCATAGTAAAGTAATGGCCAGTGTAGGAAAGAGGTTAAAAAAACAGATGATGAAAATGACATGGAGGTTCATATTAATAGAATAAAAAGAAGCCAGTGAAGAAAGACACAAAGTGGAAACTGAGAAAACACCTTATATTGCTTGCTAAACTCGAATCTGTGAATAAGAATTTAGAAACATCTTTCAAAGATCTTTAAAGACCTGCAGCTACAGGTTAAAGAATAATCATGAAGCACTTATGCAAGATAGTCCTGGTCCTTGCCTACAGCGAGATTATGGCCTAGTTAGGGAGAAGAGTATACCCACGAGCAGTTAAAGCCTCCAAGGCACTATGTGCTGTTAGCATCCATGTGCACCTGAGATTTCCTAAGTAGCTCACTCCAAAATTCTTGCATGAATTTCAGTAGCTACACACCTCTGCTCCTCCTAATTTGTACTCTCTGAGTCAGGATGTAAGCTTACCCATCTCTCCTAAAAAAGATGAGAATCCTAGATAGATGATCAAATGTGTCACTACTCTCCCATTCATGTTTTCTGCTCTGGCATCTTCACCGATGTTTGCAAAACTCTTGAAAATGACCTCCATCTCTTCAGTGGCCACTGTTGTCCTCCACGTGATTGTAGCTTTCTGACTTTCACATCATTTTTCTGCTTGGGGTGCAAGTTTGCACTGAAGTCCTCCGAACAGTTGTAGGATAGACATATTCACTAATTTACATCTTTTCAGGTCCTAAAATGCCTAAATCTTAGAGCCATTCCTTAATGTATCTGCTTAAACTTTTGGCACTAATTTTTATAAGGATGAGAAAGTTTATCAGATCATATGAAAGTTATTATATATATACATATATATGTATATATTTATTTATTTATTTTTGGTGGAACTGGGGATTGAACTCAGGCCCTTGCACTTGCCAGGCAAGCACTTACTCTACTGAACTGTCTCTCCCAGCCTGTATATTGTTATTTGATATACCCATCTCTGTGTCCCAGGTGCCAGGCACCCTCTTTTTGTAATAGTTAGAAAATAAATCCCTCATATATATATCAAAGTATTGCCTCTGCAGAAAGGGATGTGTTTCAACATCTTCTGTTTCTACTGTGCTGGGGCTAGCTATGTGCTAAACATATGGTAAAGAAATTACGAGGGGTGGGAACTTGCTCCAGCCTAGAGTGGTAGGGCCAAGGCAGGAATAACAGTAAACTGATACATGACTTTAATGGTAAAGATAGTTAGAGTCCCATAGGAGTGAAGAATAAGGAAGGTTAAGAGGTAGGAAGATTTTCAGGCTGGAGAGGTACAGTGAGGGCTGTTGGGTTATCCACACTCTTGCCTCAGAACTCATTTTCTTGGCTGCCCCTTGAGTTCATTGCCAAAATTTACACTCAAATCCTTGCACAGAAATGGCCCTCAGCCTAAGAAATCTCTGTCACCCAAGTTTATGATAGCCTTATAGCTACTGCCAAGAGGTTCAAAGACCAACTTCTGGGACTCAGCATGAGTCGACCATACCACCAGCTGTAGAACCCCTGGTGGCTTTGGTTTCTGTGAAACTGACCGTTTTCCTAATCTAGTTTCATCATTTCCCTACAAGTGCTCAGTGGGGTCATTCAAATCAAAGTTTACGCATGCTAATCTCAGCTGTACAGTCTTCTGTGAAGGAAATCTACATAGGGAGGGTAAAGAATAAAGTAAGATTTCAGGGACCAATGAATTTATTATACTGGCTTGACTGGAAGGTCATTTGGGGATGATTGGGATATGAAACAGTGAAAGCAGGCCTGTAGAGAAGCTTTTGATGGACAGTCATTGTGGAAGAACTTCATCAAATAGACCAAGGTCAGCAGGAATGTGACACGTGTTCACAGAAGCTCTTCCATCCTACTCGTGGAGTAGGCATCACAAGTGTGTAACTGCTCTCCTCTCTGCAGGGTCCCAAACTGAACAGAACTTCTGTCTAGGCTGAGAATCCCGAAGCCCACAGCTCAGCTTCTGGAGTGGCCCACTCTGGCTCTAAACCGTAACGCGGATCCCTTACACACTGAAGCCTGAGCCGTGTTTACTAATCAGAAGGGCTCATCACTGGTCTAATACATGAATGTTAGTGTTAACCTGAGGCAACTTTAAAGAGATGGGGAACAGAGGGATGTTATGTAAGTTATCCCCTCTTAGGCACAGAGGTTTCCTTTTAAAGACCCCCTACTAAGAGTGTATCAAACGGAAATCATTATTGTTTTGATTTTAGAATTTTTATTAGTACATGTTTGCAGTAGAATGATTACATTCAACATGCAGAACATCTCAATTCTTCTCTGTCCCTTCCCTTCCATACCCTTTTTAGCCAATAACAGGTTCACCTATTTGCCATGTAAGTCCTTATTAAATTAATCATTATTAATAGAAATTAACAGCCAGACTAGCAGGCCAAAAATCACATAAAATGCATAAGATAATTGTACTAAAGCAAGGTATAGTTTTAGATACATTGTCCACGCTGGATTACAATAACTTTTCCTTTTTTTCCCCTATTATCTTTTATATTTCACTTCATTTATATATTGTTTCTCATGTTTGAGAAAGTATGCAAAATTTAAGTGCATGTCTGACTTACCTCATTGAACATTATGATAGAAGGGCACATCTACTTTCCTACAAATGTGTCATGTTTGTCCTTTATGACAGAGTAATACTCTATTGTACATAAAAACCCTGTTTTCTTTATCCATCCGTTATGACAAATAGGCTGCTCCAAAGATTTGGTTATTATAAATCATGCCGCTATAAACATGGATCTGCATACATCACTGTAGAATGTCTTTACCTCCATTGGGAAGGTATCTAGAAGGACAACCTCTGGGTCAAATGGAATTTCTAGTTCAAGCTTTCTGATGAATCTCCGTACTGCTCTCCACAATGTTCTATCAGTTTACACTCCCACTGATGCTGAAGAACAAGTCCTTCCCACCCCAGCCTGTCCAGCATTTGCATGGATTTCTTGATGGTGGCCATTCTTCCTAAAATGAGATGGGATTTCAGTGGTTTTAAGTTGTATTTCTCAGATGGCCAGGAATACTGAACATTTTTCATGTGTGTACTAGCAGTTTGCATTTCTTCATCTGAGAAGTAACTGTTCATTTCTGATACCTATTTTTTAGTTGGGTCTTTAAATTGTTTGGTGGGGGACCTAATATTTTTAGTTCTTTTGAGGGAGGAAGCCACCTTCTCCTTTATGGTTTTCATTAGCATTGCATCGTCACCTTTTCAAGAGAGCACAAGGACCCTGGGAGTTCCTGGCAGAAATTCCTATGTCCCCTAAGCACTCTCCTGCTTCTGTGACTTTGCCAATGAAAGGTTTCCCACAGAGAAGAAACAGCATAAAAGTGAAAGCATGGCCCCATGTGCGGCTTTCGGGAGGCTGAGTCCTGTGTTGGGCTGCTGGGGACAGGCTGCTGATCACCCTGAGCATTCACACTGGGTTAGGACTGCATTTCTGCCCTAGGTTTCCACTGCCAGGCTCTCCTGCTTCCTGGGCTTCAAATGAGACATCTTCCCCTGAAATAGGGCTCCAAATTCCCTTTACCAGCAAGTGTGAGAGAGCTCTAGTAGTTGAGGATGACGGCTCCATGACTCCCAGGTGCCAGAATGTTGTTTACCAACCCTGTACCAAAACTGGCCTACTGAACTGACGCAGCACACTGCTTCATGCACTGTTAGACCACAAGCCCTCACTGACCTGGCCTAGTCCATTTTCCAAGCTCTGGAGTCTTTGGCCTATCGGTACAAGCATCTGGCGAGAGTTGCAAGGGGCCCACCCTGGCTTAGCACCAGAGTCTACTCGGTAAGAACACCTGCATTTGAGTTAAAGTTTTCAACGCCCTGAGCCTCGTCACCCTCCTTTCTCAACTGCAAGGATCTCCATATATTGTGAGGAAGCCAAAGAGCAGGTCTCCTGCAGCTGACTTATGTGACCAGGTGTCTGGCACCCCAGTCTGGAACTGTTTGTGGATGGAAGCAGCCATGTGGATGAGACAGGGAGGTGACAAACTGGGTTTGCAGTTATCGCTCTAGAAGAGGTCATAGATTCTCAACCACCGCTAAAGGGAACCTCAGCATAAAAAGCAGAATTGTTATTTCTTGATCCTCCACCCTAGTGCTGGAATTAGGAAAAGAAAAAAAAGACTAATATCTACAAAGACTCTTAAGTATGCCTTCCTAACACTACAGGTACCTGGGGGCCATATATAGGGAAAGAGGCTGGATATAGCAGGATACAAAGAAATCAAGTATCCCCAATACATCCTTTGACTTTTAGAAGCAGTCTGGACTCCCAGAGAAGCTGCTGTTGTTCACAGCTAGGGACACAAGAAAAAAGTCTAAAGGGCAAACAGGAGGTGAGAAAGCTGACCAGGAGGCCAACACCACTGGCACAAAGCTAAAAGTCATGCTTCTTGCCACAGTACCCTGGGAAATGGATAAAGAAGCAGGGTACACACTGGAAGAGAGCTAGTGAATGGAACAAGAAAAAGTGGTGGATGGATAGTGTAGGCACCCAGACATCTTTTCTCCTGGAGATTCAGTTTGGTAAAGGATTGGCATCCAGGAAGCCTCATACTGAGATGGAAGGAGCCACTAACAGTCATACTGACCCCTCCACCTCAGCATCCAGGTGGAAGAAATCCCTATGTGGATCCATCCCAGTCGAATGAAGAAGGCTACAATCCCAAATTGGAGGTGCTGCAGAGCCACACAGTGAGAGCAAGGTCGTCCTGACTAGTGAAGGGCCAGCACTGACCTCCCCAGCGGGGTGCGCATCTGCATCCTCCTCCTGACAGGACCACCCTCTGATGAGACAGCAAATGACTGCTGTCCTTGCCAGCAGGCCAGCTGGACCGGAACCCTCATCATGTGCTGGATAAGTTATTGAAACCTTCACTTTTAATCAGGCCATGTATGAGGTCTGTGCCCAAGGACAGGACTCTCCAACTTTGTGATTTGACCCCAGACCAGGATTTGGTGGCTGGAACTCGGGGTGGAGCACACACCAAATCAAAATTCACTGTCATTTGTTGCATGTATGGCTCTTGGCTTTGTGCCTTGGAACCAAAGTATGACTATACATGTAAGGACTATGGTGGAAAGGCAGCACATACATGAAGACAAGTGTATGCACAAGGAGACACTGATGCAACATGGGTTCAGGTTCACCCAAAGTTTCTATTGCCCCTAGTGGTCCTATGTCACCCTCGGGGACCCTGGCGCAAAGCATTTCCCTCCACAGCTGCCTTACCGGTGAATGTAACCTACTGAAATTCACCACCAGTAATCCTGAGGGCCCAAAATGAGAAACGGCAGGTGGTTTGTCCTCTACATTGATGGCCTAGTAACAGGCCCTGGGTGACTGTCTTCCTTCAGAAACTGATCTTCATCCTGGGGGTACCCAGTTCTTTTATAAGAGGACACTCTGCCATTGCCCTCAGGTCGCAGCAGTGACAGGTGATCTTTTCATGGGGCTGGCAGAAAGCATAGCTCATTGCCTAAATGTCACCTGATGCATTTATGTGGAGGGACCCTTATGGGAGACCTATAAGGAGGCCAAGCAATAGGACCCTAGGGGAAACACTGCCATGATATTAGGGGACAGGAAAGAAAAGGACAATGACAAGGGCAAAGAATCCTTTCGAAGAGGCAGCAACCTCTGCTTTTAAAAATCAGTACTGTTCATGCTTCATACCTTGGAAAAGGTACTCCACTAGCTCCATTGGAGAGATGACATGCCTAGGACAAAGGTCTTACAATAAGAGGAGCAAGAAACTTAATTGGCGGGGGAAAGAACCTCAGATGATCCCCTAGTCAAATTCCCAGACTTGAATCCTGGCTGAGAGAACTTAACTGCGCACTGGTTGGCTTTTAAAAGGCTGCATTAGATATGTAGTAATAGGGCTTATACCCAGCTCCCAGTTACCGGAGGTTCCAGTCCGTATTTGGCTAGTTCCAACGCAGAGTGGCGCATGATTGCATCAAAGAGCAAGATCAAACGGGAGGAGTAACAGCAACAGTGGCAGCAAACAGCGAGTCTTGTCTCTGTCTCTCTTATGTTACATTCAGACTATGTGCACCAGGCTGGGTGTAGCTGCACACCTATAATCCCAGCAGTCCTCCAACCCATAATCTCAGCCTTGGATCATGAATTAATCATAAACTATAGAACTCTGCCTCCATGACTGCATGAGGCTTTGTGGGGACAAATACACACTAATCATAAAAGGGATGGGCAGGATCCCATGTCCTATAGAATGTCAGACCCAGGGCTGGGGAGCTATCTCAGCACCATAAGCACCTGCCTGGCAAGTGTGAGGTCCTAAATTCGACATCCAGTGCCACCATCACTAACAACAAAAGGAATGTCAAGCCCTTCTTTCTCTTCCTACCTTTCTGCCAGGGAGAAGTATTATGTTATTCAGTATACACTTCCTTCCATGCCAAGACAGCACCCAGAGAAGATAATTCAGTGCCAGCTACTTGGGCTGAGGATGAGTCATGGGGATATTGAGTTCCCATCTATATGTTAAACAGATTAATTTGGAATGGACTGTTCTGGAAATTATATCAAATGAGGTGTCACAAATCATAAACCTCCCGGCTGAACAAAAGACTGAAACCTGGAATGTGGTCCATCAGAACGGACTAACCTTAGACTACTTGCAAGCTGAGGAGGGAGGAGTCTGCTGAAAATTCAGTCGTTGCCTTCAGATAGATGACTAGGGACAAGTACTAGAGGACATCACACAGAGATGCAGGAAATAACTCGTGTGTCTGTCCAGACCTGGAAGAGATGAAATCTGGAGGAACTGTGGAGGAGATGGTTCTCAGCTCAGGGGGGCTTCAGAACTTAATGGGAGGATTTCTGCCATTATTGGGGTTGCTTGGCTCTTCCTTGCCTACTACACTTGAAAATGTGAGTCCTTGAGAAATAACTTCCCAGATTCTGTGGGCTAAAGTATATCAATCTATAAAATATTGCATGGAATTAGATATTTATGGTAAAAGTCAGTACGAAGCTCCTCAAAGTCTCAAGGGGAAAATGAGGGAGGAAATCCCAACCAATGGCCACTTTTGCAAGACAACATAATAGCCTGCAGGCGCTGCCAACATAGCTTGTGTTCCTCAACCATGCTTTTGCTTCTCTAACCTGGCCTGGTGCTGGCCATCAATAGCAGTACAAAAGCAAAGCTCTGTTCGGGGCTCCCTGGTGACATGTCTCTTAGTGAGCTACAGGGAATCAGGTTGCTCCTTTCTCCTTCTCCATGTCTGGGTGGGTCTTTTGGGATCCCATCCCACTACTACTTCATTTTATATATTCTGGATGTTAGTTTTCTGAGGAGTGGTTGGCAGAAAATGTATCTAGGTCATCTGAGATATGATTCTTTGGGTCATCTCTTCACTTGATTCATTGTTTCTTTTGACTGTGTGCAAGCTTTTTAATTTTGTGATCCCATTTGTTGATTCTTCGTATTATTTCTTGTGCAACCACGATTCTATTCGGAAAGTCATTGTCTATCTTTATGTCTTCAAGAGTTTTACTAATTCAGTCTTATAGCAGAAGTGTTTCTGTTTGAATGTGTAGATATTTGGTCAATTTTTGATTTTAATTAAGTGCATGGTGAGAGACATTGGTCTAGGTGCAAGCACTGGTGTGTGGATAAACTTTTCTGTCACTATTTGTTGAAGAAGGATCTTTCCCCGAGTGAAAGCATGTGGCCTCTTATCAAAGATAAGAGAGCTGGATGTGCCCAGCTCTTTCTGCATCTTCTGTCTTGTTCCACTGATTCACAATTTTTTTTCCTCCAATACTATGTTGTTTTTAATCACTATAACTTTGTAATATCCCTTCCTTCCCTTGTGCCCAGAATTGCTTTTGCTTTTTATATACTAGGTCTCTTCTGAGAACTTTTATTTTTTATCTACTCTTTCTTTCACAATCTTTTCCAATAGAATAGCACACATAGAAATGGATTAAGCATAGAGTTTTTAATGTACTAAATGATGCTCTATGATTAGAAATAAAATATCGAAACTTCAGTTTTTAATTTTTTAAATTATTTATTTATGTATTTGGTATAGGGTCGCATTATGCAATTCACACCTATAGTGATCCTCCTGTTTCAGCCTTCCCAATGCTGGGATTACAGGTGTGTGGCACCAAGCCTGTAGCATGGTGTGCCTGGGCAGGGCTAGCAAGGCATGTGGTACCTAGGATCAAGCCTGCATCCTTGTGTTTAAACCACTGAGCTATCTCCCCTGTTCCAAAATTTCAGTTTTGGTTCTCTGCTACATTACTGGTAAATTCAAACATCTTAGCAGCAAAAATGCTAAGCAAACTTACTAAACACAAGTTCACCTGATCTGTAAGGTCTGTGCTCCATGCCCAAGCATTTCCTGTGTAGATGCCTGCATACTCTACTTGTCCACAATAGCTGCTGATTCTACTGTGTTATATGTGATTATTTTTAATAGATTAGTCTTCTGTGTTTTATTCTTGGATTACTCTTCTATTTGGTCTCAAAAGGGATATAGTCAGTCTATCCTTAAATAACTTTATGGTAACATTTCTAGTATAGAGTTTTCAATAAAAAGAAGAGACAAATATTAATAATTACATTAAATTTTACATGGCCTAAAATGATTACGTATTTGGTGAATTTTCAATTTCTCTGTGAAGAATCTGCAGATGGAGGAAAACAAAGTGGTAAAAGGCAAAGTGGTAAAAGTTTCAATGTACACAACATTTGTCACAATTTTACTTCATTGCACTACATTGTGGGTGGGGCCTGAAAAGAGAAATAACCCTCTGTAGACTATCAAGAAAACCCTCATTATTAAGCAAATAAAGAATAGAATTCTTTTTTCTATCAGGAGCCAAAGAGTGGGTGTGGGTGGCTGGTGTCTTTGTGTGTACTGGTGAGGACTCCGTAGTCTCAGATAAAGGCATAGTGATTTCCCCAATGATTATTGCATCAGTTGACAAAAGTCACCAACAACATCCCCAGTGAACACAGAACAACTTTTTTCCATTTAAGAATTTCATAGAGAACTTTAATTTTTATATTGTGAGGGATCACCATGCTTTCTTTATTTTGGAGGGTATCAGGAATCAAACTCAGGATCTCGTGCTTGCCAGGCAAGCCCTGTGTTGCTAAGCTGTACCCCTGACCCTACCATGGTTTCTTACCTCATTTTCCAAATGTAAATATTTCAAATATTTATTTGAGTTTTAACCAGAAAATTAAATTGAATCCAAGCCTAGGTACAAAGACGTGATATTAAACTAAACTAAACAAAATATTTCACTTTGCTTGGTTGTTACATTGTTTGTTGATTGATCGATTGAATGATCAACTGTTTTGTAGCTCAGGTTGCCCTTGAACTCACTATGTAACACAGGTTGGATTTGAACTTGTGATCTTTCAGATCCTCCATTTTCAGTGTCCTGAGAACTGAGATTAGAGGCATGAACCACTAGGCCCAGATCCGCTTTCCATTTTAACTATGCACACTTTCAATAAAGATGATAGCTCAGGTTTAAGCCTTAACAGAGGAGAACAAAAAAATGAAGGAAACCTTATTGGTCCAGGTAATTAGAACAAGGAATCTGTAAATAAGTCAAAATACAAATGGGATTTGGGGGTCCTGAGATTCAGAATCCAAGAAAAGTACTTAGTTGTCCTTGATCGCATCTTTGTGTAGAAGCTTTAAACAGTAATCAGATTAATAGTGCTGAAATGGGGAGTCAAAAAACAGAGAGATTACGTATTAGAATCTCTGTTCAAGAAAGCAACAATTTTAAGATATTTTGGATAAATTTAAATGATGATTTTAGTAAACAAAAGCATCTGGTCCTCATACTCACTGTCTGAAAAACTTATTAAAACAAAGTTATAATCTCGAAAACTTTTAAGTAGCAGAGGCAATAATACCGTGTGGAATAAACACTAAAAATCAGACAACCATATCATTCTCCAAATTTCTGTATTTACTCTGTTATATAAATGACCGAATAAGCAAAAATACACATACACACAGGCACACAGCCTTCAAATACAGTGGCCAATAATTAATGAAGAACATTTATAGATTTTTTTTTTCTGAATTTGGTTTCAGGAGCATTCAACATAGCTCAGTGTTTGTGGATTAGACTGTTATCCTCTTTTTTATTTTTTTTTTTAAGACTGTTACTTTCTTGACTCTTTTACAAACTACTATTAAGTTTTTTGTATTTGAAAGAAAGGACACAGTGGTGTTAAAACAGAAAAATTACAAGTAATACAGATTTTCACTTAACAAAATAATATGAATTTCATAGTATTTGTTGTAATGCATAGTGCTGGAAAACCAACTAGTTGATTATATTGTCAAATATATTCATATAAAAGTGGAAGAAGAAAAAAAAGAAATATATAATAAAAGAAGATAAGAAGGTCAAAGAATTGAAAAAAGGAGACAAAACAAATTAAGCATTAACTGCTGCTTTCCACAGACCAGCAGAAATCTACAGCACAGTTGTCCAAGCCATTCTGTTACCTACATAGATATATCTCTTTACCTCACTATCTCTTTTGTCCTCCTCAACTCAGTAATTCCTTCTTTTCAATCAGATTTATTCTTTTTTCCTAGTATCTGTTGTACCCTTCTGATTTTATTTTCTCTTTTAGGTTCTCACACTAGGAGACAAGATGATGTCTGCACACACAGGTCTGATTTATTTCACTTACGAATATGGTCTCTAGTTGTATCCATTTATCAATAAAAGCCTCAGGTTTATCCTGTCTTATAACTGAATAATATTCCATTGTGTAAAAATACCACATCTTCTTTATCAATTTCTCCCTCTGTGGGCATTTGGGTTGTTTCTAAAATTTATCTATGACAAACCTGGGTGCACATATATCACTGTGGAATGATGTTTTCAGTTTTTATGGGAAAATAATCAGGCAGGAAATAGCTAGCTTGAATGGGATCTCCAATCCCAGCTATTTAGGGTATCTGCACACTGATTTCCATAGCAGTTGTACCGATCTGCACTCCCACCAACAATGGAGAAGAGTTCCTTTTTTCCCCATAGCTCCTCCAGAATTTGTTACTAGTTGTCTTTTTGATGTTAGCTATTCTTTCTGGGATGAGATAGAATCTCAGTGTTACAAACAACTCTTAAAGAATATAGCATCAAAGCTGGCACTTCCATACCCAAACACAAACAAACAAACAAATCCCCTTCTTGTCCAATGTGTGCACAGATGGGGAATCATCCATTTTTGAAGTAGAAAAATCTGCCCTTATTTAAATTAGAAGCTTCTTCCTATTTTACCTTTTAACAAAAGTAGCGCCTTCATTTGCTGAGTTTCCTGCCTGGATGCACCATGACTGTTGTGAAGAGACCAAATCTGCTTAGCAAGCATTTGGGGTTAGCGCTTGAGGAAACGGTCTTAGTATGTGGTTGTTCTTTCATCTGTGATGAAGGGTCACTGTGTCCTTCTTGAATATTTGATGGAAATAGGGAAGTAAGAGAATAATGGCACTTTGATGTCACAAGGAAGAAATGGGGCAAATGTGAAAAAGGTTTACATGAGGAGTTGTGTTTTCCCCCTCTAAATATGCAGACATCACAGACAAGGTTGTGGCTCTTCATGGTTTTCTTCTTGCGCACATTTATGCAACTTGTTACCAATGACCCTCCTCATCTGTTCTTCCCATTTTCCCTGCTACTACCCTGCAAACTTGCCACTTGCTTATGTTTTCCAGAATTGAAAGAATATCAATCTTTGAAATAACAGATAGCAATAAAAGCAGCAGGACAGGCTTTCTCACTGTAGGCAAATTTTCCAGTTAGCAGTTACACTAGAACTTCACAAAACTTGAGTCTTCTTTTTTTAAAAAAATTCTACTCAGAACCTACTAAAGCACTGCCTATGCCTCTGCCTAATGTATTTATTTGTAGGCTCTTTATATTCTCCTGCATATCTGCTTCCTTCATGTCTTCATTTTACTAATATTGCTGATGTGAAAATTGCTACATAAATTATCCAATTTTTCCATTATCCAATACATTTGCAATAAAACTGATAACTAATCTCTGTAAATACATTTACAATAATTTAAGTTTGCCTATTTGTCTGCCCACTTTTCTTTTTTCTTTAAGACAAGAAATAAAAGTACAAAAAAAAAGAAATAAAAGCACATATATATGAATATTTAAAAATGTTTTCATAATTGAAATTCCTCCTTATATTTCCAAACATGAAATTAGGAAACACTGAAAATGCAGGATTCATCCCCTTTTCTGTCTTTTTTCTTTTTCTCTGAATAACTAATTTCAATAATCTGAATAGAAATTTTCAAATTTCTTTTGGTAAAATCATATTCTTGAATTAAAAGTTACGATGAGAATATTAATAAAATATCTCTTCAATTTTAAAATCATGTTGATCAAAAGCAATTTTAAGAGGTCATCATTTATTGTTTTTCTTTACCTTATTGGCTCTTTAGGCCCTGTTCTCCAGTCTTTGGCTCAGATGGAAGTGAAGTATTCTCTGTTTGTTGTATAATGAAGACAAGCTGCTAAATAGATGCAAATGTTAATTCTGCAGTTGCTTTTCATTTCACATGAAATTTCATTAGTGTTCTTAAGTATGGAAAATTAATTGCTCTTTAATCATAAGTCCACAGAACTTAATCACCCACTACAAACAACTATGTTAAAGGGTAATGCTATGGATTAACCATAAATCCACAAGGCAGGCACATTCTGCATTAAGGCCAAAATCCAGGTGGAAACTTACGACCTCTAGTTTGTTAATGAAGAAAGAAATACAATGTCTTTTGATAGAACAATATTTGTCAAGCATTTATTTAGTCAACAAGAAAAAGATATTTTGTGCTTTTTTGGAGTAAACTAGGGATGAGACACTAATAAAACAGTCTCTGTGCTTGAGTTTCTAGTTGGCTGTAGGAGCTAGGAAAGTGAAAACAGGGAGCAAGGAATGTTTTGGTAAGTGATCGGAACTGCTTCCAAAGGACAGCAGAAAGAGCTGTGAAGTACCCGCAGGGGTGAGAAACTCTGACGTCAGGACTCCTCCAAACAGCCGGTTGCTACATCTTACAGATTCCCTGTACCACGGGAAGAAGTAGTGTTGCCTGATTATGCTGAAGAATATGAGAGAGGAGGATGAGCCAGCATAATTCTTCCAGCCTCTGTAAGATATGGTCTTTATCAAAGCAAGAATTAGAACTATAGATGAGGCATTGTTACTGCCCTTTTAAGATTTACAATAGAGGAAAAAATCAAGGAAAAATTACTGTACCTCAAGAACAAAATCAGTGTAAAAGTGCAAGGAGAAAGAAGGCTAAGGGGATTCTCTAAATGGATTGTTAATTGATTAGTCTAGGGCTTGTTGGGTCATGTGAGCCATAGGCTTATTTTCATGTAAAGTCTACGGCTCATCCAAGTAGAGTGTTTTCATTTTGGAGGGTTGAGTTTCTCAGTTTATACCAACTTGCCATCCAGTTATGGAGACTCTACCCAATGTAGGCAATAGAAAGAGACAGTAGATGTTGCCATAAGGCACTAAATACCTTCATTCAAGTATGTTGGAAAATGACATAAAATCTTTGTGTTCCAGATTTCTTATTAAAGTTAGAACAGTACTAATACTTCTGAAATAGGGCATTTTGAAGATTCAATGAATTAAAGTTGTGAAAACACTCAGAACCTGGTTGGCTATTTGTGTTTTTTTTTTTTTTTTTTTGTAGCGGAACCGGGGATTGAACTCAGACCCTTGCACTTGCCAGGGAAGAGCTTATTCCACTGAGCCATCTCCCTGGCCCCAGATTGGCTATTTGTGTATTCAGTTGTTACCTATTGCCACTGTCTTGTATCCACAAAACCTGGAGGCTTTAACAAAAAGGGTTAATCACAATGTAGCTTTATCGTTTGAAACACATATTAGACTGTCCAAAATTTGTCTGCTGTGCATTGTGCTACCACAAACATGGCTGAGCTTGTGTATCTGTAACAGGGTGATTTTAAAGAGCAAAGTAGAGATGTTGGGGAAGAGGAAGTCCTTTCTGTGGAGATGAAGAGGTGGTCTGGGGAAATAAGGTGAGGGAAGAGAGGGGAAAGAGGAAGAGGGAGTAAAAAATGATCAAGATGCAGGGTGGATTATGACCCAGTTCCTCAGAGGAAAGTAATTATTACGTATTGTAAACATACACTTTAATAAAAGCCTCTCCAGAAGCAATCGCTGTCCTTAAGCTTGGCTGAAAGTGAGAAATGTGAAGCTCAATCACCACATTTAGGCATTTGTCCACTTTGTCTATAATCTACCCAGACTTTTGTGATACAACCTTCATCTTCCTCTTATACTAAGAACAGATGTGGTATATGATTTATTTTGTTGTGCTTTTCATATTTACTTAATGCACATGAGAGAATTTGAAAACGTAAGTGGGGCATGGTGGCTCAGACCTGTATCCCAGAACTCAGGAGGCTGAGGCAGGAGGATTGTTGTGAGTTCAAGACCAGCTTCAGCTACAAAGTGAGCTTAAGGCCAGCCTGAACT